>CAJHNH020004602.1:905877-1100877 GCA_905116865.2 Candidula unifasciata
CGATCCAACTGTTTCCAGATTTGCAGTCTGTAGGAGTAACATTTCAAGGATAAGAATCAAATAGCTATTGATCTCGGTCAACCATTTAGCAATATAAAAAGTAAAAGGACCCTTTTCTTATACACCAATCGGCACTTGGTGGGTGATGTGCTTTACACCACGCCTGCCGCCTTCTCTTCCCTGAAGTTGGTACCTACTTAAGGATGGGTTGACCTGGGAGCCAATGTCATTTTTGAAGAAGAAAAAAGTCCGGCTCCGTCAGGGCCCGAACCCACGACATTCCGATTTGCAGGCCAGCGTCCAGCCGCTACTCCCCAGCGGCTCTATGGCAACACAGCACCGTTATAATGGCGTATTGCTGAACGGTTGAGAAGAAACACGTGGTTTAGTTTGAGTGGGTTGTTACAATTGAGGGTAATAGCTGAAATACTTCCAATTGGATTTTTCGATCAATTATTGTATCACCTCCATTTAAAAATCTCAGTCTCCACGGCAGGCCAACAATGCAGATCACAGATACCCACTTCAACCTCCAAAGAAGTAATGGTTACACTAGTCAATTGTAACCTGTATTCATGGACTTATTCGGCATGAGTGGATACCAGGAATGATTGCTCCAACATGTCCGAAGCATGCAGGAGTGCGAAGGAATGAAAGAGTGGATTTTCTGGCAACAAAAGCCAAAGCTACGGGAACACTCGTACTCCACATGGGAGATATTCTGAAGACCATATATGAAAGACAGCTGACAAAAGACACGGGACTAGATGAAATAACATGTACAAGAATCATGGAACGAGGAATTAAGTGTGGATCCAGCAAGGAGGGACGGATGAGAGGAAAAGAACAACGTGTGCATAATCAGTGTGCTGCAGGAGACGGAGCATCTATGGGTATGCGCGGTGTTCTCTGATGTCGATTCTTAAACCAGTAAGTAGAGAATACTTCATGGAGCGTGCTCGTTTGAATGAAGTCGGCAACGGTTAACGAAATTTAGTTCACATCCTCGGTTACGTTGTTAAGAAGTAAACCAACAGAATAAAACCCGAAGGCTTAGTTCATTCACTTAGTCCATAAAAGTCACCCATGATGCTCCGATGATCCACTTAATGAGCATTGTCCGCCCCTGGGTAACACAACACCTCAACCCAGAGGGATCCATCATTCATATATTTCAGACGTCTGATGTGCCGGGATATTATCTCCCCTTCCGATAGGGAACCTAAACAGCGAATTGAGGTGAGAAAAATCACGTTCTCTCTCAGGCGCTATCAAAGGCTCCACGGCAAATAGAGCAATCCAATCTATGTTGGAGTATTTGGTCAATTTACAAGTATCCTTTAGATACCTTCACCTGAAAGCCGTGATAAGCCCACTTTGAATAGGCGGCATGTTACTTGCTGTGGGTTTTTGTGAGGGTTCTGGCGGTATTGACAAATGACTTAGTAAGAACGTTAATTAGGATTTAGTTGTATGTTCAACGCTTGATTTCACCTAGCAACGGGACACCGCTGGAAAAAGGTCATGACCCGCTTGAACGTAAAATGGCGGAGCTAATCATATACTGTCGTATAGAAGTAATGCACACAGAAAGAGTGCAGAAAGGGCTTTTAAGTTGTTTTTTTTTTTAAGTTGGAAAAAGGGGGCGGGGGGAGTTTTACGCTCATGGCGCATTGGGCAAATGACACTGGAGTCATGTATTCGTAGACCAGTCTTCTTCTTCTTCTTTTTTTTTTCTTCTTCTTCTTCTTCTTCTTCTTCTTCTTCTTCTTCTTCTTCTTCTTCTTCTTCTTCTTCTTCTTCTTCTTCTTCTTCTTCTTCTTCTTCTGCATTTCTCCGAAGATGTAAATCCGTTGCGCTCGTTTACACTAGCTGTGATATTTGCGCCTTTCGGCAGACACATCCGATTTCTGCACGCATTTGTTGACCGGGCTAGCTTTCATGAACAGCCATTCAATAGGCTTATCTCTCTATAGGTGATGTAGTCAAAAGCAGACCACCTTTCCTTTTCCAAAAATTATATGGTACCCACTTTAGGCTAAGTCTAAATGCTATTTGTTTTCTTTCTATCTTTTTGGTGTGTAATGATAGGTTTTTTTTTTTATTATTATGGCTTATGGTTTTTGTTGGGAAGTTGTCGAGTTTTCTTACTCGTTGTTTTTACACACACACACACACACACACACACACACACACACACACACACACACACACACACACACACATACACACACAAAAAAGTATATAAAGGGTTGCTAGTCTGCCCAGTTTACTTACTTTTATTTTGTATACAATTCCGCTCCCCTAAAAATACGCCAGGCCGCATTTAGTTCGTGGGGGGGGGGGGGGGGGAAATGACCTATGAAATACAGAAGTTCAGCGAGGAACTGAACACACAGATAGTTGAAAGAAAGCAAAAGGAGACAAATTATAAATTTCAGCCCTATTAGAAAAGTCAGAAAGCAGGCGAGGTATGGGTAAACAACGATACAAGTGGAAGGACAAAGTGAATATATCATTATAAGAGCATGTGGACCCAGGCAGAACGTGTAGAAGATGCATTGCAAGCACCCATCATCGTGGAGACGACACCTGATTAACTAAACTGTTGCATATTTCTACAAATCACTGTATGTCATACGGGAAGATTTGGGTTGCACAATAGCTTTCACCGAGGCTGACTGGCCCAGCATGATCAAAGAAGAAGAAAACTTCTTATAATCTGTGTTGATACTTGTTGGGATTTCCGAATTTCAGTCGACGATAAGCAACTAGTTTCAAATTAGTACATCTATAATGGCATGCGTTTACACAAATAACCAGCTGATTATTTTTTTTTAACGAAAAAGGGGGTGGGAGGGGGTTCGTATACTACAATTCTAAAAATCCTAACTTGCATGCACATTTCGTGGAGACCGCACGTGCTCCCCCCCCCCCTTTTTTTTTTTTTTTCACCCACCCAACTGCAATGTTTACGCTCTGATATTTTATAATTTCAATATGTGTGGCAGGCCAATAGAGTATATTCCAAATATCCCATTCAACCTCTAAAGAATTTAGATTTGCGGCACCCGGAACGGCTACACAGTAAAGTAAGATCCCTTTACACGCCATTGGGCGCATCGGGCATATGGGAAGAGCACCCATATTTTTACTGACCAATCGGCACTCGGTGGGTAATGTGGTCAGCATTACGCCGGCCGTCTTCACTTTCACAGGACAGCCCATACTGGTACCCATTTAAGGCTAGGTCGACCTGCGACGTCCCATACCACGATAAAAATCCACGCAGCCCGCAGTGGGTTTCGATCGCGGTACGTTGGATTACGAGTCAGACTCGCAACGCCCTAGTCCACGGACGCCGCGTAACGGCTACACAGCTAGGTGTAAACGTTCAGTGCTGTGTGTCCAAGGAATATAGTCAAGACGACTGCACTAGGCATGTGGCCTTAGGTCATCTGACTGCCCCCCCCCCCCCCCACGTCCTATATCATCTTAAAATTGGATTCTGCACTCGCACTAGACCCTAAAACTCGATAACAGCTACAGTGAATGAGCTCACCCTCAATAACTATACAAAAGGTCATTAAAACAATTGCGGGAAAAGGAAGAAAGGGGGGGGGGGGGGTACTAACAAACAAGTTGCAGTTAAGACAGAACTGAGAGTTTATGTAGAAATAAATACTTTAATAAAGTAATGAAAGTCTAAACAAGGCAAACAAAACATACACAAATTATGTCAGCCAAGCAGGACTAGTTATAATCAATTATGAAAGAACCCTGTGGATTTGTTACCTGATTTTAGTCATTGCAGAGTCAATTTATGTGATGTTGTTTTTTTTTTTTTTTTTACTGATGGAGGCTAGTCACCGCACGGTTCTTTATTTGTCTTTTGTTCTTGTAAATACGACATCTTGTTTATAGTGTTCAATCTTTCGTAACAGCTGATGTGTAAATGAAATGGAACTTATATTGTAAAAAGAGAGCATTCCCTACACATTTCTCCACTGACTGTCTTGGCGCCGCCAGGAGCTAAAGACAAATGGCCTACCCACAAGTTTACCTAAAGACTACACTCGGCCAGACGCTCTCTTTCTCTGATGATAGATGTAAATCTGTCATGGCGGCACTGTAGACCAGGCACTGGGAACACAACTCGTTTGTTCAACAGCGCAGGAGAAAGATGTCCTTTGCCGCCGCTGACATCTTAAGCCAGTCTGATCCATGTGGAATGTACTAACAGATTGGAAAGGCCTGTACGGTCAGGGTTCCCATCTTTCCCAAACACGGCTTGCTTTTAGTCTTTCTTCTAGGGGTTTAGAAGGACCACAAGATGCTCTTTGAAACCAAGAGAAACCGAATATAGAGATACGATTACTTATCTGTAAAGGGGAATTGGGATTAAGTGAAGGCGCGGCAAATCAGTGAGGGTAGAACTGGAAATGTTACAAGATACCACACGGTCAGTGACACAGAACCGGCAGCGGTAAATGAAAGGGATTATCTGTATGTCTTCTATGGCTGTCATGTTGGTTTACAAGTGTGAATGAAAACTATTTCTCATAGGGCTGTTTTTCATAGATTTGAACCGTCTCCTCATAAAGAAATGCACATTCTCTTCGGTTTAGCCACAAGAAGTATAAGTATATAGTGAGAGTAATAGATTAGTTACACTTACTGGAATGTATTTTCTAACAAACCTACGCATTTTAGTTGTATTTTTATGTAGAACGCTTACTGTTATTTTAACACAACAGTAACTTTGTTAGGGTGAAGGGAAGATCGATCGGCCTGACTGTCCCTTCCGGGCTGCTATCTAAGGATTTACCATACTATCCTTACATTTTAAAATCTTCATCTGAACGGTAGACCAACCATGCAGATTACAGATACGCCGTTCAACCTCCACAGAAGTTATATAAGTGGAGGTACCAGTAACAACTACATCGGTCACAAGTAACCTGCAGTCCTGCGCGGGCAAGGACAATGCACTGATTACTAGGGCTGTACCGAATAGTGATTTTCACTATTGGGCCGAATACGAATAGTGGGACCAACTTTTCGGCCGAATACGAATAGTGTATCATCATCATCAGATGCCTTGCCGACTGACGTGGCCGATTATCCCTTGCCACAATCTGCGATCTCCTGCAGCATGCTCGTGTGCTGACACACTTTCATGCCATGCAACAAGACAGTCAAGAATCTTCTCTCTTTTTCTTTCTCTATCACTCCTTCCACAGATCTTTCCAGTAGTCACCACATGTTCCATTTTTCCCTCTTCTCATAACATGGCCCAAAAATGATTACTGTTTTCTTTTGATGTCTGTGATTAGTTGTCTTCGGGCTCCCGCCTCTTTCAAAACTTCTTGGTTGCTTTTTTTTTTTCTTTGTGTGTGTGTGTGGCTGTTCAGGGTATTTTAAGCATTGTTCTGTAAAACTACATCTCTGAGGCCTCAAGAAATTGTTTGGCCTGCTTACCGTTTGTCCAGGACTCACAACCACATGTTAAAACCGGATGTATGTAGCAAGCAAGAATTCTTCTTCTAACCTTCAATGACAAAGATATATTGCATAAGATGGTCTTCATTTTATAAAATGCAGTTATTGCCTGTCGCCTGTCCTCTTTTCGACAGTTGCGAGGAAAGACAATTTAAATGTTACCTTTTAAGTATCTTCATGCCTTCTTTAATAATGTCACAATTTATAGCCGACTTTTCTTGAATTTCGCCGCGGTACCCCTGGCATACGCACCCAGTTTGAGAACTTCTGCTGTAATGCCTCGGTCGAGTCAGCAGGCAAAGACCTTGCCAGCTGCTGTACCACACAACCGACTTAGGCAACAGCAACTTTTATGTTAATGAGAGAGTTATTTCAGTCCATCGCAGTGTATGCAGGAACAAGTGAAAGGTAACCACTATTCGTATTCGGCCCAACTGCACCTATTCGGCCGAATACCAAATAGTTATTTGGTCCACTATTCGGCCCCGAAGCGAATACGAAGCGAATATTTGGTACAGCCCTACTGATTACATTAACGACATGCCACCGCGAATTATAATGACTACTGCTATCCACCGAGAGCTGGACAGCAAACAGTTTGTCTCTTAACTGCAACAGTGGAAGTTGATGACGATGACCCTGATCATAAGGCGATGATGATGATGTTAAAGACGTGATGATGATGATAATGACGATGATAATGACGACGATGAGGATGGTGAACAAGCTCAATAGCCTAGTGGCCTTCTTCTTCTTCTTCTTCTTCTTCTTCTTCTTCTTTTTCGATTCCGATTCCGATTCCTTTTGAGAAAAAAAATTAAAAAGTAGTCCACTTTTGAACAGCTGCTAGCTAGCCGAGGCTGCTAACAGTCTCCGCCTATATTTGTGGTCTGGTCTATTTCGTGACTAAATTCTAGTATTTGCGCCTTTTCTGGGCTTGATGCTTCCTTCCGATTCAGACCGCTCGTCCTCTACCCTGTTGTTATTTGTGCATCTTTTTCGATTCTTTGTCAGAAAATGTATACCATGAGGCAAGTAGCCTTTACGAAAGTTATCGTGCAGTCCACATCTCCCCGTATACTATACAGCTTTGTCTTCACTGAGCTGAAAGAATCCAGATTGCTTCTCTATAGCAGGGTACTGCTGACAGTGTTGCAGTGCAGGCTCAGCATTGTGTGGTGCCAAAATGCAGGTACACATCTCCAGGTTTCATACTCGAAAAATAACAATTAAATTGATGGCGTCTGTTGTGCCCTACCCTTAGTCTGAATATGACTAATTGTCCCTCTCTAAAAAGTCGATGAAGCAAGAGTTGGGGAGAAACTTCGGTGTGGGTAACAGCCACCTTTCTTTGATACTAGTTTTTATTAATGTCTTAATTTCTTGATTGGTAAAGTCTAGTGGCAGTGATAGCTGACAGAACTGATAGGAAAAGAGTAAGTTGGAGGCAGCGAGATGACTTTACCAAAGATATTTACGGAACAAGAACATGCCTTGATCCGAAACTAGTGATCACGTGCAATAACAAACACCGACCGCCTAGTCATTTTGCATAGCATGTGATAATGGTGGTACCGAGAGAAGCAACGGGCGACCACCTTTAACCTCCCGCCCGCTCACTGGCTAGGGCAAGTCTAGACAAATTGCAACCTTGGCAACCATCTGGTATCTATGGCTACCTGGGGTTGTTGGGAAGAAGGAAGACGGCGCTATCAGTGAGGCTGATAGTGAAGACATGGAGGGGACACGCGTGTACACCAACTGCATCGTTAGCAGAATAACGGTCGCAGTCTTAGGAAAATTTGCTTCGTAATCTCAGCGATGAGGAAACGACGATGGCCCTAGCATGCAAGGCACCCGTAACTTGCCTGCCAGCAGGCTGGTCTAGGTTTGAATTTGCTGAAACCGGATGTGTTGAGGGGGGCAGGGTATATATCACAGTCTAGCTGTAAACCACAACACAACGTTCCAACTGCCTATTAAGGGTGACAGAAAAAGATCGAGGCGAATTTTTGAACTGCTTTGGATCCCAGGTGACTTAAACACATGTCAGAAATTGTTCTAGAAATTAAAAGGGACCGACAGGATATTATCCATCTTATCCATAGAGCACCAATTTTCCATAACTGTGGGTCTACCATCAAAAACCCAAAACGTCTCAGGACATAAAAACCATTTTAACAGGAATGGGAAGGAGGAGGAGGAGGAGGAGAAGAAGAAGAAGAAGAAGAAGAAGAAGAAGAAGAAGAAGAAGAAGAAGAAGAAGAAGAAGAAGAAGAAGAAGAAGAAGAAGAAGAAGAAGAAGAAGAAGAAGAAGAAGAAGAAGAAGAAGAAGAAAGAAGGAAGAAGAAGAAGAAGAAGAAGAAGAAGAAGAAGAAGAAGAAGAAGAAGAAAGAAGAAGAAGAAGAAGAAGAAGAAGAAGAAGAAGAAGAAGAAAAAGAAGAAGAAGAAGAAGAAGAAGAAGAAGAAGAAGAAGAAGAAGAAGAAGAAGAAGAAGAAGAAGAAGAAGAAGAAGAAGAAGAAGAAGAAGAAGAAGAAGAAGAAGAAGAAGAAAAAGAAGAAGAAGAAGAAGAAGAAGAAGAAGAAGAAGAGAAGAAGAAGAAGAAGAAGAAGAAGAAGAAGAAGAAGAAGAAGAAGAAGAAGAAGAAGAAGAAGAAGAAGAAGAAGAAGAAGAAGAAGAAGAAGAAGAAGAAGAAGAAGAAGAAGAAGAAGAAGAAGAAGAAGAAGAAGAAGAAGAAGAAGAAGAAGAAGAAGAAGAAGAAGAAGAAGAAGAAGAAGAAGAAGAAGAAGAAGAAGAAGAAGAAGAAGAAGAAGAAGAAGAAGAAGAAAAGAAGAAGAAGAAGAAGAAGAAGAAGAAGAAGAAGAAGAAGAAGAAGAAAGAAGAAGAAGAAGAAGAAGAAGAAGAAGAAGAAGAAGAAGAAGAAGAAGAAGAAGAAGAAGAAGAAGAAGAAGAAGAAGAAGAAGAAGAAGAAGAAGAGAAGAAGAAGAAGAAGAAGAAGAAGAAGAAGAAGAAGAAGAAGAAGAAGAAGAAGAAGAAGAAGAAGAAGAAGAAGAAGAAGAAGAAGAAGAAGAAGAAGAAGAAGAAGAAGAAGAAGAAGAAGAAGAAGAAGAAGAAGAGAAGAAGAAGAAGAAGAAGAAGAAGAAGAAGAAGAAGAAGAAGAAGAAGAGAAGAAGAAGAAGAAGAAGAAGAAGAAGAAGAGAAGAAGAAGAAGAAGAAGAAGAAGAAGAAGAAGAAGAAGAAGTAGAAGTAGAAGAAGAAAAAGGTGGGAGAAGGAGGGATGGCGGTGGCGCTGATAGTGATGACTGTAAAGAAAAAAGACAAACAGCGGGGATGAAGAAAAAGGTGGGAGAAGGATGGATGGCGGTGGTGCTGATAGTGATGACGGTAAAGAAAAAAGACAAACAGCCCAACAGTTATGTGGTTAAGTAGCCCCACAACTTTCCCGTGCAGACTTTGCCACATACTTATATTATATGAATTCACCCAGCGACTCTTCATTCATCTTCTGCAGCTTATCACCCTACTCTATCGTCTAGCAAATCTGTCGTCCTCGCCAACTCCTCGTTGCCCCGATGGTCTGAAGACAACTGTTTACTCAGTCCCGGTCGGAATCATTAGCGGCTGACAGCCAGGTCTGTGAGATAAGCCGAGGTGAAACTGGCTTGGATGATAGCATCTCTAGCCATCTGTTGACACTAAGACTCCAGCATCTCCCGGCACCATTCTTGAACACTGCCATTACCCGTGGCACCGCACACAGTTATCGGTATACTATTACAGCGAGCCTGGTTCAAATCCAATCAGAGAGAGGTGTGCCCCACCTGTTTTTATTGTTACCGATCACACTGTCATTTGAGGTCTGCAGGCAAATTTTGAAAATGGGGATCGTCGCTGGCCAGGTGCCCAATCCCCAGCACAGAAATAACATTAATACAACACAATCGGCAGTGATCCGCGGACCACTTATGCCGACTTTTTTTTAAAACTGTATTTGGCCCTGCTAGTTACTAGTTGAATAGCCCTGTCGTACAGGGGCACCATAAGCTTGAAGTGCTTCAATTATTTCTCAATGTAAGATATAGGTTGTGTATCCTTTACAGGACGTTGCAGAACCAACCCCAGCAGCCCCTGGCTCTGGCTGTTGCCTGGTTTCTCTAGGCAAATTTACGTCCAATAGTTTGCCATTGCTCACTGGACGGTCGGCCCCTGATACCACTGTTGAAACCAACTAAAGGCGAATGGCCCGCAGCTGGGATCGAGCCCGGCACCCCGGCATTACGAAACGTTTGCATCGACTTAGCCATAGAACCGACGTAAGACATAGATCAGTGGAATAACCACCGTGGCTATGTGGCTGGTCTGCTAGCCACGTGGTTATGATTTCAATTCTGCACCCGGTTGGGAGTTTTTGTAAAGTGAACTGGTTTCTCAGTTCAGCCCAGATGTACTGAAAACCAGGAAATGTTCTGAGGAGTAAAGACGGTCGGTGTTGAAGAAACATTATCGTTATCGACTGTGAGCGGTCTATAAAAACACTGCGCTTCCATCATAAACCCAATAGCCACAAGATCTGGAATACGGGTCCTTCACTTTTCTTACAAACACTCTACAGAAAAAAAACTCAATCGTAACAGGAAATCCACGTGCTAGAGATGGTTTTCCCACTGGCAGATTTTCTTAAGATTGTCATAGGTCTACTGACAATGGTACTGACCAGCCACAGCAGTGCAAAATGGTGCTCTGAAACCAGTACCGTTGCACTTCAATTTCCAGGATCACCAAGGTGTCCTCGACATGGAGGTGACAGCCATTAAATCTAGCCACTCCAGCGACAGAGTTTGCAAGTCTCTTGAGAGTCGCTTTATTTATACTCAGGGGACTTTAACACCCTCCGGACTGAATTGCCAACACATTTTAATTTAAACTCCCAGGGGATTGAACTGCCCTCACAGTTTTATCTCTAACCCCCTTGTTACGGCCCCTGGTACTCCACATGATGTTTTTTTTCCGCCAGCAGACACTTGTAGGCAGTCTGCTGAGAAACCATCGACCCGGCTGCTTCGAGATACCAGCTAAGTGATTTTGTGTATTTGTGTAGTATTGTTTGATTGTATGTACTGATGAAGGCTCCATAGTCACAACGTTCACGTTTTGTTTGTATTTGTTCTATCGTGAAGCTTGCTAATTTCCTTTTCGTTCGGTTTTATATCTTTTTTAAAACAATTCTAACATGAAGCGCGAGTTAACACTTTAGAATATTGGCCCGACCGAAAAACTTTGCCTGCTCAATTTTTCACTTTTCCCCCATTTGGGGTCTAGGGCCCTAAGGAAGGGTGGGGAGAGGGCCTCACTGCCGCCCTAACAAGAGTGACGTTAAAGGCGACTAATTACCAGTTTGCTTAAAATGGACGTGCTAGACCCCTCAAATCTGTTTGTTTATTACATAAAGACTTATCAAAGGAGGAACACAAAAGGAAAAAACAAATCTAGTAAACGGAGGGAGGACGAAGTGGTGGTTGCAGGGGAGACTGTTTCTTGGCAAAGTAGTTATTGCCTTTGCTTCGCTATGTAAAGGTCGTGGTTTAGCGTTTCCCCGCCCACGTCGTTCAATTCACCAATGTTTGCCCGGCTCTCTAGCGAAGTTGGTTAAACCTGACTTCCTTGTGGTCCGGGTTCACTCCCGGGGGTAGGCAGAAAAGCCACATTTCTCCCAGATTACGGTACCTATAGTGGAATCAATGCCAAAGGGTTGCGATATCCATAGTACCGAGCCAAAGGATTTACAACTCATGGTTTCTGGATACGTAAAAAAAAAAAAAAAACTCACCAATGTAATATTTTATGGGGATCCATGGAACTACAGAATGTGTGCTTCGCAGGGGAGGCAAATGAGGAGGGGGAGGGTTGTCGTATTGAGGAGAGAGGCTGAGTCTTATGGCTGCAATGAAATGGAGCCTCGTGGTTTAAATTGAACAATGATTAAGGCAGCTAGCATTTTTTAAATACTGACCCGACAGAGATCACCAGTACAAGTTTCAAAGTCGGGTTTACCTAAAACTCCTGACACTATCAAATCTCAGTCGTAAAAGAATTCCTAAAAGTTATATAAAACTTACAATGATATACGAATGTGAATCATGGACAGTTAGTAAATTATTGAAAAATTATTTCGAAGCTGCAGAGATGTGGTTTTGTAGACGAATGATGAAAATACCCAAGACAAATAAAAAGAGCGATAAAGATCTGATTGCCGACACCAGAAAGAGACAATCTTCATTTTTGGTCATGTGATGAAAAAGGGAAGACTGGAGTACATCGTAACAGTAGGAAAGCTGAAGGGGAGGAGAGGCAGAGGGAAACCGAGAGAATCGATGCTGGACGATCTGACATCATGGCATAGAAAGATCACCTGTGTCAGAGTTGATTAAAAGTACACAGAAAGTTGTGGATAGACATGACTACCAACGCCACATGGAATAGACATAGAAAAATAATAATTGAAAAAAGGCGCTGCAACTATGAAAAGTTTAGGAAACAATGAGCTATGAGGTGAACGATTTGCTAGAAATGTGTAAGAGCGACTTTTTATTCTTAACTTAAACTTTTCATAGTTGCAGCGCCTTTTTTCAATTAATATTTTTCCACAGCGCCCTAACCTAATTAAAAGTATGACTATTCGTGTGTAAGAGATTTTAAAAAATTTTAAAAAAAAGATCGTGTATCTTCGAATATTTTGCAGTGCCCCTGTGAAGAGGTAGCGGCTCTCCGGGGCGCTACGGCTCACAGTTTGAGAATCACTGTCATAGCTGATCGGTTTCTATGTCAACGGAAAGCGCACAAAATGCCCGTAGCCGATTACATGACTGGGGATATAAGAAACACAGGTCCAGAAAGCAATGGATTATTCCTTACGTCCTTCTTAGGACGTTATTTTTTGTTATTTGAAGCCCCACTCTGGCTTTTGCCAGGGGCCGCAATATAGGCAGGTCATCATTATGGCCAAATGTCTGAACGCGGTTTCTGGGACCTCTCCACGGTGATCCTCATCCGCATGGTGGCACTTTGTGCCATCGGGTGTTTATCGCTTGTGTGATGTCCTGGTGGGGTAGAAAGTCAGTCAGTCAGTCAAAGCAATGGATAAGAAACACAATTTGAGGTTAATTTATACTTGATTGATTGATTGATTGATTGATTGATTGATTGATTGATTGATTGATTGATTGATTGATTGATTGATTGATTGATTGATTGATTGATTGATTGATTGATTGACTTATAAAAAACTAATTGTATTACCAAGCCAACAATGTTAAATTTTAGCTTCGACCACCAAGGTGGCACTCCTAGAGCTGCTGCGTAAATGTCTAATCCCTTGTAGATTCACAGTCGAGTTAACCTGTCTCATGACATTTGTCTCGGGCACAGACACCTCCAGCCTGGACGCTACTATCTCACCCGTGAATGGACACTGGACACATGGAACAAACAAGCGACGGAATAATTGCAGTCTGGACAAGGAGAAACTGGCCTATCTCAGGAGGGACACCTTGTTTATTACTTGACATCCACGACTGACCCGCCGGACCTTGGTCATTGTAAGGGGACGGTTCTTGCTGTGCTTTATTGTTATTGGGTACCTGGCGATAAATCAAAGGCGGCGTCGACGTGGGTCACTGGGTGGCTAATTCGTTCCGTGAAAAGCTAGGACAGTCAGCTGGATAGCGAACGGTGATGGGTGTCTGGGGGAAAGACTAGTAACATAGACTGATTAGCTTTGTAGAAGTGGTCACTTTAGAGAAATAGCCAAAAGGCCCCTAAAGCCATTGAAATGGTATAATAACGACTGCTTCTAATTGTTGTGTTGTCTATCGTGTCCACTTATCTCTCCTTCTTTATATCAGTGTCAGTCAATGTATGTTAATTTGTTTATCATATTCTTTCTGGTAGTTGCATATTGTTGGGGTAGCAGACAGTACACCAACTCAGACGTCATTAAAGCTTATATCCTTTTTTTTTTTTTAAAGTATGGGTTTCCTCAACACTTTAAAAAGTACCACTATGTTGAATCAACACGTTTGACATGAGATGTCTGGTGAAATCGTTTAGATTACTACTCCAGACTTTCAGAAACCAACAGCGTATGGTACGTTGTTTTGGCACTGAATGAGATTTGAAGTAACAAGACAATTTACAATACAAACAGTAGTTGCTAATAGACACAACAGACAACATGACAACGTTTGCCAACAGACACAACAGATTAGCACAATGCAGTATTTACTAACAGAATCAGCAGAGAGCACAAAGCAGTACTTGCTAACAGAAACACACGTGTTTCACATTCAGTTATCAAGCACGCCAACACCTTTGACTCCACAATGTCCTCACAACTGCTATGGTGCTAAGTACGGCATCCACTAAAACCTGATCTCCATCAGCGCAGAGGTGCAACCACAGCAGCTGTCAGCCACGTTCCCTACAGCAACCCGACATTCATTACTGCCAGAGGAAGAATCAACACAACTGTAACTTAACAGCGTTCATGTTTTCTTGGGTGTTAAAGTGTCTGCTGCTAATTTAGTCACTATTCTTTTCATTGGCAACCGAGGAAGACTTCAGTATGCATTCGCGAATTGTTGAAACAATGAGCTCTGTGTCACAGCTGTACAGGTGATCCTGTGGTGTTGACTTCTTTGCCATTAGATTTCCACGTATGCTAGGTTACAGTATTATGCGATGGGGTGGCCACACTGCTTGTCATCTTTACCTTGGTGGGAGACAACAGACACCCTTGTGTTTTCTTCTGCGAGAGAAAAACCACACAGTGCCTCTGCTCACTTGCCGCTTGATCCATTGTCTCTAGATCCGGATAGTAAAGGACCATTTGCCACGTCTTTAGGCGCATTTGGCATATATAGCTAAAACCAAATTCTGGAGATCAATCGGCACTTGGTGTGTGAAGTGATCAGCATCACGTCGACCGTCTCTACTTCCCACAACTGTACTTGGTACCTTCTCAAGGTTGGATCGACCTGGGTCATTTTTGACAAAAGTCCGGGTCCCTCAAGGACCCGAACAAACGGCCTTACGATCCGCAGGCGAGCGTCTAGAAACTACGCCACTGCGGCTCGCCACAGATACGGATGCTTTGTCTAAAGTTAAGAAATAAGCATTAAATAATCACATGAAGCAATGAAAACAGTCTGTGAGGTTTGATCACTCCTGACAGTGATGGTGGCAGTTAACTCCTTGGAAAGTCAAAAACAGTCTGCTGCTGTCCCGTGAACACATAAGCTAACCCCACCTGCATGTGATGCAGTCTGGTAACTGTATCACTGGGGAGGATACAGCCTAACAGGGGAAATCGCCACATTGGAGGGTTGGGCTTCCCTAGGGTTTATATACTGCCCGAGACGCAACATGTTGACTGAGAGATTGTATGTAATCTGTTAATCTTACTGACAGTAAGAGGAGGATACTGATCAGACAATCAACAACAATTAGTGACCTAACTATGACGACTATACAAATATAAAAAGTGGCAGTGACCGGGGGGGGGGGGGGGGGATACCAGACTGCTTAAGTAAACACAGAAAGATCAAAGTGTAGCTCTGCTGCACTGGTCTGGCCAAAGGGACCGGGATCGGTCACAAACCAAGTCACAGGTGAAACCCAAACAACATGAGTCATCTCTAAAAAAAACACATACCGGTCGGTTTCCCCGTTCAGCCTGGATCACGGACGTAATATCCTTCGGGTAGTCGGGCGGCCAGGCTGAGCATCTGCCAGACCGACCCGGTTTAAAACAAAGTGAACACTTAAGAGAGCGTGTTAGACTATAAAGAAAAATTAGGGAGTATAGTCATTCATAACAACGTACATTGTTTAAGAGTTAAAATCTATGCGACGTAGCGCTGTTGGTCATCGTGAATTCCACAGCCTTCTGCCACGCGTACAGTTTGAGACTAAATCTCTTTTGTAGATGTCAGTATGCCAGAAGAGCAAGACTATTCCACTGTCGGTCAGTAGGCCAAACTCGGCCCGTAGAGATCTCACAAGCGACCCGCTGATCATTGCCAGTTGAACTGTACACATGATTTTCCTGCGCTGTGGCTTAGACCTCTAGGCCGTGACGATCCTCGTTCTCAAGATTGCACCCCTGAGGAAACTAAGCTGAACGCCCTGCATTAATTAGGTGATCATTACAAACGAACATGATCGGGACATCTGTACACGAAAACCCCTAAAAAACACATTTATTTTGACAATGTTGTGCCGCCTGTCAATTCACGTAACATTCCCCAAACACACAGTTTATGAAACCGTTACGGCGTCTGTTCTCTTTCTGCTTCTAAACGTTTTCTTAAGGCTGCATCGGTGTGTGGGTGTGTATATTTATATATATATATATATATACTGACACATTGATTAACCCAGTCTAGATACTGTTTGCAAACTGTCACTCGGCGGTAATGATTTCAAGCGAAAAAGCAACCTGGACCAGTTTAATGTACCCTAGCCCCTGATCGACATTGACAAGTCCGCTGACGGCTGTACACGAAAACATCAGGAAATATTTTTCTAACGTTGCTTGTGGCACTGATTAGCTTTTTTAATCATCCTATGCAGCACAAAGCAATTCTTAGGCAGCGAGAACTTAGCAGCGTTCACATATGTGTTTTTCACTTGTTGGTTTGAGCGTAGATATGATGGATTACTTTTGGGATGACAGGCGATGGCATTTTTGTTTTCAGAGGCGGGTGTTTGTTTGTAAAACAGCACAGGGGAAATGATTATTAGCTAATGATGTTTTGAACAGTTTAAAATGATCGGCTTCCATGTGTTAATTTATTAGACAGTCGGATGATCGTACATACAGACAGACACACACACAAAAGGGAACAGAAACTAGACAACACAGATCTGCGGTCTGAGAGCAGTGAGACCGAAATAAATACAGCCAGATGACTGATATACCTTGAAGCTGAAATACACCTGACGTCCTTACCCGAACAGAACAAGACCTAGAAAGTCAATGTCAGTAGAGTTAGCAGCAGCCTACAGGTCCATAAAAAAAGTGTAGGATATTAAAGAAAGTAGCAGCCCCCAGGACCATAAGACAAATGTAGGGTGGCCGAGAAAGTAGCAGCTCCCAGGACCACAAGACAAATGTAGGGTGGCAGAGAAAGTAGCAGCCCCCAGGACCACAAGACAAATGTAGGGTGGCAGAGAAAGTAGCAGCCTCCAGGACCACAAGACAAATGTAGGGTGGCAGAGAAAGTAGCAGCCTCCAGGACCACAAGACAAATGTAGGACAGTAGAGAAAGTAGCAGCCTCCAGGACCACAAGACAAAGGTAGGACAGTAGAGAAAGTAGCAGCCCCCAGGACCACAAGACAAATGTAGGGTGGCAGAGAAAGTAGCAGCCTCCAGGACCACAAGACAAATGTAGGACAGTAGAGAAAGTAGCAGCCTCCAGGACCACAAGACAAATGTAGGACAGTAGAGAAAGTAGCAGCCTCCAGGACCACAAGACAAATGTAGGACAGTAGAGAAAGTAGCAGCCTCCAGGACCACAAGACAAATGTACGACAGTAGAGAAAGTAGCAGCCTCCAGGACCACAAGACAAATGTAGGACAGTAGAGAAAATAGCAGCCCCCAGGACCACAGGACAAATGTACGACAGTAGAGAAAGTAGCAGCCTCCAGGACCACAAGACAAATGTAGGACAGTAGAGAAAGTAGCAGCCTTCAGGACCACAAGACAAATGTAGGACAGTAGAGAAAGTAGCAACCTCCAGGACCACAAGACAAATGTAGGACAGTAGAGAAACTAGCAGCCTCCAGGACCACAAGGCAAATGTACGACAGTAGAGAAAGTAGCAGCCTCCAGGACCACAAGACAAATGTACGACAGTAGAGAAAGTAGCAGCCTTCAGGACCACAAGACAAATGTAGAACAGTAGACAAAGTAGCAGCCTCCAGGACCACAAGACAAATGTAGGACAGTAGAGAAAGTAGCAGCCTCCAGGACCACAAGACAAATGTAGGACAGTAGAGAAAGTAGCAGCCTCCAGGACCACAAGACAAATGTAGAACAGTAGACAAAGTAGCAGCCTCCAGGACCACAAGACAAATGTAGGACAGTAGAGAAAGTAGCAGCCTCCAGGACCACAAGACAAATGTACGACAGTAGAGAAAGTAGCAGCCTTCAGGACCACAAGACAAATGTAGAACAGTAGACAAAGTAGCAGCCTCCAGGACCACAAGACAAATGTAGGACAGTAGACAAAGTAGCAGCCTCCAGGACCACAAGACAAATGTACGACAGTAGAGAAAGTAGCAGCCTTCAGGACCACAAGACAAATGTAGAACAGTAGACAAAGTAGCAGCCTCCAGGACCACAAGGCAAATGTAGAACAGTAGACAAAGTAGCAGCCTCCAGGACCACAAGACAAATGTAGAACAGTAGACAAAGTAGCAGCCTCCAGGACCACAAGACAAATGTAGAACAGTAGACAAAGTAGCAGCCTCCAGGACCACAAGACAAATGTAGGACAGTAGAGAAAGTAGCAGCCTCCAGGACCACAAGACAAATGTAGGACAGTAGAGAAAGTAGCAGCCTCCAGGACCACAAGACAAATGTAGAACAGTAGACAAAGTAGCAGCCTCCAGGACCACAAGACAAATGTAGGGTGGCAGAGATAATAGCAGCATAAAGGACCACAAGGCAAATGTACGACAGTAGAGAAAGTAGCAGCCTCCAGGCCCACAAGAAAAGTGTAGGACGGTAGAGAAAGTAGCAGCCTCCAGGCCCATAAGAAAAGTGTAGGTCGGTAGCAAAACTTGCAGCCTCCATGCCCGCACACAGTGTAGGATGGTAGAGAAACTTGCAGCCTCCATGCCCGCACACAGTGTAGGATGGTAGAGAAACTTGCAGCCTCCATGACCGCACACAGTGTTGGATGGTAGAGAAACTTGCAGCCTCCATGCCCGCACACAGTGTAGGATGGTAGCGAAACTTGCAGCCTCCATGCCCGCACACAGTGTAGGATGGTAGAGAAACTTGCAGCCTCCATGCCCGCACACAGTGTAGGACGGCAGAGAGAGTTGCAGCCAGTACTACCGACAGAAGGAACATCTCCTCACAGTTTGCTGCTGCTAGCAGTTTACAACATGCCGGGATTTAGGCATTTCAAAGGTCGCGTGCCTCTTCGGCAAACTTTCGCCTGATTGGCGGGAAAATCTGTCGGCTATCTGGAGTGTAAAATTTTTCCACAAAAGTAAATCATAGCTTTGGCAGGGGTTCTTCGGAACTTTAGATCACACACAGTGAGGCAGTCAATTCGTGATGGTATATACACAGTTGTCATTTCCTTGTGGGGGGTTTATATTATAATGTATGCTTAGAGAGAGTTAAAAAAATGGAATGATAACTAAAGGATAAAAAGAAAAATTGTATATCAACATAAACTAAAAAGAAAGAAAAACAGGATTCCAAAATTATACACACAAGCGAGACAGCACACAAACGAATGAGAATTATAGACAGGCAGGCAGGCAGGCTGACAGACGGACAGACATACAGTCCATCGAACGGACAGAGAGAGAGAGAGAGAGAGAGAGAGAGAGAGAGAGAGAGAGAGAGAGCGAAAAGAGAGAGAGCGAAAAAAGAGAGAGTTGCTTAGTATTAGCCATGCTATCTGGTCATGAGTCCATTGTGCAAGTGACAAGACATGATAGAGACAAGTAAAAGTCACTGCATCGTCTAGTGGCTACATTAAGCTTATTGGTGCCACAAGAAACTAAACTGCCAACATCTTTAACTACCATTAACGACTGCCTAATATCATTGCCGGTAGCTGATTTGAGGCAATTGAAAATGTCATCTTTTACTCTCGCAGCACTCACTACTCACTCAAGGTGTCATTACATTTGCCACTTCATCTTTCGTTGCTTCACTGAACCGCATGCTGCCAGTGTTGCTTGCCCCTGGGTTTGTCGATTTATCGTTTATATCTTGGATAAAAGCGAGTTTTGAGGCCTCAGACTACCAACTCCCCATTGCAAAATTAATCAAGTGCGATGAGTAGCAGATTTCACATGCTGAAAAAAAAAAATACTCGAAGGGGTGTCTGAAAATGTCCATTTTCTTTAGAGATTCACCAACAGCCATATTTGTGAGTGAGAGATAAAATACCTGACTAGTAGTAGTCACAGGTGAGAGATAAAATACATGACTAGTAATGGTCACATGTGACAGATAGAATACCTGACTAATAGTGGTCACAAGTGTCAGATAGAATACCTGAATAGTAGTGGTCAAATGTGAAAGATAGAATACCTGAATAGTAGTGGTCAAATGTGACAGATAGAATACCTGACTAGTAGTGGTCACATGTGAAAGATCGAAAACCTGACTAGTAGTGGTCACATGTGATAGATGGAATACCTGACTAGTAGTGGTCGCATGTGAAATATAGAATACCTGACTAGCAGTGGTCAAATGTGACAGATAGAATACCTGAATAGTAGTGGTCACAAGTGACAGATAGAATACCTGAATAGTAGTGGTCACAAGTGACAGATAGAATACCTGACTAGTAGTGGTTAAATGTGACAGATAGAATACCTGACTAGTAGTGGTCACAAGTGACAGATAGAATACCTGACTAGTAGTGGTCAAATGTGACAGATAGAATACCTGACTAGTAGTGGTTAAATGTGACAGATAGAATACCTGACTAATATGGTCACAGGTGAGAGATAGAATACCTGACTAGTAGTGGTCAAATGTGACAGATAGAATACCTGACTAGTAGTGGTTAAATGTGACAGATAGAATACCTGACTAATATGGTCACAGGTGAGAGATAGAATACCTGACTAGTAGTGGTCACATGTGACAGATAGAATACCTGACTAGTAGTGGTAAAATGTGACAGATAGAATGCCTGACTAGTAGTGGTCATAAGTGGCAGATAGAATATCTGAATAGTAGTGGTCACATGTGAAAGATAGAATACCTGACTAGTAGTGGTCACATGTGACAGACAGAATACCTGACTAGTAGCGGTCACAAGTGACAGATAGAATACCTGACTAATATGTTCACAGGTGAGAGATAGAATACCTGACTAGTAGTGGTCACATGTGACAGATAGAATACCTGACTAGTAGTGTCCACAGCCTTCTGTCTCTTTACTCGGTCAATCATTTGTGATACAGGATGCCAAACTTCTTTCTCTCTGGATCTCTCTCCCTCCTTCCTTCTCTCATTCTCATCCGTCTCTTTCTGTTCTCCCTCCTCTACCTCTTTTCACTCTCACCCCACCGCACCGCCCCCGCCTCCCCCCTCTCTCTCTCTCTCTCTCTCTCTCTCTCTCTCTCTCTCTCTCTCTCTCTCTCTCTTGCACTCCAACATGTTCGTGATGATTATTTCAATATTATTTAGAACCTTCAAAGTGAGCACAGCTACATCGAACAGGAAAGGATCCATCAGTTAATGAATCAGCCTCTTTACTAGTTAGGTATTCCAGAAAGAGTTTCGCCTGAATGCTGCATCGCCGGTGAGGCTCCCAGCGAGAATATACAGATTCCTCCATGCTATAATATTCCGTTTGTGCCAATGATTCTAATTATAAAGTGAAGCCACAACATCGGCTAATTCACTCTTCTACGTTAACGGCCCAGTATTCGTAATGTAATGTGAAGCTAGACAGGTTTAGCTGGCGTCTTTCTGTTGGATTACTCTTTCCTCGTTACAGAGCAATTATGTAAGTGAATACAAATTGACTCGGCTCTTTCTATTGGCCAACTCTTGCCCAGCAAGAATGTGTATTGACTCTGCTCTACCCCAGCCACCACCCCCTTGCCTCCTCTATCTTTGTCTTTATAACATAATACATACATACATACATACATACATATATATACATACATAGATATACACATATATACATTATATAATTATTATATACATTATATTATTATATACATTTTTTTCTCTTTATAACATAATATATACATACATACATATATACATATATATATACATACATAGATATACACATATATACATTATATAAAGATAATATTTTCCTATCTGCTTCATATATACACACGTATATATATATATATATATATATATATATATATATATATATATATATATATATATATATATGTGTATATATATGTGAAGCAGAAAGGAAAAAAAGTTTCGGGATCAAGGAGGGGTAGGAGTATCGGAGAAATACATTGATCAGTAAGGAATATATTGATCAGAAAGGAATAAATACCTGGTACATGGAAGCGTGGAGAAATCCAGAAGGAATTCGTGGCATCTGTACATACAAAGGGACCATGATGGAATGCCAGTGTGCACAGGCAGGGCCGTATTAACCGGTAAGCACACTAAGCACGTGTTTAGTGCATCAGAAAGAGAGGGGGCACCACGTAAATGTTTGAGCTGAGCAGGATTTTTCCCCAGGGTTGAAGTATATAAACGTAAAATAAATCCCATAAAAACAACAATGCAACAAGGCAGGCTGGATGCGTTCTATTAAGTAAATAAGCTAATGTGCTTACTTAAGATTAGTTTGAAGATCTAATCACAGACTTTGCAATTGAAAAACAAAATCTTTTAAGTGCTTAGGGCATCAAAAGGTCCTAATTCAGCAATGTGCGAACAGAATGGGGATAAAAACAGGGATTAGGGAAGCGTATTGGGGTCCTGAAAACATGCATGGATCTGTGAGGAAAACTGGGACCGGGAGTCTTACAGAGATCAGGGAAGCATGCGGGAATATAGGAGGCGAACGAGAATAAAGAAGGAAGCAAAATAATCACATAAATAAAGGAGCTAATGAAGTGGGGAGGAGTATACGGACTGGGTAAAAGTATATAGTTCAAACATAGAGGGCTACAGCAGTCACGGATGGGTAAATACATCAGGCAGGATTGTAGGTATTTTAAAGAGGTATGGGGATCAGTACTGTTATCAGGGAGAAGAAAAGGGATCGAGTAGGATTACAGGAATCAGACAGAAACATTTTTGTACCACGGCCCATCTAAACTGTTTCAAATTCTTATGTTCCCTCTGTGTAACTTAAAATCTGGACGAATTTTCAAATTCTCAACAATCAAATCCTCCGCCACCCTCATCAATCAAATTGCCCCCTTTTCTCCCCACCCCACCCCACTCCCACCCCGGCACCCATTGCAAGCAGGGTATGGGTCCCACGTTGGGAAACACTGATCTAGACCAGTGGCTCTCAACCCACCTAATGCCGAGACCCTTAATACAGTTCCCTCATGTTGTTGCGACTCCCTAAACAAAATTTTCCTTCATAAATTCAGTCCATATGCCCTATCGCCCCCACATCCTTTTCTGTCTTCTCCTCTCCCTACGATCAAAGATGCTTGGCGACATGGAGTCTAATGGAAACATCATTTGCCACGTTTGAATAAATACATCTTATCACCACTGCTGTTTATCACCTACATCGACAGTATATGCAAGAATGCCAAGCCCATGAATGAAGATCTTAGTAAGATCAACGAATTACTCTTTGCAGATGACCAGGCCTTGATAGCAGATACAGCATGAAATTGCAACAACATTTAACATCCATGAATGAAGAATGTAAAACAAATAATATGAAAATCACAGAAGTAATGTCAATAGGAAAAAAGAAGACAGATCTAAACATAACAAAGAATACAAAGGCATTAAACAGGCATCTGAGTTTAAGGAACTACATTTACCGAAGATGGGCTTGGATAAAGAAATTGACATTAGATGCAGTAAAGCAAACCAAGTATTGGGACAGCTAGCCCCCCTCTTACAGCATAAGACAATCCCAGTCAGCACAAAGAGACATCTTATTCAAAGCATATTTTATTCCAACTCTGTGCTACCAGTGCCAGACATGGTCACTCACAACAAACCATAAAGAAAATTAGTAACCACGGAAGTGAGAAGAAGGGCTGTAGGAGTGACCATAAGAGATAAGATCAGAAATGAGATCATAAGAAAACAAGTCGGCACAGAACCAATTCTGGATTACATACAAAACAGCAAGTGAAATGGTTTGCCCACTTAGAGAGAATGCCTTGTGACAACATACCATACAAAGCATACATGGAAAGAGAAGAAGGACGTAGAGCACGGGGTAGACCAAGAACAAGATGGAAGGATAACATCAGAGAAACTCTACAACAGCACGATGTGCCTATGGTCGAGGCAGCCAGAAGAGCTAGAAACAGAACCTTATATCTCCCTCGACACCCACAGCGGTAAAAGAGGAAGTGAAGAAGAAGAAGAAGAAGAAGAAGAATAAATACATGTACATTATCATCGAAATGTACCGTTTCCGCTGACAGACCTAACAGCCCCAGCTTTCCTTAAACCGCCCGGTCCTCTCTGCCTCCCTCCGTCTCTATTTTCTGTTAAATGTCAGTGAGAAACAGTACAAACCATCATGATTTTATTCACATCATTTTATTGATTTTGCTTTTGTTTCACAAGAGATTTGTACAAATATGTTTCAACAAATAAACACTTTAAAAAAAAAAATATGTTTTCCGATGGTCTTAGTTTAAAAAAATCGTTTGACAAAAAAAGGGAACGCGATCAGCAGGCTGAGAACCGCTGATCTAGACGGAGGATAGCATCGTCGAGATTTTCATCGGTACAAGGTTTCACAGAAAGGCGAGGACAGAAAAATATATGAGAAGAACACTGACAGAAAAAGGAAAACTGCAAAAAAGAGATAAAACTATGAGTACAGAACGTAAAGAAGAATTGTCTAAAGAAACAAATGAATGACTAAGGAAAAAAAGAAAACATTAGCGGAACAGTCAAAACTGAAAAAGGAAAGAGGAGGGGAAAGAAAGGAAAAAGGGGGTGGGGTGTGCTATGGAAAAGATAAATCTATAAAAACAAAAATGTTTGGACAAAGGGTGAACTACAGAAAAAAAAATCAATCCTATGTAAATAGCTATGGGAAAGCCGAGACTATTGTAAATAAAACGTCTATACTAAACAAAAGTTTCAGAAAGCCGACAAAATAAATGAAAGGGAAGAAGAAAAACAAAACCAGTACAAGAGAAAGGAAAGAATGACAAAAGGGAATACGGAAATGAGATCCCAGAATTGTGAGCATCGGTAACTGTCAACAGAAGTGAAATGTTCCTGCCTATGTCCTGGGCAGTGAAGCATCATCACTTTCCACAGCCACGTCACGTGATACAAACTTCTCGACACTAAACACATAGTGTTAAAAAAAAAGACAACATCTTGCGATGTGGCGAATAATCCATCTTGTCGAATAACACTATCTACCAATCGACTTGTCTATGCCACCAGCGAGAACGCATTATCAACCAAATCTGAGAGTGAACGCAATTTCTCCGCACAAACACAAAGCGCAAGTTATAATTTTTCAACAAAATATGCCAACCAAACAGGCATTCCTGGGTTAGCTGTGGTAGAAGCAGCCATTAAGTAGTTAGACCATATATCGGCAGCATAACAGGTAATTGTTAGTAATATATCAGATTACATCCAGCTATTGTAAATAAGGAGTTCGGCTTACAAATAAATTCCCTTCAGTGCTTTGGAATAATGGTGTTTGGTTTCAAACATTTATCATGCTTTGACTTGCGTTGGTGATTGCATACATTTTCTTTGGCAGAAGAACAGAGGAGATTGCCATCGCCCCACGCATGGGATGTCGGGACGGTTCTATCTGGCAGCCATCTTATCTTGGATTTAAGTGTGGGAGTGAAAGGGTTGGGCAGATGTCATAGCGACAAATTATTCCCATTAGCATCTGGTCGAACAATTAAAAGGCTGGGTTTGGGTTTGAATCCAGGCAAAGATTATAAGCATGTTCTTTTCTGTGATGGGCAAAAAAGAAAGTATATATGACAAAGGTAGTGATAACTGCGGCGCTAGGCTGCCACAAATCCTATGGGTTTGTTGCGGGAGACGACCTTTCTACATATTTTCCTTTTTCATCGATGTTCTCCTCTCACAGTTTTTTCTTTCTTTGAAACCTCTACTTCTCCCTGATAAATGCACTGATCCCGATACCTCTTCAATATACTTACAAGTGTCTTGGACTTCATGAGTTAAAACTCATTTTGGCTGTGAATTCACCAGCCAGTCAGAAAGTGAGCTGGTTCGGAAGTATATATAGATCTGGTGTCAGAGGAAGCTTTTATTCGCCGTCCTTCTCAGATTGGTTCTCTCAGTCCTTGGCAGCATAGGACTCCAGCTTTGAGCTTAAACCAGCCTAGTCTAGAATTACAGGTACCCTCAGTTTAACCTGTTTAAAGCTTGGACAGGATATTTGGTATCTGCCCTGCTGGTCTACCGCCCAGATGAAATTTGTTTATTATTATTATTTGCTAATAGACCGTCAGGTAGCATTCTGGAGGGAACAGACCGATCAATCGTCTGTGTTTGAGTTTTAACTGAGGTAACCTCCTGTATTGGCTGTAAGCAATCCCTTAATTTCCCTGCGTATTTTCTTCACAAGTACAGTCTCCTCCCATAGATATTATCGCAAGGATAAATACTATGCAGTGCTGGGAACATCCTATCCCCTCATTATTACTTTGTTAACTATGAGTGGTAAACTAATATATATTTTTTATACGGTTGAACATGGTTTCTGGGATTTTGCTCCTGTTAGATTCTCATCTTCGAGATCCTATTCGCACAGACATATATCCTGGAGGGGACCAATGACCACCACAGCACAGTGCAAGAACTTCTTTCCTGGTGGTGTTGGTCTAACTGTGCCCTAATTTAGGAGAGAGAAAAAATAATAACGCTTTGTAAATATTATATTGTAGGTGAGTTGTGTCTCATTTAAAAACTAAGCCAATACATCTGGCACGTGACAGGGAAATGCAACCTGAAACATAATGTTAAGGCAGGACAGGCCATATCGTAAGCCTTGGTTTACAGCTTGGTCTAGGAGGGAAAGGCAGACAGCGCATCGCTCTTCTGACCCAAAAGCTTCTGCAGTATGCTTTATTCTAAGCGTTTTAGCGTTTACTTTTTATATCGAGTAAACTGACTGACTGACTGACTTTCTACCCCACTAGGACATCACACAAGCGATAAACACCCGATGACACAAAGTGCCACCATGTGGATGAGGATCGCCGTGGAAAGGTCCCAGAAACCGCGTTCAGACAATTAGCCATATTTATGGCCTGCCTATATTGCAGCCCCTGGCAAAAGCCAGGGTGAGGCTTCAAAAAACAAAAAAAATTTCATCCTAAAAAGGAAGACACTGGATATGATTGTCGAGTAAACAAGGCGGGCGCCAGGGCGTTGTGCTATGTATAGGAGACACCACTGGCAATGGGTGGTATCACAGCCAGCCAGTAAGGCCGAACAGGTGTACGGAAATTTCCGTTTTGTTAGGCCGGTCCACAGACGGTCTGTGCTCACCACTGTTATCGAGTAAATTTATACACAAAATCAACCACAGTGTAATAAACTTGGAACATATTTTATTTAACGAATTATCATTATTAAGATAAATAAGTGAGCCATTCGGAAATAGAATAATAAAAATAATAAATTCATTAAAATGTGTTGCAAGTTAATTAAACTGTAGTTTAATTTGTGTATAAATTTACTCGATAACAATGGTGAGCACAGACCAGCCGTGGACCGGCCTAACAAAAAAGGGAATTTCCGTACACCTTTTTTTTTTTGGCCTTACTGACGGAGCTGGCTGTGGGTGGTCTCTGTATTACCTGCGATTCCCGACAAAGCAACACTATCATCTGGGAGGAGAAAATGGTCAGCAAATGCGGCATATTTCCTATTGCTCTGTTCGTTCTGCAGCTATACGAAGGTGTTGTAGGTACACCTGCGTGCAGACAGACAGGTCAATGACGTGACCTTAATCTCACTTGAGTGTTGAAAGATCCGGATTGATGAGGTCGCCTGGCAACAGAGAGACGCTCACCAACGATCTGCTCTAATAAACCTTTTAGTTCAGACGCGGAAGTCGATGCAATGTTAATGAGCACCTGAGTAAATGAACAGACCTGATTAATAATTCAGTAGAGAACTAAGCCTCACTGCTTGTAGCAGTCATAAACTAGATGCAGACAGTGCTGTGACGCACGGAAATATCCGTATAGAGTTGCCCTGAATTAGAACAAGAAAATCTCAACCAAGATATGAACATAGTTACCTTGTCCTAGTGTACTAAAAGATCTAAAACCGAACGGAAAGTCTATAAGCAAGCTTCACAATATAACAAACACAAACAAAACGTGAACGTTACGGCTATGGAGCCTTCATCAGCACAAAGATAAACGAAACAATACCACATAAATACGCAAAATCACTTAGCGTTGTATCTCGAAGCAGCCAGGTCGATGTCTTGTCAGCAGACTGATTAGACACGTGGGGCAGGAGAATAAAAAAACCCGGTGAGTAGCGGTTAGAGCCTCGCCCTCCGGTCTTACATTTTTCAGTTCCATTTAAGGATTGTTTTTTAACTTGACTGTGGCACCCGGGTCGACCTAGCTTAAAACAGGTCCCAGGTAATATACTGGGAAGTAATGGTGGCCCGTGTAATACTGAGAACATCAACAAAGCAATATATCTAGCATCCAAAGCGCGAAGTGACACTGGTGTAAAAAGGTCGTCACTCATTATGATTAAGAATCAGTCGAAGGGTTCAAACAACCTAAAGATAATAATGATGATGATGATGATGATCCTCATCATGATCATGTCTTAGACAGAAAAGCCATAGAAAAACTACAAATTACAGACACGACCATCTGATGCTATCAAGACGGCAGGAGCTGGTGTCAGCAGGAGAAGTAACCGGCACATTGCCTGCTGAAGTTATGACAGGAGTTGCCTAGATCAAAGAGCAATTACATTTCCCGCACGTCAGGAACAATCAAAAATGAATTACCTCTGTCTGGTTCAGGAAACAAATATCGCGCCGCTGTATTGCGTACGGGAATGGAGAACCTCGTGTATGGTTACCCACGTAATGGACGCTTGTTCTGGCCTGAACATATGTTTATGTTGTAGATAATATATTTGGTTTCTGTTGTAGATATTTTATTTGTAACAGCTTTAAATAAGTAGGATATTGGGGTTCCCCCTCTCTGTCTCTGTCTCTGTCTCTCTCTCTCTCTCTCTCTCTCTCTCTCTCTCTCTCTCTCTCTCTCTCTCTCTCTCTCTCTCACACACACACACACACAAACTGTCTCTCTCTCCATACATTCATGATGGCCTGTCTTTCGTGCGTGTATTTTGTGCCTGCCTGTTTGTTTTATTAGGTCTGTATGTCTGGTTTGCCTCTCTTGTCAATCTAATCCTGCTATCTGTTTCTACTACATCAGCCAACACACTATGATCAATTCTAAAAAGATAACACTGAGTAAATAAGTTATGTGTCAATGTGTACCCACAGTAGACTGCTGGCTACTTACTTGGCAACAGTCAGGTGCCTCATTATAAAGGTCTATAAAGATTGAACAGGGTTTCTTGTTGTATTCCAGCCTGAATACTGGCTCACTGAGTCACTATATGTTAATCTTTCATAATGCAGTTCTAGATGGGAAATTTTTAAATGTCAAACCACTGTTAGCGTTATGGAGGGGCTGTTTTCCTGGAAGAATTATATAAAAGTATAACAAACAAACAAACATTTCAACAACAAAAAAAAAACAAAAAACAAAAACAGAGAAAGTGGATGGGGAGGAGAGGAGTTGAGCCGAATGCGAAGGAACGGGTAAGATTATCTGTTGAGTGTTGGTTGGCAGCCTATACTCTATTGCAGGATACAGCGCAGAAGAAGAGAAAACATTAGTCCGGTGCCAGAGATTTACATTGTATTCTCTACTACCATCACTTGCAGACGATTCAGTGAGAGCCTCCAACTAGTCGAGTACTGTAACTCAATACTCCTCTGGGTATTCTTCCCTGTCCAAGCTTACCGCTTACAATTCTTTGTTTTCATTGCCCGCCTGTCCTGTAGACTCAGTCCGTGAGTACTTCTGGGTGGTCTAATTTCATCTCCAGGTAATCCCAAGCAATTGTACCAACGACTACCTTCACTACTGACCTACATCGCGTGACCTGTGAGTATCACATCAAAATGGCGTGAGCCGAAAACTGCTCGTTTTTATCATGAAGCCAGAATAATAAGTATTCTTTTAATGGCGTCGGGTAATGGATGGAAAAGAATCTACGCCAGACACTATGTGTGAACCAGTAGATGCTCCATCTCTCTCAGTACAATTCGTTAAATGTAATTAATGTAAATAGTGATGTGTAGTGTGTGGAAAGAGTAAGCAGCTACGCAACGAATATGTATATAGGCGACACCTACTTTATGAAAATATAGAATGCAGCGGAAGTTTGCAGAGATATGATTATCGCAAATGTGTGCTTCAGACTAGATAACTCATTTAAAGAGGCACATTCATAGTTCAAAGATTTAACACAGACAGCATCCACTTCATTGCGTCGGGTTTCTTCCCTTAGGGCTAGGTCTCACTTCACAGAACAGCTGGCCGTCTGCCGAGAGTGTCACTCAAAGCACGAACTACATAGCTTCAACTACGTTCCTCACTACTTAACCAACAATGTACACCTGAAGAGCTATCTTTAGATCTCTGGGACTCCGAATTATTGACACTCAATGTGTCAACATCCATCCTGAACCTGGGAAACAAAGATGCTGAGCCCGCTTTAGTGAAGAAAGCACTCACAATGGAACACCTCAACAACATGTTCCCACAGGACAGCTGGACAAGAATCTACACGGATGGATCAGCAAAAGAGGCAACTACGAATGGTGGGGCAGGTGTCTACATAAAACACCCAGATGCCACTACTGTGTCCCTAGCAGCCCCCACCGGACGAACTTGCTCTAACTACAAGGCAGAACTCTCAGCTCTATTGATGGCAGCACAGTATATGAACAATCTGCAAATCACCGCAGGCAGGATAGTTTTTCTCACTGACTCACTAGCCAAGGAAGTGAGTACTTCTGGGTGGACTACCAGCCACTATCTTTTCCCCAGAAGTACCAACGACTACCTTCACTACTGAAACATCGCGAAACAGTGAGTATCACAAAAAAGCCGAAAACTGCTCGTTTTGATCTACGGAATAATAAGATTCTTTGAGGCACTTGGGTAACATGGTAAAGACCAACGCCAGACACTTTGTGCTGAACCAGTAGATGCTCATCTCTCTCAGTACAATCGTTAAATGTAAGTAATATAAATAGTGATATGTAGTCTGTGGAAAGAGTAAGCAGCTACGCAACGAATATGTATATAGGCGACACCTACTTTATGAAAATATAGAATGCAGCGGAAGTTTGCAGAGATATGATTATCGCAAATGTGTGCTTCAGACTAGATAACTCATTTAAAGAGGCAAATTCATAGTTCAAAGATTTAACACAGATAGCATCCACTTCATTGCGTCGGGTTTCTTCCCTTAGGGCTCGGTCTTACTTCACAGAACAGCTGGCCGCCTGCCGAGAATGTCACTCAAAGCACGAACTACATAGCTTCAACTACGTTCCTAGAAAAATTCCGGAAAATTTAGGCTCGTGAATAAAAGAAACCTTCACAACCCACTACCTTTATTTAACCGCTTTGACACCAACAGCGCCCTCGCAAAGTTACATGTTTAACAAGCATCACAAGACTATTCACACTTTCTAATAGACTACGAACAGAGGTAGTGTGTAGAGGACGCAATATTAGATGGTAAAGAAGCAGAGGACGACAGAGACAACGTGCCTATTGAGTTTAAGGGTGGCACGAAAGGTCCGCGGTGGAGTTTATCAAGAACACACACGTGGCTTTCAATGGTTAGGTAACCGAAAGAAGAGAAAAAGAAAACGAAGAATAATTCGTAGCTTCGAACTGTGTTCACGAAAACAAGAAACTTGCAGAAATAAATCTGTAGAATTCATTCACAGATCTAGCTTTGCTTGGGCAAAGTTATCTTCTTGAACCCATTTTTTTCAAAGCTCTCTACTACGTCCTTCATTAACTGGATACCAGCGAACACAAATCTGGCATCCACAGATGCAGGGTCGCCCTCATCTGTAACACACCCTAACACTTTACCTGCATGTAGTTCAGACATCCCTGTTCGGTATCACACAAAAACACAACGGGTGGTTATTCTGTCTTTCTGTACCACCGCCCCGAGACGGTCTGGATGTTACCAACAAAGGCTCGGTGAGTGGTGTAGACGTGTGAACGACGCAGATCATTTCAAAGCAGATGTGGGCGTACCTGGAGTTCACAGAGGGCATTTCTCTGTGAGAGAATCATTCACTTGTACACATCCACATAACAGTAGTCTGTTGGCATTTAAAACCAGAGAAGACGTGCATGAAAAAGGAGTTTATAAAAGAGAACAACAAAAGAGAAGTAAATTATTGCGGACAAATTAAAATATATGACAACCCTATAAACGACACACTGAAAATTAGATTTGAAGGCAGCTGAGCAAGAGGTTAAATTTGACACAAGTGGGAATATAACACCAGAAACGGGACAATCTAGTTTGCTGGGGTACATGACGACAGTCAAGCGACACCGGTGATGGTAATAACTTGAAGTTCACATCCACTGCAGAGACACAACACCTTCGTAGCTGCATATAATTGCCGAAGAAACATTGCATAGCGTCGGGAAATTCTGTTGTGGTGTCATTCATGCGTAAGATGAGTCTCTATAATAAGACGAATTATAATTTAGTAACTGTCTGTACAAACTGACCGGTATTCGCGGATTTTAACCGGGTATTCTTCTTCTTTTGCCTTTCTATCTCCCAATGGAGCATAGGCCCTCAATCAACTCACGCCAAGTCGTTCTATCTTTCGCCATTGCATGGAGCTCTCCTCATGTCCTCCCTATCTTTCTAACTTCATTCTCCAGCTCTCTTCCGCGTGTGTGTGTGTTTTTGGCCTTCCTTTATTCCTATGACCCTGTTGGTTCGTTCGCCCTATACCATAGAGATCTCTAACATTCCAGGTGCCAATTATGGAGGTTTTCCTAGCTGAGAGGAGGTACGTCAATAATCCGGACTCCTTACGGTTTTCTCCACACCGTTTCATACTTCTTCTACTTGGTTGGCTGGGTTTTACTTGCTTCTCTTTTTGACTTATCCATGGTTGGTTGGTTTTTGTGGCTATTGTTTTTTACAGGATGAAGTAGCCAACCTCAAGCTCAACCCTATCCTTAGTCGCCTCTTACGACATGCCTGGTAGGGTGCAGTGTCACCATTCTTTGCTTCCCATCAGAGCCCCGGTGACAAACGGGTGTTAACAGGGTATAGTGACTGAAAATGTGCCTGTAGCTGTAACAAACTTGGGTTTGTATTCAAACATATGATAGGAATTTCTACAAAACCCTCTTGTTATTATTATTATCCAATTATCCATGACCTTTTGGGTAACGAGATAAGCCACTCAAAATTCTCAAATGAGAAAAACAAACAGGAGGTTCCCTATGCAAACTGCACATTAATAGTGGATATTGCAAGTGTAGAAAATACTCCACCGGGGAGGAGATGCCCAGGAGCCTAATGATCTTAAGCAGAAGTCTCCCTTCGACCAGTGTTTCGGTCCCTTATCTATTATACCAGCCAAGTGGTTACGAACTCTCGTCTCTCATGCGGGAAACCCACGTTTGAATCCCCGGTAAGGTGGTAACTTTTATTCCCCGTCGGGCGACAAACGTAAAATCCTAAATCCCCAGGCACCAGATGCCCAATCCCACTTCTCTTTCCGACCTACACTAAAATACAAAGAGGTAATCACAGGCAGTGACGGCACCGCGCCAGGGCAAATTTGAGGTAAAGAACAACAGTTCTGCCACGGTATGACCTTAAAGGCCGTCTTGCTTTGACACAATTGCTCAAATGAATAAAGCAGGACAGGACGAATTTTTACAAATGTATGGCTTGTTAGAGACGACATATGGCTCTTGTATGTAAGGCTAATCTTCCTGAGCCCTTACACGCAACAATGATGTTATAAATAATTACTTCAAAAGTTCAGTCACCGTAAAAAAGAAGAAATATACCATGTGCGATTACCTCCCATGTGCGTCTGAATTACTGCCCCCTGTTGAAACATATCACTAGCTTGTCTGCTGGTGACAGTTTGTAAAGTATTTATGTTTTTTTTTTTTCTTTCTTTCTTTAGTAAACATTAATGCATTCACTCCTCCTCCTTTTTCTTCTTCTTTTTTGTTCTTTTTCTTCTTCTTCTTCTTCTTCTTCTTCTTCTTCTTCTTCTTCTTCTTCTTCTTCTTCTTCTTCTGAGCGTTTACCGGCTGTAAAAATCCATCGCGAAGATTTTGTTGTTCGTCCACTTCTGGACTTGTCTGGTTTCGTCCCAGCAATAAGTTTTGCGTGCACATCTAAATAACAGATCGGGTTTACTTGTGTGTAGACTGTTTGTTCATTAGCCTCTCAGGCAGATACATTCTAACTTCGATGGACACCCCCCCCCCCCCCCCCCCCCAAACCACGCTTAAATGCTCCCCCCCCCCCCCCCCCCCCCCCCCCCCCCCCCCCCCCCCGGAATCTACAAGTGGGAAGAAACATTTCAATTCAAGGATTTCGAATGTGCCCTGTCAGGCAGAACGACCCTTTATGTTTTTACAAATACCATCCCTTACACCTCTGGAACAGTTATGTGTTATACTGCCCTATTCGTTAATCATTTTTTGTTTTCTTTTCAGAATCCTTCTTCCTTTCCGCGCCAGGCATACATCTAACTGCTCCTGATAAGTTCCTTACCCAAGCAAGACTGCAGTTTACACCAGGCTGGCGTGGCTTTTAGGATACCCTAACTATAACTCCCTTGAAGGCTGAATCTAGGCTTGTCCTGTTTATCTACAATCAGCACTGAGATTCTTCAGTCTCACGGTGTGAAATCTTCTGGTTCTATTGGTCTGCCATACAGAATGAGATGTTCTGATTTCAGGGTGTGAAACTGTTTAAGTGGCAGCCTAAAGGGTATAAACGGAAATTATGCATACGTGCACAACACTCGAATCTTTCCCTGAGTGTGCAGCACGTTCTTTCATATTACTATGTAACCATCGGGGCTGCCAGTATAACCGCTATGCGGCTGATCAGAGCTTCCGAATGTGTACGACGTATAGGATTCTCATCGCTGAGTTGTTGACTCGCAGACAACCATCCTGGAGCGGACAAACTACTTTTTTGCAGTCATAAAGGCGTAATTCATACCCGCATTGGACTGCAGTGTGCACTCAGCCTGATGTAGCCGTTACGGGTGTCACAATAATTTCCTTTTCGGAGGTTGAACTGGAGTATTTGCTATTTGCCCAGTCAGTTTACATTCCGGATGGTGTGTTTGTCCTATCGACTTCTGTTGTGTATTACACAGCACTTCAACTAAATTTACTCAGGAGTCAAAATTCTGACAATTGACATCGTCATGGACCAGACGCCAGAGCGTCAGCATAGAAAGGTCATTAATATAAAACAACTGGCAATGATCCGTGGGCTACTTGCAGAATCTCCGTGGGCCGCCAGTCGAACTCCCCTAGTGTATTGGTTGATATAGCGATTGTAAGCTCTTGTGTGGTTTTCATGTCGCTTGGCTCCACTGGTCTATCTAGACTTCGCTTACGAGACAGACTGAAGCAGTATCCTGGTAGTGGAGGTCTTCAGTGCCTGTTGTCTCTCGTATCATCATCCTTGGTGTGCCGTTAGACGTCACATGGGCTCGCTTTCGTTTCCTCCACTACGCTCTACTGAATTCAACTCTCTCGGTTTCTGACATGGAGTTCGATGCAGCATTTTTAACTGTAATAATATTTCTTTTAATGTTTCCCTTGGACGTTCTATTTTTCTCAGTTTGTTTCCCATTTCAGTGCTTGTTTTGTAATTCTTTGCTCATTTCGTCTCAACGTGTGCCCAAAATATGTCCATCTTCTATGTCTTATTGCTGTCAATACAGGTATTTGTCCAGAAATGTATCTGATTATTTCCTAGCTATCCACCAAACGTTCACTTCCTGGAGTGGCGTTGCCTAAAAGGGCATCCACCTTCTAGTTGCTTTTCACACAAGTATATCCGTGCCATAATCTAAGAATCAAACCATCCTTCATTATATCTCTTTCCAAGCAACCATGCTTGTGCTGAGCCCGTTTGCAGAGGAAAAGATCCAGGTTGTTCCGGAATGCCAATATTCTACTTTGTGTGCGACGACCCATATTTTTATGGCTCAATAATTATGGAGCCACCGATTCCTTGGTCAGTTTCTAATCGTTCACCTGGACAAACATCAAAGCGCTCAGATCTCTTTCAGGGATCACAATAAGCGTGGTAGACTACCCGACAAAGCTCTTAGGCTGTAAGCGTAAATCTTGAACTTTGACTTTCCAGAAACATCAAATGACTAGCGGTCACTTATCAGATTTTGAGAATTTGGGTGAATATCGAATATCTTTTCGTTATCACACCCTTCACCCCAAGTTCGAACGCCTTAAACCCACCAATCAGCTTGCCAATTTCGGAGTCGGTAATTGTGCAGACTCCACGGATAATAACAGAAAATCAAAACGTAATCACAACTCCTGTGATAATCAAGCCAATCAGTTATCGCCAAGATCGGCCCGGACAGTAACTCAACTTCCACTGCCCCAATCAACTCGCTCAGTGTGATTAGATACTGCCCGCGTGTAACATACAACGCATGGCAAGTTGTTATTTGTTTTCGATTTGACAAGAGCACACTGAAAAATCAGGCAGATTACATCAGGCTTTTAACATTCAACGTAATTTAAAAGCTTATGTTTAACAGCAATAAAAGTGTGCCGTATTTGTTTGTGCCAGAGCTCCACCACCCTCTCTCTCTCTCTCTCTCTCTCTCTCTATGCATTTATCTATGTGTCTGTGTGTCTGTCTGTCTGTCTGTCTGTCTGTCTGTCTGTCTGTCTGTCTGTCTGTCTGTCTGTCTGTCTGTCTGTCTGTCTGTCTGTCTGTCTGTCTGTCTGTCTGTCTGTCTGTCTGTCTGTCTGTCTGTCTGTCTGTCTTTCTGAGTCCATGGGGACAACAGACTGTGGGAACAACCCCGTGCACAAGATTCACCGAGAAACAGTAGATCTAGTGGTTCGGCCATCTCGTTAGATTCACCGAGAAACAGTAGATCTAGTGGTTCGGCAATCTCGTTAGATTCATCGAGAAACAGTAGATCTAGTGGTTCGGCAATCTCGTTAGATTCACCGAGAAACAGTAGATCTAGTGGTTCGGCCATCTCGTTAGATTCACCGAGAAACAGTAGATCTAGTGGTTCGGCCATCTCGTTAGAATTCAGCAACACAAAATACCATCACAGGCACTACATTTCTGAAGATCCGCTACAAGATCAAGAGGACGGCCACAAAATATGGATCGACAACATTCAAGACACTTTGCGCCATAATGGCATGATGATAGTCAGTGCCAGCCAGCATTCACGGGATTTCAAATTATTCTTTTCCCTGACACTTAACTGCAGAGGTGGTTTATGATGATGATAATGACGAAAACTATAATAATTAACACTGAAAAGAAGCGACCCACATTGAACATCAACGTAAATTGGGAAGTATTATACTAAGTAGTAAGTGTCTCCTATCATGGACATGTAATAACAGATAAGGGCAGAAGTAAAACCTAAATCAAAAATATAATAGGAATGACTAATGCTAGCTTGTATACTATGCGAATATTACTGACAGCTAGAGAGGCAAACAAGACATTGAAAATTAGAATAGTCAAATATTTGTACTCCGGCATGCTGTATGGTGCAGAAACCTGGACAACAACAAAACCAGCAACTAGAAAATCGAATGGAGTCTCATGGAAACAAAAATAATAAAATAACGTGGTTCTGGAAGGTGAAAGGATCGACATCGTTGCATCGAGTTTGATCCCACATGGCTCAGTCTCTCTCCACAGAACAGCTAGCTGTCTGCCTCAAAGGACGATTCCCTGGGATCTCTAACATTTGCACTCCTGAACTGAACGGCGCCGCTATGAAACGAACCCATGACTTCAGTGCGCGAGGCAAACGGATTGACCACTTTGACACAGAGACCCTCTTAACCTTTCTAAAGCCGCGTTAGCGCAGCCGATAGGAGGCTCGCTTTCAAATCAAGGTGCGACACGCTGCAGCCAAGGCCAGTGTTCGAAACCGGTGTTCATGGCGCCGCTATGAAACGAACCCACGACTTCAGTGCGCGACGCAAACATTTTGACCACTTTGATGCAGAGAACCTCCTAACCTTCCTAAAGCCGCGTTAGCGCAGCCGATAGGAGGCTCGCTTTCAAATCAAGGTGCGACTCGCTGCAGCCACGGTCGGTGTTCGAAACCGGGCGGTTCCCGGGGTTCACCCAGCCTCTAGGAAAAGGGTACCAGAGTGACACTCTGGGGTAAATGAAGGATCGTCGCTGTAGCTACAGAGTTATGTGCGAAGGGCGACACAGGCGGACAGTTTCTTATCAGCTGTCTGTACTGGTAGCAGAGCACTTATGGTTTACAACCGTGTGCAATGATGCTGGTTCACATCTCCCGACTTTACCATTACCTTTACCCACTTGACCTTCCTAAAGCCGCAACCCTCTAATACAGTTCCTCGTGTTGTGGCTACTCCCAAACATAGAATTATTTTTGTTACTACTTCTTAACTTCAATGAATATCTCTTTTCCGATGGTCTTAGGTGACCCCTGTGAAAGGGTCGTTCGACCCGAAAAAGGGTCGTGACCCACAGGTTGTGAACTGCTGCCCTAGAGTTTCTGGAGAAACTATGAATGAAAAGAGTTGCTGAAAGAAATCAAACAGAGATAACCGAAACATTCTGGCGATATTATAAGACATAACACTCTTTTAAAAACATCCAGAAGGGAAAAATAGAATGTAAGACAGCAAGAGGTAGACAACCTCATAAGTGGTAGGACATCAAGAGCTGGAAAGACAGAAGTTTGAGAGAGTGCACAATCAAGACAAGAGACGAAGGGTGTTGGAGATCCGTTCCAGCTAATCTTCACAGTGCAAATGACCCATGATTGATGATGATTCGAAATAAATTCACAGAAAAATATCAGTACCCAAAGGGATGTAGAGCAGAAGTTGAGATGTGTGTGAGCTAGAGACAGAGAGAGGGAGACATACAAGCCTACCGACAGTCAGACAGATGGAAACACATTAGGCCTTCCTAATGACACCAGTAGCAACAAGAAAATGAAACGGCCGTCCCTATTTGCATCGTTTCCACATTCTGCCGGTGCACCGGTTTAAATTAGCCTCACCTTTTATGCAAAACGCGATCTTTAAATGCGTGGCCCTAGCTCTGGTTTGAACCCAACCCTCTTAGATCCCTACTTAACGACATCTCGTTGACTTCTTCCAGATCTCCAACGACAGAGATGCGCCCCTGTAGATGCAGCTACCGGAAGGAAGTTTTAAGAGATCGTCTGTCTTTACCACTTACATCAGACGACGTCACAGGAAATTGTGGAGTTGTTCCCCCTAAGTGAATTTCTTTGTAAAGGGGAAGATAACCAGAGGAGATATGACGGCAGGACCGGCGACAAGGTGTGGAGAGAACACAAGGTTTCCTATCACTAAGTTCAACCTAACTTTCAACAGGTAACACGCACGTGCGTTCACAAACATGCAGTGTTAAGAAAAGGCCGCCTCTGGTCGTAAACAAGGATACGTTGGAGAGAGGGCTTCCTTTAGACAAGTTTTCACAAATATTTATGCTATTCTCGCCAAACGGGATAATTGCGTTATTGCAGAGAATTTTGTTTTGGATACAGTTTAGGTCAGCGTTCGCCATTAAAAGGGTAGTTGGCACGCTGTGTTGGGGTGTACAGCTAAGCTGCGACATCTGCATCATGTGATTGAATATATACGATTTCAGAAAACTTCTAATTGGTTTATGTGTTTTTAGGGGGTAGTGGGTATATACTCTTTCTTCCCCTCCCCCCCCCCCACCCCCGAATAGGGGAAAACTATCATAGGGGGTTGAAGAATGTTAGAAGTCGTCCCCTCGTGCGATACAATTTTTGTTGTCGTTGTTGTTGACGCCCCACCCTGGCTTTTTCCGGTAGTCCTGAATACAGCCGGGCCATATATATGGCCTAGCCATAGATATTGCCTAAACGGCTGAAAGGGGTTTCTGGGACTTCTCCATGGGTGATCCTCATCCACATGGTTGCACTTTGTGTCACCAGGTGTTTATCGCGTGCGTGATATGTTGATGAGGTCCAACTACCTACCTACACAGGGGATTAAAGGGCTATCTCGGTGTTGCCCTGTTGGTCTGCTAGCAGGATGCGACTTTTGAATATGCAGAGGTGGACAAACTCTCAGGTAGTCTTCTTTTGTCTTTCTAACCTCCAATGGAGCATAGACCCTCAACCAACTCCAGCTAAGTCGTTGTTTGTTTGTTTTAGTATCCAGAAGCCATGAGTTGTTAACCCTTAGGCTCAGTATTATGGATATCGCAACTTTCGGGGTTGATTCTATTGTAAATACCGTAAATCTGGGGAAAAATGTGGCTTTCCTGCCTAACCCCGGGATTGAACCCGGACCACAAGGAGTTCGTCACCCGGTCTCCGCGAAATCCGGTTTAGCCAACTACGCTAGAGAGCCGGGCTGCCAAGTCGTTCTATAGTTTGTTATTGCCTGCAGCTCTCCGCATGTCCTCCCCATATAAATACCAACCGAGAGTCAGCCTTTTAACTGTTATCATTACTATCACGTGTCAATCACACTGAGAACTGTCGACAATCATGTCCCTCCTCAACCACACATAAGACTTTATTCGAAATAAACCCGTGATCTTTCAGGATGCTGTTTATAAGCCCTATCCCATGTATAGGGGAGTCGCGGCTAGGCGCTCGCGTGCAGATCGGAAGGTCGTGGGTTCGCTCCCTGGCGAAGCCAAACTTTTTTTTAAACAATGACCATGACTTCCAGGTCGACCCAGCCTTGAGTGGGTACCGGGTGCAGTCTCGGGAAATAAAGGCGGCCGGTGTGATGCTGACCACATCATCCATTTGTGCCCGATTGGTCTTTAAAAAAATATAGGTCTAGCCCTATATGTCCTAAACGCCTAAAGGCGTGGAAAAGGAACCTTTACTTTACTATCCCATATATAAGCGAGACAGACGGATTTCTGCGACGAACGTACTGAATTATAAAGTGGGGATTGTATAAATGATTGAATAAATGTAGATTTTGGTACTTCAAAAAATATATATTTTAAAACGTGGAAAAAAATTTAGATTTTTAATCTATGAAAAATAAATCTATACCTTGAAAATAGGTCGTAAGCTAAATTTAGAGCAAAAATTATTACAAGATCCAGTCTCAATCACCGTAGCTGTTTTACAGGCCACTGCAGAACACGTCCGACTCGAGCTAACAATAATAAATAGCTGAAGTCGGACGTGGGCAGAACCAACAACCTTTGCAGTGCGTGCGTGCGTGCGTGCGTGTGTGTGTGTGTGTGTGTGTGTGTTAACTAAATCATGTTACTTTTAATTGGCTGCCAAGGCTTTCTAAATCATGGTTTAAAACGAAGTTATATTACACGCTGAGGAGTTTATGAGATGACTTTGTCTCAATTAATTATAAATGTGCGTGTGTGTGTGTGTGTGTGTGTGTGTGTGTGTGTGTGTTTTTTAACTAAATAATGTTACGTTTAATTGGCTGCCAAGGCTTTCTAAATCATGGTTAAAACGAAGTTATATTACACACTGTGGAGTTTATGAGGTGACTTTGTCTCAATTAATTATAAATGTGCGTGTGTGTGTGTGTGTGTGTGTGTGTGTGTGTGTGTGTGTGTGTGTGTGTGTTTTTACTAAATAATGTTACGTTTAATTGGCTGCCAAGGCTTTCTAAATCATGGTTAAAACGAAGTTATATTACACACTGTGGAGTTTATGAGGTGACTTTGTCTCAATTAATTATAAATGTAGCTGAATGATAAATGGACCATATGAGAGATTAGTAAGTAAGCAAATTTTACCCCACAAGGACATCGCACAGAGCGATAAAGACCTGGTGACACAGAGTGACACCATTCGGATGAGAATCACTCGTGGAGAGGTTCCGAAAACCCTGTTTATCTGTTAGGTTATATTAGGACCCCCGGCAACAGCCAGGGTGGGGCTTCAACATAACGAAAAATTGCATCCGACAAGAGGGCGACTTATATGATGTTTGTGTAAGAGTTTTGCCTGGGCTTATAATCGTGTGTGTCACATTCATCCAGTCAGAAACTGTAATACATTCCTACGATAGATATCTGAGCGGATCCAATCAGAAACTGTAAAACATTATGAGGATATCTAGACGAACAATCCGTTACTGAAGCATCAGTTTCCATACTGGGCAGTTAGCGAGGGTAATATTGATACCCACCCTTGCCTATCTTTTATCTTTATGACAATGGCATGGTATAATGAATATGTGAACCCTCTTGGAGCAGGTGCAACAACTCATCATCCCCATCCCCATCCTCATCACCATAATCTTGATGTGGATTTGAAACTCACACAAAACGCGGTTCTTAAGCACAATTAATTCTTCTTTTTAGTTGCGTATCCTTTACAGGGCGTTGCAGAACCAACCCTAGCAGCCCTTGGCTGTTGTGTGGTTTCTCTAGGCAAATTTATGTCAGTAGTTTGCCATTGCCCCTGGACGGTGGGCCCCCTGATACCACTGTCGAAACAAACGCAAGGCGCATGGCCCGCAGCTGGGATCGAACCCGGCACCCCGGCATTACGAAGCGTTCGCATTGATTTAGCAACAGAGCCGACACACTTACATTACCAGTGTAAAACACAGAATCTGACCCCAAGTTGTCTAAATAGTTCACTATGGCTATTCAGCTCATTCTCTATTTGCCGCACACTTTTTCAAATAATCGCCTGCCCCATCCTTGCAGACGACAACGTTCCGTCGTGCTTAAGGGAAGCATGGGAATCATAGCTGGTGTTATAAAGGATGGTCCTCAGTAAGTTCTGTCTCTCAACGGCACATTACATGGGTAGGAGTGTACAGAGACCATGTGTTGCTTATGCGGCACAGTCACTGGCTCGGCCTGCTTTGTTACCTTAAAAGAAAAGGCAATACCAGTATATTTGACAAGCTTGAAGCTGAAGCTGCCGGAAGAAAAGAGCAGTGCTCTGTCTATCCGCATTTTTGAGCTTCCCTCCTAGACCAGCTGTCAGCCAAGACCAAACACCTCAGGCTGTTGTGATGGTTCCGTGAATACATTGTGTCCATTACTATACATGCACTTATCTCTGAAACCTGTTACGGCAGAATAAGTGAAAACAATAATTTCTTAAACCTACGGGGACCACTGGTATCGGTTTTTAGTTGGCAGATACTCACCGTCGACTGAAACAATTGCATTTTGTTGTTGTTGGGTATTGACATTCTGGGCCTACTCAAAAAAAAAAAAAAAAAACGATACTGTTCTGATGATACTGTCCCTCTTCTATTTAAAAAAAAAAGATATTTATATATATACATACATAAACACACACACACACACCACACACACACACACATATATATATATATATATATATATATATATATATATATATATATATATATATAATATATATATATATATATATATATATATATATATATATATATATATATATATATATATATATATATATATGTGTGTGTGTGTGTGTGTGTGTGTATATTGTTATTGTTTTCACTTATTCTGCCCTAATAGAACTAGACATTTATTGACTGACACTCAGGACAGAAGTAGAAAGATAAAACGGCACCGAAGCAAAATACAAATCGAAAGCTACAATTGTCTTGCCGGAAATCGAACACCTAAATGACGCCAGAGCCTCGCTACACCAACAAGTGTTCAAAGAGGCATGAAAAACAAAAAGACAGATCGGCTGCCTGAAACCCGTATATTCTTTGGCAGGGCTATTCAACTAACTTTGCTAAGTTTACTCAGTGACCAAAGTTTTAAAACTAGCTATTGCCAATGAGCCAGTTACCCGAGCCCCATCACAGAGTTGAGCTGAGCTGATTCAAGAATCGACATCACATCACTCAGGGCATTTCATAAGCGCTCCGTTCCCATCTTCAGCCACCAGTGCAAAGTTTTAATACCAGTGGTACCCGTCGTCTTGCCTTTCCTCTAAACTTCGAGTATCCGCCAGATCCCCTCGTCCCTCCTCGCTGCATCCCTATCCCTAGACTGTGGTAATCCATTTGCTCCTACGAAGTGTACATGTTTTCCACATAAGGCCCTAACCTCATCTGCCTTACCGTGCATCAATATTCCATCAAGTTGTGTAGAGACAACCATTTTGTCTGCATGTTCATTTCACAACACACCCGCATGACTAGAAGAAAAGAACAGGATGATGCTCCTCACCCGTGACTTCCGAATCGAAGCATGCCACTCTGTACGAAGCATGATTGTCCCCACCTTCCTCTGCATGCTTTCTGAGTCAGTTACAATCACTATGTATGTGTGTGTATGTCGTGTTCTCTAAGCAGCGGAAAGATAAAATGACCGCCTCCACCTCTATTCTTAAGCCCCTGCATCGAAAGATCATTGATACAATGATCCGCGGGCCTCCTGCTAGGCCTTCGCGGTCTAGATTTGGCACGCAGGTCGCCAGTTAAAACGTTCTGGTTATGGCATCGACTGTCCATATCGCCAAGTGGTTGAGATAGCGTTGTATATACACGATCGTATGTTCTGAAGCTGCCATATAATTGAGTATGACAGTCAGAGATTGTAAATCAAAAGTGTCACAACGCAGTGCCGTTTATTGTAAATGTCGTGGCCCTGTTATGCAAGTCGGCGTCCGTGGTTTAGGCCTGTGAACGCAGTTCCATAATCTGGACATGCCAGTGTTCAAAGTCAGCTGCAAGCGATTTTATTGGAAATACGCTGCATTGATGTGGACAGCGAAATGATCACCGACCGTTTAGGAGCAAAAGAACACTGCTGAACGCAAAACTGCACAGCCAAACCACAAACTGCAAATAAAAATCGAGTCAGGCTTGCGATTTCCTCAAAAGGACATGCAGCTAACTGTAATAATAATATTCTAGCTGTCGTGTGCTGACCATTAGTATAGTAAAGTAAAGTAGCTCTGGTCCTTTCAGTCAGCCTCTTCCCCCCCTTTTTTTTTTTTTTGAAGAGACAGGTGAAGATAAGAAACTCTTCCTCCCCCCTCCCCCCTCCATCCATCGGAGGAGGTAGGATCCGATAAATACCTCTTCCTCCCCCTCTACCCTTCCCCTCCGCCCCATTTGTGGAGGCAAGAGGAAGATAAGAACATCTCCCCCTCCCTCCTTATTTGAGACGGCAAGGGAAGATAAGCCCCCCCCCCCCCCAATAACAGTGTACGGCAGCGGTTCTGAACCTGTGGGTCACAACCCTTTTTGGGGTCGAACGACCCTTTTACATGGGTCGCCAAAGACCATTGTCTAACACATATTCATTGAAGTTATAAAGTAGCTACGAAAATAACTGCATGTTTGGGGGTAGCCACAACATGAGGAACTGTATTATAGGGTTGCGGCATTAGGAAGGTTGAGAGCCACTGGTGTAAGGGAACATGGAAACTCATTTAACCGTGTTTATAAATTCCATTTAAATTATCTGTATATGCATTTAAAAATTAAGTAAAATACGACTTTCCGGCACTCCATAAAAAGCATAGGCGTCGGAACTTTATATTACTCAAAGTAAATTATTTATTTACTCCCCTCTCCCCCCCCCCCTTTTCCGCTACCCCCTCCCCCCGAATATTTCCATCGTGATGGCGCGCCTAATAGAAAATTACGTATCATCGTTCCCACTCTGTAATAAGCACTTGAAAGCTACTAACTGAATTGCTAGCTCTAAGGCATACATTGATTAATCCATTTTCACTTTTCTACAGTACAGAAAACATGTTCCCGCCTCGCTGTGTTAATGTACCCTTTGAACTAGCGAATGCGCCCGGTAATGTGCCGAACTAATCTATGGAGCAAATGTTCACAAATACAGTACACTGTTTAATGAAGTGCGCCATCAGAGGGCCATAAAAGCCCATTAGCTCCACTTCCTGCCTGCACGTTACAGTCTTCACAATTCTCTAACTCTGATCTTACATGGGGTCGCGGGATCGATCAGGGTCACATAAATCAACCTAGTCCTTGACATTGTGCTCTTTAATCCTTACCGGGCAGGTAAGGAGTCTCTGGAGTTGGTGTGTTTAAGTCATAGAGCCAGTAGATATGCACTTTTTACTTTTCATGCAGTCAACAACTGGCAGTGACTTGCGGTTATCACAGCTAAAGGGCGTTTAATGGGGAGGGAGGCGGGGGGGGGGGGGGGATCAACTTCACCTGACACCTGGTGATATCCAGTGTGGACTGGAGTTTCTCCATAGAGGCAGCCGCTGTGGTGTAGCGACTTGACGCTCACGAAAGATCAAAAGGTCGTAGGTTCCGGAAGGTCGTGGGTTCCAGCAGGAACAGAGGCGGACTTTTTGCAGGAATGACCGCGGCTCCCAGGTAAAATAGGAACCATGTAATGTTTTAGGAAGTAGAGGCGGCCGGTGTGATGTTGACCACATAAGGCACTGAAGGTTAATTGGTCTTTAAAATTTAGGCCTAGCCCTATATACCAAATGCCCGAATGGTCCTTTACTTGACTTTACTCGTCAGAGCAGCAACTCATAGCGTCAGCAACGACCCCTAAAGAGATGCATGGCTATTAGATGTGGTAAAGGCGCTTCGGGATCGAGTGAACGGCACAAAAGCAAACATGGATCATTACAGCCAACTATTTATAAAACAAAATGCCAAAGATGTTTTTTTTTAATGAGCAGATTCTTACATATATTGGTAAAAATCTAACTAACATGATAGGAAACATGTGCATTTAATTATAGATTAGAACATATTCTGACCAAAACATATTACTATACTTTTTTATTTATTTTAATTCTAATAATAGTAAAAGTAAAGTGAAGTAAAGATCAATTTTCAAGCCTTTAGGCGCATCGGGCATATGGGAAAAGCGTCCCATATTTTTACAGACCAATCGGCACTGGGTGGGTTATGTGGTCAGAATTACGCCGGCCGTCTTTACTTCTACAGGTCCTTATTTATAGTGCTTGAAATTATTCTTTCTATCCTAATTTTTCTAATCATTTTTGTCCCTGGCTCCTCCAGTTGGGTTCTCCTTCACCAGATGGGTTTCTGTCAGTCCTCTATTACCAGCATCTTTTGGCTACTCCAATTGGTTTCCAGAGTACTGCCAACATCTCCAGGCTCCTCCACCTAGGTTCTCATGGTCATCCGTTACCAACAACTCTATGCTGTTAGCTTTGACCTTCCCATGAAAACTAACAAACAGGCATACACTTCTAAAGGCACCACTTTACTTGACTGCTGCATGGAGCGGTTCGTATTAATAAAAATTAGAAAGTCTATGTGAGAACTCTTCCTTTCCAGGTAGACATGAAGGAATGGGCATCCTCGAAGCCTATTCTCACCTAGATAGAGGGCTCCAGTGACAGGTAGGTATGCCAGCTAGATGCTTACGTAACCAGGTTGTAATCCTACTCAAAAATCCCACTGAAAGGTCGTCAAATACCAGACAGAGAGGCTACATTTCAAGGATTCCCACCACGGATTCATACCTGGGTGTCCCTGCTGGTATCTCGTCTTCCGGTATGAGTCTAACCATGAATCGGAGGGAAAGCTAGCACAGGGAGCATGAGCGGTGCTTCACGAACAATGGCAACTGATCCCGGTGGGAATTCATTTAGGTAAATAAATGTGATCAGTGGTGTTGAAGAGCGTGAGGTACAGGTGACTGCCTTTTAAAACATGACACCTGGACTAAGCTTGTGCATGTTTTATGTGCTGAAGGACTTTCTTATAGAAATCTGTTTCTGCGCTGTCACTTGTTGATATTATCTTCTCCTTGTTTACTTGAATAATTGTTTAAGTTTTTATGTTAGTGCCAAGTAAGTCATGGATTATTTTTATGCTAGAGGAGCAGCCGGCATATGATGTCCGACTCCTGTTTTCTTATAGACCAATGGGCATTCGGTGGGATATTTGGTCAACATCACGCCGGTCGCCTTTATTTCCTAGGACATAATCTGGTACCCATTTTAAGCTAGGTCGTGCTGGTAGTCACGAGAACTTTTGGAAAAAGAAACTGACGCGGATACGAACCCAGGACCTTAGAGTCGACAGGCAAGAGTTTAACCACTACGACTCCCTCTAATGTAAATATAAGTTTTATAATTATTATTTTGTTTTGTCTTTATGTTAGCGAAACAATTTCCACCATAAAACAGACTGTGGGGGACATTATTATGCACCAAATTCACACAGAAACAGAATGTCAAATAGTTTGGTCATCTCGGTAAAACGCAGCCACAACAAATACTAACAAAGGAGGTACACGTGACTAGATCAAGGGGTAATTGGTCGCCCTACGAAAAGATGGATTGGACATTAAAGGATTTTTATATCGAAATGGAGTGACATTGGTACGAGTCAAGCAATGGATCACCAACTATTTCTCACCAATGCGCCTAACAACAGAGGTGAGAACTGATAATGATGATTACGATGATGATGATTAACATCTGTAGGTGTTTATGTTAGCACTCATCACTTGCAATATGCCAACTGTTTTGTTAACAAACGCTCTCCGTGGCCAAGCTGTTCAGCTGTTCCCTATTTCTCCAAAGGTTATGGATTCGACTCCCAGCCGGGTCTGTCGGCTGGTGAGTGCAGATGTTTCAGAGATCACGGGGTCGTTACCGGAGCAACGAGATTCGTGCTCTGTACACAGCTCTCGTGGGCGATCAGCTAATCGATGGAGAGAAACAAGATCATATGTGATAAAACCAGCAGCAGGGAAGTGGATCCTCTTGCCCTTAACGGCATACATTTTTTATCTGTTATAAAAACTACTTGTTACTCTGTCCGTCTATCTTCTATCTATTCTTCAATGTGTATTTGTCTGGATGACAGGGGCAAATTGGCGACATTGATCTTCACACAATTTCATAATTAAGGACAAGCAAAACACCATGCCAGTAATATTCTGCAGAACTACCTTCCCCAGAACAACAGCCTTGCGTGCTTTCATAGGCAAAGCCTCTTCCACGTCTTGTCTCCATCTTCGCGGAAGTCCACCTGTGCCTCGATTTCCGGAAACTGCACTCTCCATCGTCGTAATTTCCAGGCCACCATGATGTTTTCCAGAAACTGCACTCTCTATCATCGTTCTTTTTAGGCCACCATGATGTTTTCTAGAAACTGCACTCTCGATCATCGTTCTTTTTAGGCCACCATGATGTTTTCCAGAATCTGCACTCTCTATCATCGTTCTTTTTAGGCCACCATGATGTTTTCCAGAAACTGCACTCTCTATCATCGTTCTTTTTAGGCCACCATGATGTTTTCAGAAACTGCACTCTCCATCGTCGTTCTTTCCAGGCCGCCATGATGTTTTCCAGAAACTGCACTCTCTATCATCGTTCTTTCCAGGCCACCATGATGTTTTCCAGAAACTGCACTCTCTACCATCGTTCTTTCCAGGCCGCCATGATGTTTTCCAGAAACTGCACTCTCCATCGTCGTTCTTTCCAGGCCGCCATGATGTTTTCCAGAAACTGCACGCTCCATCGTCGTTCTTTCCAGGCCACCATGATGTTTTCCAGAAACTGCACGCTCCATCGTCGTTCTTTCCAGGCGACCATGATGTTTAACATGGCTGTAATACCTCAGCTTTTTACCACGCCCATAGCGGTGTTAGAATCAACGTAAAGCGATCTGCTGTATAATCCACAAGTGGCGTGGAATCTATGGATGCCGGTACTACAAAACTGAGTTCACAACCCATAAACTACCTATGACGAATTTAAACTATCAAAGGGCCCGGTACTGTTATTTTAAACGACCCCAAATAAATTAAAACCCGCAATCCATAGTACAGACCACTATTCTAGGGTTGTTATGGCATGACTTTGTTTAATGTTCACACAAAGTGCGAACAACGCAACATATGACACCATAGAATAGTGGACTGTAATGGGGATTTCGGGTTTCCCTTTGCTTGGGGTCGTCTAAAATGATAGTACCAAGGGCCCTTTTCACGCCACTGAAGCTTCGAGCCAGCGGTGCTAGGCCTATATTTTTTAGACTAGTTAGAAGCGAATGGATGAGGCGGTCACCACCACACCAGCCACCTTTAGTTCCTAGCACATTTCTTCTTACACATTTTGAGCTGAGTCGACGGCGGTCAAATACATATAGGTGTCTCTTTTGAAGTCGGAGTGCATCTGCAAGAGAAGCGAGGAACCAACAGACTGCATACAAGTAAGCCAGATCTGTAAAACGGATGTGCAGGGAAAGCTCAAGTTCTGGAACAAGATCACAGTCCAGACGTGAAAGAACAGTCGAAACTTTCCATCGGGGGTTTACAGCTAGGACTCCGGCGTGAAAGCTCAGCGAACTACCCACTCGGCCAGCCGCTCTTCTCTCAAACAACAAATACAATAATGGTGTTACCGGGTTTATAAACAATTTGCACAGATCCGACGTGTTCAGTCGAGAAACACAGACTGCGTCAGACGCTAATTGCACTCCACATTGTGTGGCGCATTAATGGGGGTTTGTTTTTTACCTTTTTTCCTCATCATAATAGAAAGCTGATTTACATAAACTCCACAGAGGTGTCACCTGGATCTAGTCAGATTTTCACGAAACTGTGTGCCAAATACCACTTACGTATTCTCGCCTAGAAGGTCTTTCATTACCCTGTTTCATGGCAACAAAAACAGCAAATTTCCTACATTGTCTGGCTCTTCCGCTCATGCCAAGTTCCTTGTGTTATTTAAGAGGGGTTATATAACCGGGCCATTAGCGGCAATCGCTGATGAGCACTCAGGGAGCCAACCTCAAAAGAGGTGAAAAACAAAACCCAGTCCACTAGAAGGCTGAAAAGCAATCCCTCAAGGGGACATGGCATAGGTGGCGCCCACAAACTGGAAGCTGGGGGAACAGGGGCACTGAGTACAAATTATTTCATCCGTCTGTTCAGCTTCAACAGCCAGCTTGTGGTTCTATGCGGCGTTTCTATTTCCGGATTGCTCCATTCACGAGTCAAGCATTGAAAGTTGTTAATGTTACGGTGCGTTTTCATAGATGAAACCAATAATACATATAGTGGCTGGAATACACTGTTGAATACGAAGGCGGAGGGGGGGGGGGGGAGGGGTTTAAAGATACAAAGGAGACAGGGAGAGGAAAAAAGAAGACAGATGAGATACAGAGAGGTAGATACAGAGAGTGAGAGACGAAACGAAAGAATAAACAGGAAAAGAAAATGGAAAAAGGCATGAGGGTGAATGCAACTGATATAATTTGACTGTGATTCAATGTACCATTCATAATCATCACAAACATCATCATCATTGTCCTGTTGTACTAGATTATGTCACTTAGGGCTCGCAGTCTATTCCTCTATAACGTTCTATATTATATATGAGAGAGAGAGAGAGAGAGAGAGAGAGAGGAAGAGAGAGAGGAGAGATGGAGATAGATAGATAGTTAGAGAGAGAGAAAGAGAAAGAGAGGGGGAGAGACAGAGATAGATAGAGAGAGGGGGAGAGATAGAGATAGATAGAGACAGAGGGGGAGAGATAGAGATAGATAGAGAGAGAGAGAGAGAGAGAGAGAGAGAGAGAGAGAGAGAGAGAGAGAGAGAGAGAGAGAGAGAGAGAGAAGTGGGTCTACGTACAGTAACAAAGAAGTTAGGTCGTTTCGTGGTGATCTCATGTTTGATCGCACAATTCCAGACTCTGTCGTTCGGTTCAGGAGTGTAGGTGTTTCGCTAACAAAGGTGGTCATTGCTGGAGCTTTAGAGGTCATGCTTTGTGCAGCGCTCTCTTGTACTACCTGTCGCTCTGCGGAGAGAGACTCAGCCAAACGGGATAAAACATAGAGTAATTAAATCGCCCCTAACGCCTTCAAGCTGGCAAATGATAAGAGGATATTTCCGGTTTCCCGTGATTAGATCGAGGTGGGCAAACAAACCACCACATGATGGTAAACAAATATACATGAACTGATTGGCACTCAGAGAAGTAGACAGAGAAGTGGACATGATGCAGATGCAGACTTTTGGTTCCTCGCCGCTCAGGCAGATGAGTTCCGAGTTCATAGGAAAAATCCATAACTAGTCGACTTTTACGAATGGTTTTTAAGAAGGCAGTGGGTCTACTCCCCTCCTCCCCTTTCCCGTTTCAAATAGGGCCCCTGAACCCAGACTGGAAATCATACAGCTTGAATCAACATCTAAGGCGAACGAACAGAATTCATTTCAACTCACTTAAATGTTTACCAACAGTGTAGTGTCAATTGGAAAAAAGCGCACAAACACGATCCTTACATCTCTCTCCTCCAACACCTCGCTGTGGTAAATGGTGGAAAAGAAGAAGAAGAAGAAGAAGAAGAAGAAGAAGAAGAAGAAGAAGAAGAAGAAGAAGAAGAAGAAGAAGAAGAAGAAGAAGAAGAAGAAGAAGAATAAGAAGAATAAGAAGAAGAAGAAGAAGAACAAGAAGAAGAAGAAGAAGAAGAAGAAGAAGAAGAAGAAGAAGAAGAAGAAGAAGGAGAAGAAGAAGAAGAAGAAGAAGAAAGAAGAAGAATGAAGAAGAAGAAGAAGTGTCAATTTGTACACGTACACCAGGTTCGGTTTTCCCCCCGAGGTCAGTGAATTTTGTAATAAACTAACGAGCAACTACTTGTTCTTCGTGTCAGTTTTTTTCCTTTGCAAAATGTAAAGTACTGACCTGAAGTTCGCAGAGGGCGGCTGCACATAATTAAGTGATGTTGTTCTTATGTCAGAATACACGAGTTTTAACTCAGGGGGATTGCTAGAAAACGACAGAATCAATTAGCAGGGATTGCAAATAAACAGTTTTTAACTATACCGAGCTGAGGGTGTAAATTAGGGATACAAATATTATCATAAAAGTGTGTCCCAAATTACTACTTGTTTAAACGTGTACACGTTTAGAAGAGAGATTTTGTCAAGGGCAAGAGAAGTAAAGAAATAAAAGACGTACTAATGTAAGGGAAGTTAGGAGAAAACACTTCACAACAGAAACACTCAGACATCGAAAGCTGCGTCCTTCGTAGTCAGAGTGCATCCGCCTGAGAGGCAAGTAACCAACTGTGTGCATACAAATAAGTCAAATATGTAGAGCAGATGTGCACGCAACACTCAGGTTTTAGAACAAGACTAAATGTTGAAACTGGAAGAACAACCAGAACTTTCCGCTGGAGTTTACAACCGGCGAAAGCGAAGAAGAATAAGAAGAAAATTGCGTAACATGCTCAGGCACACAGAAACAAACAGACGTTCCTGTTTGGTGTTTCCAAGCTGAAGGGACCATCTCAAAGTCGACAATGAGCATTCACGTCAAGCGTACAGGGACATTACACCACAAAAGCTGTCATGTAGTAAAACACCGCACAATGCAAAAAAATATACAGTAAATACCATATCTTCTTCTTCTTCACCTTTACCCACTGAAAACTCTTTGGATTTCGATCTTGTCAAAATGTGAGTGTTATGTGCACATCCGTTATACAGATCTAGCTTATCTGTGTGCAGACTGTTGTTTTCTTGCCTCTCAGGCAGATGTAACTCCGAAAAAACCGAAAATCTTATCTACGTTGATGTTGGTCAAGCTTCTAGTTAGCAACCTGTTTCTAGGATGACCGCCGAGAAGTGTAGGCAGGTCTTGACCAGTATGATCCCTGGTCTGGTGCACCATCACGCCTGGCCCTAAGAAATATATAACGCTGACGCCCCTGCTGTTTTAAATGACACAGGCTTATTAAAAACAAAAAACGTTAAAATATATACGCTCTCAAAGTATATGGATAACGGAAATATATTGTTGTTTAATTTTTTTTTTTTTTTATAAAGAATGTGTTTGCAAAACTACAAAAGTTGTATTAACCTCTAAGAGGCTACAAGTTACAACTAAAAACATTATAAGAAAACTGTATTTAAGATATATCAAAAGAAATTCACATTTACGAAACAAATATAAATTTTCGTCGGCCACTGTTGATTGTGAGGCTCTAACCTTAGATTATGCCTAAACCAAGCACTAGGTTCAGAACCTCCGCATAAACATGTAAGAAACACAATAGAACAAAATGCCAGATCATAGGACAAAGGGCGCTGGAGTTCCCACATCTGGACAATAAACAGACTAACTGAGAAACATCCGACCGCAGCGGAGATTTGGCTCCTGGGGAGCATGTACCGAATACCATGGAAATTAATTTAGAGACTTAACGAACGAGTCCACGAACTTCATAGGGTTTTTAATTGGGCACGCAGACTCGTCTTACATTCCGCCTTTCCAATCACTCATCTTTCACAAAGCAAATTGCATTTTATCAGATCATGTGTAGACCGTTAAGATTTTTTTTTTTTTTGTGGGGGGGGGGGGGGGGGGGAGGGTGTTGTAGTTACAAGAAAGTGGTTCTGTGGCTAAGAAGTTAGAGAATGCGATTAACAGTATCGTATCTCTCGGGTACTAGTGTTCAATTACTGCTACAAAGGTTGTTTTTTTTTGAAAAACTATGGTTTTTTGACAGCAGTACGAGAGTCACACTGTAAAAGAGATTTGGGCCTTATCACGTAATATCCCCAACAACAGCAATAGGTGGTCGGTACAGAGTCGCCAAAAAAATCAATTACCTTTTCATAGTTTAAATAACTCAAAAATTATCCAATTATTACACAATATGGAGAAAATAATGAAGAAATGTTAGCCTACCTATTTCAACTGGTGTTTAAAATATCGACCGCTGGCTGCAGCAAAAATTTGAGTCGGATCCGCCACTGTTTCACTGCTGCGTTGATGACACTTTGGTCCAGCTCACAGTCCGTTTTCGGCCGCTGCATTCCGAGGCTTAACGACCTAACTACTTTGTTACTGTACGTAGACCCAGCTCTCTCTCTCTCTCTCTCTCTCTCTCTCTCTCTCTCTCTCTCTCTCTCTATCTCTGTCTCTCCTCTCTCTCTCTTTCTCTCTCTCAGTCTCTCCCCTCTTTCTCTCCCACTCTCTCTCTGTCTCTTCCCCTCTCTCTCTCTGTGTCTCTCCTTTCTCTGTCTCTCCCCTCTCTCTTTCTCTCTCTCTGTCTCTCCCCTCTCTCTTTCTCTCTCTCTCTCTCCCCTCTCTCTCTCTCTTTCTCTCTTTCTGTCTCTCCACTCTCTCTCTCTCTTTCTCTCTATCCCCCCTCTCTCTCTCTGTCTCTCTCTGTCTCTTCCCTCTCTCTCTTTCTCTCTCTCTCCCTTCTCTTTCTCTCTCTCCCCTCTCTTTCTCTCTCTCTTCTGCCATGTTATCAAAGGGATTGCACGGGATACAACGTTATAGAGGAATAGACTGCCAGCCCTAAGTGACATAAAGTAGCACAACAGGACAATGATGATGATGATGTTGTTTGTGATGATTATGAATGGTACATTGAATCTTAGTCAAATTATATCAACTGCATTCACCCTCCTGCCCTTTCCCTCTTTTCTTTATATGTTTATTCTCTTGTTTCGTCTCTCACACTTTGTATCAATCTGGTCAATCTCTTGCAGAAGGTATAACTGCGAGTTACTGCCCTTTTCGTACCAATTCTGAGGTGTGGACAGGGGATTCTTTAAGTCTGAGGATTAACGGTCGTACGGCTAGTGCTGTCGCCACGACTGTGCAGGTCAGGTATTTTATTTTGCCCCCGACAGAAAATTATCCCAGCCTTACCGAGGATTCGAACCCAGGTCTCCCGTTTTAGAGCCTAGCGTTTTAACCGTTCGGTCAGCCGCTCCTCAGAAGGTATAACAGTGCGCAAAAACTCATTTGCATGGAAATTCCTGAAGAATTCGTTTTGCACCTTAACTGGAAAAAAAAGGGGGCCGGGGGTGTCACCAGTGAGCGCTAGTCTGAAGCAGACGGATTAGGCAATATGCATCTGTGGTTACAACACCACCTATAGGCCGAGAAACGTGCTGGGACGAGAAATTCGTGATGCCAAACAGATTCTAAAGGAAAACATTGTCGTCAATATTTGTACAAAACTGTATAACGATCGGATGTTTTTGACAAAATTTTTAAAAATATCTAAAGGTCATTATTTTTTTTTTTCTATTATTATTGATGAAGTCACTGTATTATAGCCAACCTTCATTGTGGACCTTCATTATACGACCACATCTCCTCGGCTTCGAGGTTTGGTAGGGAAATCCATATTAGGGTTAGGTTTTGTGTTATTCGCTATTCATTTAACACTACTTTAGCCCTAATCCTACCCCCACCCCACTCCTCATAATATGGTCCTGTCCAGGGAAACCCCTAGCGCCCATGTTTAAGTAGACAATCTTGAATAAAACTGAACAAGCGGTTTAGCGAGCACATCATTAACAGGGATGCTGCATTTCGAAGTATTTACTTTTGGGCCAACCGTAGATTACTCCGATACATGGAAGCTTCCTTGATCAGCCGGTTGAAATCAGATCCCTGTAGGCAGAAAGAAATGGTCGTTTCCTTACGGTTACCTTGGTGAAACAGACAGTTTAGAATGTACTCGAATTTGTGTTTCAGTTTCTAGGATTCAGCTATTTGCTTCATTTTAATCAATTTTTACTGCAGTATGCACCGGACGAGATACAGCGAAATATGCCAGGCAATAAATTGTGCAGTCTATTGTTTGTGTCTTCTTTGTTCAGATTTACATCGGGGAAACACTGCTCAGGGATAAATATCCTGACGACTTGACCACATGGGCGGGAGGGAGGCGGTGCCGCATCCAGAAGACGCTATACGGTTTGATGTTCGTGTGAGATGACGAACAATGTAAACCACGACTATCGACATGGAACACCAAAATGATGATGGCATCCGGTCGACAAACGAAGGTTAACGAAGGGAGATAATAGTATGGTGAAGGTACAGTAGCAGTTAATTACAATTTTACACATAATCAGCGCTCTAAAAACTTGGTAGCGAATCCCGGCTGTGACCAATCAAACAGACTATTAAAAGACATGAAAGACAGACCCGTTGAACGCTGGTTAATTGGCTTGTACATTCATGACTTTCCCTAGCGCTAGCTGACGTGTCTCACAGCGATTGGCTGTGCTATTTGCGGATGCCTTTCCATAGACTAAGGGTGGGGAATATTTTTCGATGGAAGGGGGGTGGGGCGAGGGGTGGCGTAGACATCTTGAGCGCCACCTTCCACAAATTTATGGGAGTTAAGCTGCACCAGTTTCCCAAAAAATGTGCAGAAATTCTCTTTTCACGGTTTTGTTTAAACACATCATAATGTTTTATGTGTGTCTGAGTGTATTCCATGTTTGTATTATTGTTATCATCATCATCATCAAGCACATCAAGTTAACATGGCTCAGGCTTCTTGAAACCAGTATCCGTATTTTAAAGAAAAAGAAGACGCAAGAAAAAAAAAGAAGAAAAAGGGAGAAGCGAAGGAGAAGGCGGTGATGGAGGACGAGAAGGAGAGAGAGAAGGGTTAAATAAAGTAAACAGAATATGTAAAGCTTAATCAACAACTGCCTGGGACTGAATGGATTACAGTGATCTACAGGACACAGCATTTTAATGTGACAACTGTTAGGGACAGAAAAGGGTAATGTAGCATTCCAGACAAAGTAGGCATGGTAATGTAGAACGCCAGGCAAAGTAAGCAGGGTAATGTAGTAGGCCAGGCAAAGTAAGCAGGGTAATGTAGTAGGCCAGGCAAAGTAAGCAGGGTAATGTAGAATGCCAGGCAAAGTAAGCAGGGTAATGTAGAATGCCAGGCAAAGTAAGCAGGGTAATGTAGAATGAAAGGCAAAGTAGGCAGGGTAATGTAGAATGCCAGGCAAAGTAAGCAGGGTAATGTAGTAGGCCAGACAAAGTAAGCAGGGTAATGGAGCAGACTATGCAAAGTAAGCAGGGTAATGTAGCAGACCAGGCAAAGTAAGCAGGGTAATGTAGTAGGCCAGACAAAGTAAGCAGGGTAATGGAGCAGACTATGCAAAGTAAGCAGGGTAATGTAGCAGACCAGGCAAAGTAAGCAGGGTAATGTAGTAGGCCAGACAAAGTAAGCAGGGTAATGGAGCAGACTATGCAAAGTAAGCAGGGTAATGTAGCAGACCAGGCAAAGTAAGCAGGGTAATGTAGCAGACCAGGCAAAGTAAGCAGGGTAATGTAGCAGACCAGGCAAAGTAAGCAGGGTAATGTAGTAGGCCAGACAAAGTAAGCAGGGTAATGGAGCAGACTATGCAAAGTAAGCAGGGTAATCTAGCAGACCAGGCAAAGTAAGCAGGGTAATGTAGCAGACCAGGCAAAGTAAGCAGGGTAATGTAGCAAACCAGGCAAAGTAAGCAGGGTAATGTAGCAGACCAGGCAAAGTAAGCAGGGTAATGTAGCAGACCAGGCAAAGTAAGCAGGGTAATGTAGCAAACCAGGCAAAGTAAGCAGGGTAATGTAGCAGACCAGGCAAAGAAAGACAATGTCTTTAAACATGTTGTCCGCCTGCTGACATTGGTCCGGGAACTGGCAATATGTTGTAAATGTCCACCCAATCATGATTTAATCAATAAAATGTCATCTACATTTGTTTATGTTTCAGTGTTTACGATCTTTTTCTTCTTCTTCTTCTTCTCCTTCTTCTTCTTCTTCTTCTTCTTCTTCTTCTTCTTCTTCTTCTTCTTCTTCTTCTTCTTCTTCTTCTTCTTCTTCTTCTTCTTCTTCTTCTTCTTCTTCTGCTTCTTCTTCTTCTTCTTCTCCTCCTTCTCTTCTTCTTCTTCTTCTTCTTCTTCTTCTTCTTCTTCTTCTTCTTCTTCTTCTTCTTCTTCTTCTTCTTCTTCTTCTTCTTCTTCTTCTTCTTCTTCTTCTTCTTCTTCTTCTTCTTCTTCTTCTTCTTCTTCTTCTTCTTCTTCTTCTTCTTCTTAGTAAGCAGTGTAATGTAGCAGACCAGGCAAAGTAAGGATGTCTTTCAACATCTTGTCCGCCTGCTGATACTGGTCCGGAAACATTTACTGGCAATCTGTCTTAAATGTCCACCCAATTATGATTTAATCAATAAAATATCTCTACATTGTTTATGTCTCAGTGTTAACGATCTTCTTCTTCTTCTTCTTCTTCTTCTTCTTCTTCTTCTTCTTCTTCTTCTTCTTCTTCTTCTTCTTCTTCTTCTTCTTCTCTTCCACCTTGTACCTAATCGAAGTGTCGGGGGAAGATGTAATCTTCATTGATTAGCTCTGCCAAGAGCACTATTAAGACTGATGTTAATTTCTGTAAGGCTGTTCTTAGCCATCACTCCATATTTTCCGAGGTCTTTCACTCGCTCTATACCCATTGTAACGTTTTAGTGTGGCTCGCTGTGGCAGATAGTACCAGGGCATTCTTCTTAGGTGTCGAAACCACTTCATTTGTTATTCTTTGATGACCTGTAAGACTGGCTTTATTCCTAGCATTCGTCTGATTTCGTATTCTGTCTTTCCTTGAAACTTCTGCAGCTCTTCTAAAGCATTTCATCTTTGTTGTCACAATTTTACGTTCATCAGAGGATGTAAGTGTCCCCGTTTGGCACTGATAGCATAGTGTTGGCATAACATTAGTTCTGATAAGATTCACTTTAGTACTCCAGGGTATCTGTTTGTGTGTCAACGATCATCAGGTCCGCAAAATACTTGTTTGTTTTTTTTCTTTCCGACAGTTGACACCCTTTGAAGAACGCTACAGGAAGACAGTGTGACAAATGAATGAGACTGTAGCAGCTAATACAACTACACGTTAACGGATTCAATAACACCCACGATAGACTGGCTGACTCATGCGTGTCTGGGAATCTAGGTCATTATCTTAAAGGCATTCAGTTCAGGAAACTAACACAAACAATACAAGTGAAACCATTCTTGTCTTGTGTAGCTAAGTAACCTCGACATTTGCCTTGGAACTGGTTACAAAGTGATTCTTCGCGTCTTGTTGCGATAGGGTACAGACTAACAATAACAACTCTCTTTTATGTAATATACTACTTCCACAACACACTGCACAAGAAGACAATTAACTGCAAATAGAAATACCACAAACTGGGGCGCCAAATGCACATAGAACTAACTGTTCGGTCAAATAAAATGCGAATATAACTTTGGATAAAATACAATGCGGGTAGAACCAACCAGCTGATCTCCCCAACTATCATTAATGAAAACGCAGCTTCACAGTAACGGGAAGAAACATTTCCGGAAATATAACTCGGTTTAAAAATGACAGAATTTGGCGCTCATTTCCAGCAGCCGTTAAGGGGTTCCTGGCGTCATGGAGATATGATTACTGGACGACTGTGGAGCATCTGAATATTCTTGCTTTTTTCTTCGTTGTATTGCATAATGCAAGAAACATAATTTCTAAGGCATGTCTTTCACGCCTGATCTCCCCGCCTATCCACAACACATAGTAGGTTTCTGTACGGACACATAATTTTGTAATATACACACAGCAGAAACATCTACTGGCAGTCTACCAACGTATATTCTTGTACAAACACAGTCCCTGTGTGGGTTTCGGGACCCCATTGTAGGAAAAACAAGCATAGATCCACTGCCACCCCAATAAGCAAGTCGTGAGAGTCGACTAACTGAGAGCTTTCTTTAAAGTGCGGATAGCATTTGCCCGAACGGCAAGGAACAACTAGCACAGAAATAAGCCCGTAAAACGGATGTGCACGCAAAACTCAGGCCCTGGCACAAAGCTAAAGCATAAATAGAGGAACAATTGAGACCTTCTACCAGGGCTTACAGCCACTCAACAAAGAAGTAGTACAAAGACACACCGGAAGCTCATACACACTTGGTCTTCTTTATATTTTAAAAACAGTTGTGTGTCCTTATTTTAACCGGAAGTTGCAGAACCAACTTCAGCACTTGTTGACTGCTTGACATTTTACCAGGCAAGTTTATGCCCAGTAGTTTGCCACTGCCTACTGCAAGGGTGGTGCTCCTCGCATACAGGCATACAGACAGACAGATACACACACACATACATACATGCATACATACATACATACACACACACACGCATGCATGCACACACACAAACATACACACACATACACACACACCCACACACACACACACACACACACACATACACACATACATACATACATACAGACAGACAGACAGACAGACAGACAGACAGACAGACAGACAGACAGACAGACAGACAGACAGACAGACAGACAGACAGACAGGCAGACAGACAGACAGACAGACAGACAGACAGACATTGCATACATACAGAGAGACAGACAGACAGACAGACAGACAGACAGACAGACAGACAGACAGACAGACAGACAGACAGACAGACAGACAGACAGACATTGGCATCTTTCTGTCTTTTCAGGCGATAGTGTTATACTCTGCTACGAGGAGGCATCTTCTACCCGTCTTTAGTTCACCATAAAGGATGTCCTTGAACTAATTAAGCCCTGCTTTTTACAAGATTTACATCTGGCTGTGAGCAACACACATATCTTCCCCCTTCCTCTTTACCCCGCCACTCCAACCCTTCAATTAAACCAACTTCGTGCGCTCTTCAATTCCCGTCATACTCAATTTACAACCGGAAAGGGAATTATCAGGGATAGATAACCGCTCGCTTCTTGTCTATTATCAGACTGGCTGATTTCCTTACACATTAAGTTTGGATACCGTATCGCCCGCCATTTAATTTTTATGCGGCAGATTTGTTGCGCATGTGAAGGAGGGTATGCTACATGGAACGTATTTTCTTGCCTTTCATTGAATTCGACAGAAAGAGTAGAACGATAGAGGGGGGAGGGGTGGAAAGAGAGGGGGGGCAGAGAGGTAGAGAGTGACATGTAGATCATTTTACGAGCATATCGAGGGAAGGACGAAATTTCCATACATACACAGATGCACTCCATATACACAAACGCATGCGTACACCACCCATACCTACAATCACAAACGTGTACATACATACACACGCACGAGCATAAACCACCCATACCTACACACACAAACGCGCACAGACAGACAGACACACACACACACATGTAAAAATATTATTAATAAATAAAGACACCGACCCGCCAAACATTAGACAGAGCAGAGAAATTGTAAAGGGATGGACAGAAATGGAAACAGTAAATGAAACATACTAACAGACCAACAACTGTCTGCTTTTCCACTCCTATAGGTTATCACACTAGACTATGTGAGAACAAATCTTTATTTTCTCACCTTACCGGTTTCAAACATGGGTCTGGCGAATACTAACAGCTCGACCAGCCAACATCCTCCCCCCCCCCCCCCTTTTTTTTTCCACATCCTCTCAACCACTAGTATATATATATGCTCACTAAAACGGAAAGCCAATTTAATATTATAAATAAGGTAAGGAGCTCTTTTCACACCTTCATGTAAATTGGGCATACAGGGCTAGACCTATATGTTGTAAATCAATCGGTACTTAATAGGTGATGTGGTCAAAATTACGTCTGCCATCTTGACTTATGTGGACTATACTAGGTACCCATTCAAGCTGGGTCGACCTGGGAACCAAGGTCGTTTTTTTTAAACAACCAGAATCCCCAGGCTAGCATCTAACCGCTACATCACAGCGACTCCCGCATATCATACATTATGCGCTGACTAAATGTGAAGACTATTAGCACACAAGATGCGATGGCTGGGACTCACGTGAAAGAACCACACGCCACACTCTGCTTGCCACTGAGAAAAGAGACTATCGACTGATAGCAACATCATCAATCCAGTGCAGAATGTCGCTAACATCACGTAACACACCAAAATCATCTGCTTCCTGCCAACGCTAACATCACGTAACACACCAAAATCATCTGCTTCCTGCCAACTTTCCTACCACATGAACTTCCACTACCCAGGTTGATTTTGGTATCCAAAGTGTCCACTCTGGCACCTGCCTTTTATTCCTTAAACCGCATCCCCCATTACTGATCTCTCTCAACTGTTGCGACGTTTATTACGACAGAATATTCCAGTTTCTTCTTCTTTTTCTAGTCCAAGCCGCGTGATATTGGTAGTCATATCTATCCGCAACTTTCAATAAGTTCTTCTTCTTCTTCTTCTTTCGTTCGCCTGAAATAAGTTGTCTATATCAGCAATTTTGTCTCTTGTATAAATTTCACTGTCGTTGTTAGTTCATTCAGTGGTCCATAGAGTTTAGGTTCCACGGTTGTTCTTTCTGGCCAAAAGGTTTGCCTTAATGTGTCAAATTCGGTGCAGTCCTAAAGTACATGCTCTGCTGTCTGGGGCACCTTTCCACAGGTGCACATGGCTGATACACCATCAATCAGTTCTGATACTGATGATCTTCCATGCCATGATGTCAGACAGTTTTCCTCTGCCTCTTTCCCCTTAACTGTCACGACGTACTCCAGTTTTTTCATTCTCATGACATGACCAAAGAATATAGATTGTCTACTTCTGATGTGGGCAATCAGTTGTTCTCGTGTCCGTTTCTTTCAAACCATCATCAGTAAAATTTTCATCCATCCAGAATATGATCATCATTAGTTCATAAAACCATATATCCGTAGCTTCTGAATATTTTTTCACTAAGTCTAAATTTCCATGATGCACTTTCGTTTATCAGGATATAATTTTTATAGCTCTTGAAAATTCTCTTTAGTTTACGTGAATCATGTAGTTTACGAGCCAGGCCACACTGTATATATGAATAAAATAATCTTTTCGAAACGGAAGGAAGGTAAACTCGCCCTTCTTGGTTAGCAAACATGCTATCTGCAGACAATGTGATTATATAATTAGGGGTTATCTTTTTTCAAAACTGGATGATGTTTATAAAATACACTTAACAATGAAAACTGCTTTAAATGTTTCTATACAAATACTATATAAACATCTATGAAAGAAGGTGTATTTAATGACCATTAAGTTTAAGAGGGTCGGTTAAGGCGAAATGAAGCGAAGAACGCGTGCTGCAGAAAACGGCAGATACACAATAAACTGTCGATAGAAGAGAAGCTCTTGGCTGACGACAATGGTTTGACAAGCCGAAGTGACGAGGGTTTGGCAGGTTTGGCAAGTGCTGGAGAATACAGAAAATGTATTCATGAGAAGCGCCCAGGCGGTGCTTGTTTTGGCGTGGTTGCCACTAATAATGTTTGCTATATACTGTAGATATACTTGAGATGTGGCTGAAGTGGGCCATGGACTGCAGCCTGGAAGTTCTCGTGTGCTTCCTTCGCTGTATTGGAATTACCTTATGCAGACCTGGGTCGTGGATTCTACTTTATTTCTTTATATCCTAAGAATTTAGTTAGCTAGCTGCAGTGACACAGATAATAACCACTGCACATCAAACATGGATCATTACCACTACACATCATACACAGATCATCACCACTGTACACCAGAAACAGATCTTCATCACTAACCATCAAATACGGATCCTCATCACTACACATCCAAGACAGATCATCACCACTACACATCCAAGACAGATAATCACCACTGTCTACCTTCTTCTACCCCGTCTGGGTTTCTAGGGGAGGATGGACATACTGCCCCCTATCAAGCAGGTCGTAAAAGGTGACTAATTTTGGTTTTCCCGTAAACTACACCACGACATATTCCAATCATCCTGTCGAATGCAGTAGTAGATTGACTGATTGATTGTTTGACTGACTGATTTTTATAACAGTATCCACGCTCAGCCAGCTTCAGTTCAGCTTTGGATTAAAAATTGCTATGACTGATGTCTTATGCCATGGTTGCTGGTTGTTTCCTGGTTGTCTAGGCTTCGTCTTGGGTTGATTGTGCTGCCACTATCCACCATCTCCTTCCCTGGTTCGGTGTGTATCAGGTAATCCATGGAAGGGCTCTTGCTAATTGGTTGTAGGCCCGTCATTTGACTTTTAAACTTTCCTAGTGTCGTCAGACTTGTGTATGGTGTTGCTGTGTTTCTTGGCAGTCCTGGACTCCTTTCCTGTGTATATGTTGTCTCTATTACTTGTTGGATACATGTCAGATCTTGTTGTCCATCATCCGCATGCAGCCACTCAAGCCGCGTTCTTGTCTGCTTCATTTCTTCCTGTACTCTTTCTTCCATCTGGTCTACTTTCAGCATCATTTGTTGTGATCTCAGTTCTTGTGTATCGACATCTGTTTGGATACCTTTCTTGAAGCTGAGCTTTGTCGTCTGCTTCTTTTCTACCATTTGTGTTGATATATCTGCTTCTATTCAACTGGTGGACTTGATTGCTTGTTTATATCTTCCTTCAGAAGCTCCTTTTGTTTCTGCATAGCTATCAGGACGTGGTCAACCTTTGCTCGTCGGTCAGTTTCTGCAGAAATCTTCTCTCTGGTTTCTTTCATCTCTCTCAAGATGTTGCCTCTCTCCTTCCTGTCAGCGTGTCTTTGCATGACTTTGTCAGCGTTGGTCACCCTGAAAGGATAAATCTCCTTCCTCAGCTGTGCGGTCTGGCTTTGTATGGTCTTTTCCAATTCTACTCGTATGTTGCATCAGGCTGCCTTATTCCTACATTTGTCTCTATACAGGGTGTTGACGTTAAATTGTTTTGTTGACTGTGTTGAAAGCTATATCGGCAAACTGGCAGGTGAGACCAAACCATCTACCTTGACATCTATGTACAGGCACCGCAGTATTGGACGCCTTCTATTGTGTGTGTAGATAATAGGACCTTCTGCAAAGTTGGCTCAAAAGACGTGATACTGTTATTTGTGAAAAAAGGTTTTGCTAAGAAAAAATAATATCCACCATCTTGGCAGCAGTATCCATCCATCCATTTCTGAGAAACAAAACAAAAAAACGACCACGTTTAATTTTCTGCGAGCAGTATCGGTTACAATTGTGGTCTGGTTTCTTTGTGCCAAAATGTTAGTTAAGAAATGCTAACTGCACCAAAACTAGTGGTTTGGACCAGTATTCTAATACATAGTGAAGGTTGATGGGGAGGGGGGGGGGGGCTAATATGCACATCCACACACACACACACACACACACATATATATATATATATATATATATATATATATATATATATATATATATATATATATATATATATATATATATATATAAAATCAATGTTTGTGTGTTTGTTCATGAGCTATAGACTCGGAAACTACTTAACCGATTAAGCTGAAATTTTCAGGATATGTTTGTTTGATACCGAATGTTAACCTATCATGGTTTGAAATTCTACCTGACATTGTTAGAGATAGGTGACCTCATTTGTTGGCAAAATCTTCGAAACGAATATTTCCATTTTTAGTGACATTTAATTATAGCCACGTTAGTAAGCGCTCATGGGCGATCGACTTTCACAGTGCATGCGCAGTAGACACGGGACGCTATATTTTTAACATCCGCCCGTACAGCAAACCAGACTATCTCTCTTTACTGATTGCGACGTTAACCATATAAGACACGATTTCTGTTTTCTTTCTTTTCAAACAACCTTCGATAAGTTAGAGAGTAGTCGGTGGATTTAAGAAAGGGGAAGAGAAGGGGGCTATATCTATGTCTGCGCAGACAATGATTGCGACATTTACTGTGTTAGACACGTACGATTTTTATTATTGTGCCGTTTCAATAATACTTGAAGTTTATATCTGGAATATCTGTTGATCTGTTAGAATCGGGATACACATCTTGCGTAGTTTTGTTCTCTTTTCGGTGTTCAGAAGCAGTGGCTGGCTGGCCGAATGGTTTGTACACTCGGTTCCCGTGCAGGAGACTAGGGTTCGAATCCCGAATACGGCAGTTTCTTTCTTTTTTTTTTTTACTGGGGGAAAATAAAACGCAGACCTGCTCTGTTGTGGCGACAGCACTAGCCATGTGGCCCTAAATACTATTTAGAAAAAAACAGGTATGTGGGTAAACCAGTTGATAATTAAATATGACCATTTCGCATACTTATGATTTCATTTCAAACTTTCTGATTGCATGGTTACGCTGAATTTTCATAGATTTCCATTTATTTTCATTTCGATTTAATTATTTCTTCTGACATTGCGTTGGAATTAGGCTGTATGGTTTATCCGGTTTTTTTTTTTTTTTTTTTCGTTGCATTTCACTTGGGTTTTTTTCTCCAAACTACTTCGATGAAAGAAAGAGTATTCGGTGAATTGGGGGAAGGGGGTGGGTAGCATAAACTGGTTACTGAAAGAGCTTTAAGTCAAAGTAACTGCCTTACCCACTCAAAGTAGCAGTAGTAGTTGTTGTAATTGGGCTGTTACACCATAGTGCTTTTATGCCGGAGACCGCCATTGAGGTGATGGCATTTTTCTGTCGGGGAGCGAAATTACACATCCTAACCTGACCAGTCCGTGCCGACATCATTAGCCTTGCGGCGCCAAATCCTCTGGCTCACGACTTCCTGTCTACTCCTACGGTAAAACAGACTGCCGTGACATTATTTTAGTTTTTATGGTGGCGGTGGTGGTAGTAGTTGTACTGGTACTTGAAGGATAGTGTGGTAAATATTAAACTAGCCTCATTTACTACTCATTACAATTCCTGCTCCCTATTTTAGTCCGGATGGACAGGGGTATCAACGTCAGTTATAAAAAAAATATCGTTAGCTGATAACTCTCAAATCCTTCGATGAGACAGAGAGCAGTATTTGGTGGATGGGGGAGGGCACGGGGTGATGACAGAAATTGTTAACTAAAAGAGCTTAACGCATGATTTTAATGTTTTAATTTCTTAATTTGTTTATATTTTACTAACGCTACCTCCGCTATTCTCATTTTTTTAACGACTTACTTGGCTATTTACAAGTACAGTAGTAAGCTTTACTTCCGTCTCTTAAAAAAAAAAAAAACAGCTTTAGCCATTTTTCTCTCTGTGCTAAAAATACCATTTAAACGACCACTAATATAAAGACGCAATTATATGTTGCGTGTTCTAAAGTGGCAAACCAGACTATCTCTACATCTGTGCAGAGAATGATTGCGACATTAACTATATTAGACGCGTGTTATTTCTATTGTCTTTCTTTTCCAAAAAGCCTTTGATGAGGGAGCGAGTAGTAGATGGATTTGGGGAGGGCATCGATGGACTATCTCTGTATGTGCGCAGTCAATGACTGCGACAGTAACTATATTAGGCACGTAATATTTTTATTTTTTCATTCTTTTCCATTTAGCCAAACTATGCCACAGCAACGCGTGGCCGGGTATAGCTAGTGTATGTGTGTGTGTATGTATATATATATATATATATATATATATATATATATATATATATGTGTGTGTGTGTGTGTGTGTGTGTATACATTTACACTTTTATATTATATACATAACATACAAGTCTGCACATGCACGTTGGAATGCACGTTTACATGTTTGCATACAGACAATGGTATATATATATTCACACACGCGTGCTCGCCCCCGTGGGAATGCGTGTATACGTGTCTGCATCACACACATGTATATGCATATATACATCTACACTCAACGGAGACGCCGTGGTGTATTCACCAGATGCTCGCCTGTGGATGGGAAGACCATGGGTTCAGATCCCATCACAGCAGGAATTTTCTCCTTTTTCAAATGATCCCAAATCCCAGGTCTAGCCAGTCTTAGATGGGCACTAGTGTTGTATATGATATAATCTACAGTTCTGCCCATTTCGCACTATTTGTACCTTGGTTACTAGTTTGGGTCTTTGGTTTATATGTGTACCACTTTTTCAGTATCCACTAAATAAGTAAGTATGTTTTACCCCACCAGGACCTCACACGGACACAAAGTGCCACCATGCGGATGAGGATCACCCGTGGAGTGGTCACAGAAACCCGGTTTAACAAGGGCCCCAGGCTACAACCAGGATGGGGCTTCAAAGTAAGGAACTATTTGTCCCTCATGGGGACGGGAAATATGACTAGCCGAAGCTAACTAGCAGCAGTTTTTTGTATCCTAAATTTGTATCGTATTTATCAGTCGCGTGCCAGTAAGACAGCATGACTGTACGAACAGAAACACAAACATCACACAGGCAACACATATATAAAAATACACACACATACACACACACATACCCACATTGACTCGTGGCTTATTCATCTTGAGTCAGCCTGTGTTTCTATTGAACACTCCTGCTGACACGTGACCTTACGTCTAGAGTAAACCAAAGCCGTGGAACAATCTTGCGCTATTATTGTATTTATTCACCTTGGCGGCTCCTTGCCAAATCCTGTCCAAAATAGGGGTTTCTCTGTTTACGTTTTACCTATACATACATTTTTATTTAACCCCCCTCTGAACTGACTCCATCTCTGTATATTCTATGCATTTCTGTAGGAGACGTGATTGTCTTTATGTATTTCCTCTTTTCTAGCTCTCTCTCTCTCTCTCTCTCTCTCTCTCTCTCTCTCTCTCTCTCTCTCTCTCTCCCCTCTGTCTTCGTACTCATCTATCTTCTCTCTTGTTCTTTGCCACCTCTCCTTTCTCTCTCTCTCTCTCTCTATCTCATACCTCTCTCTCTTCTTTTTTCCCTTCTCCCCCCCCCCCCCCCCACCCACCCCAACCCACCCAAAACTCCCTTTTCTCTGTTTGTGTCGGAAATTGTTTTGTATTAATTTAATGATTGTAGTTTTCAGTCAAATGTATACCACTTAAATCTGTTGCTTGTGTTTAGCAGCAGTCTTGTGGTAATTCTTCTGTGGTCATCTTGTTGCCTGTATTCATATTTTGTAACAGGACGACACATAGTTCGAGTTACTGCCACCAATGTCTCCATCGTATCTGCGATAAGTTAGTCGACAGGACGTTGCAGAACCAACTCCTGGCTGTTGTGGTTTTGCTAGGCAAATTTTATATAAATAGTTTGTCACTTCTTTCTAAACGGTCAGCTTTCAGTACCAGTACCGAAACAAAGGCAAGACAATTTGTTCGCAGTTGGATCGAAACCGGGCACCCAGCACCTAAATCACCGACGCCGACTTAAATCAGACAGTCGGTAAGTATTCTGATCTCGACCTCAGTATATCCCTCATCGTGTAGTAGGCTGGCGATAACCAGTTCAGTGTGGTTTACTGTTCTTCTGAGCAGCTGCATCAGAGAAGCGGCTAGACGCTTGCCTGCCGGCCCGAATGTCTCAGTTCCAATCAGCATCGAATTTGTTTCAAACATGACCTTGGATTCCCAGGTCGATACAGCCTAAAATGGGTACCAGTTAAAGACATGGGAAGTAAAGGCTGCCGGTGTGCTGTTGACTACATCTCACACAAAGGATTGATTGTTCTATACAAACATGAGCGTACCATCATATGTCCGAATGGTGTGAAAGTGGTCCTTCACTTTACTGGTCTTCTAACCACTGACCGAACGTTAACCCATGACCCCCATATGCTAGTCCGGTCCTCCTGCACTTTATAGCGCCTTGTGACTGCAGTCAGTTACGAGGTGTCATTGATTCTTCTTCTTCCTCTATTTAACGTTCACAATCTCTAAACCCCGGCGGACAATTTTGGTATTTCGCCCACTTCTGGGCTCTGGTCCGGTTCCAGAATTTTAGTTGCCCGTGTACATCCATTTTTCTTGCGTATTTGATTGCAGATTGTTGGTTCTTCGCCTATCAGGCTGATGCACTCCGACTTTGTAAGAAACACCCCTAGTTAGTCCCCCCTGCACGACATGTCTGTTTGGGAGGAAGTTGGCCTCCTCCTCCTCCAGAATGGGATCCGAAACCCACACAGTGATGTCCCTGGAAAAAAACTCGGACAAACGATTCATGAACTATTGGCTTCATGAAAAGCCAGTATACTTTAAAAAAAAAAAAAAAACGATCCGAACATAACTGTGTCTCACAACATTTAAAATAGTCATGGGCAATTTGTCTGTGCAAAAATATCTTAAATGATGAGCCTGTTATCTGTTACATACGGGACGCTGTTTTCACACTACAGATCTCTACTAAAGCTCGACCGCTGGGAGATGTTACGTTCTGACATTTTTCTTTGTCAGGATTTATGAGAAGCGGGTTATTTTGATGTATACAAGCTGCAGTGTATTCCTCTACTCTTCCGTTACGCCTGATATACATTCTATCCTACACAGGCGGGCATGCTTCACAGATTTTTGCATGTAGGTTTAATTCTTTGAGGTTTCGCTCAAGTCGTTGGTAGAATAAATTGCATGTTATTTAGACAGAAGTATTCTGCAGTTGTCTGCCAGCCTATAGAATTGCTTGGGTAAAGATCTTAGTTCGTGAAAAGATTTTAGAATGCTGCATTAACACCTGCCCTTATGATTTATGGAGAAGAGATATGCCTCACGGCGAGCGGTCCACAGAATAGAAAACTGATAAGTTTCCTGGCAAGGTAGAGAATTACCTGTGAATACGAAAGTCATCATTCAGTGATGACGATAATAGTGGACATTTTTCTTGTATGGATGTCATAAATCAAGAGTTCCCGCCCCAGACAAAAGGCTACAGCGACAAGTGAATTTGCTGAAGAAGGATGAAAGGGGTGAGGTTATAGACGCTGGCCTACCGGTGGAAGGTCCTGGCTTCGAATTCGCACCAAAGTGGATTTTGTTCAATTGATAGTCTACCAGATCGATGGCCTAAAATAGATACCAGAGCATAATGTGGGAAGAAAAGGCGGCATATGCGATTTGACAACCCCCCTGATCGAGTACCGACTGATCTATTTAAAAGAAAAAAAGAATTTAATGTACACTAGCGCAAGTGCGTACACATGACATTTAATAAAATGAACATAAAGTGATTAGCAAAAATATACGGGAAAGCTACAGGGATAGTGTTTTAAATAAGATGTTTAAAAGGAGTAGAAAATTATAGGGGAGAGAAAAAAGTTGATAAGAAACAACAAATAGTTTATGTTAGCTTTACAAAATCGATCACAATAAACAAACAAAGGACGTTGCGGCGGTTAGCCTTCATCAACACATAAAGGACAACACAGTACACATACACAAATATGCTCTAACTATGAAGTGACTACATAGGACTCTAATGTATAAAATAAATTATACTCATCCGTGTCCCTGGCGAAAAAAATTCGTACAATGAAATAACGGTCAGCCTATGTATCTCCAACGCGCAGGTGGGGGCGAAAAAAGGGGCGGGTTAGAAGCCAACAGCGTACACTGAGTGTCTAAGGAGGGAGGGAGGGGTTGGCCCATAGGGCGTAACCGGGGTAGGGTTGTGGGGATGACATTAGACCATCCGCATGGAATAAAAGTGGTGCCTTTGCTTGCAAACAAATATCAGCAGACAGACAGACAGACAAGCAGACAGACAGACAGCAAGGATAGTTAACTCCCAAAAAAAGTTATGAATATTCAAACCCATATTTTGCCGTCGTAAATTTTAATATCGGGGACATGAACAATACACTGCAAAATTTATTGTCTGGCACAAATCAATGTTATCTCATTAGATGTATATTTACAAACTTAAATCAGCATATAGTAACTTGACAAAGGTAAAAACAAAACAATAACTCTTTCGCTCTGTGTAAAGAAAAAGAACGCGTTATGACGTGGTTAATTTTGAATTTTGATGGGAAAAAGGTCCGGTGTAACTTGACATTGTGAGATTTCTATTTCAGTAAAAAGGATTCATATTTATACTTCACAATATATTGTTTTCACTCTACAGTAATACGCCTAACGAGATACAAGGAAAGTGACCAAGTAATAAATTTCGTATGGTACTGTTTGTGCTCTCATTATTGAAAGTAATGAAAATGTCCTGAAATAAATTGTATCATGAACAGAACAAATACTCACGTCAGAAGGAGACAATCTACACTCTTGAGTCAAACGGTTAGAAGAAGCAAACAAGAATGTTGTACAACTGAAACGCTGGAAATGAGCAGAAAAAGTGAGGACCCAGAGAGAAAACGCTCGACAACCTGACGTCATGACACAGGAGAAAATATATGATGATGATGATGATAATGATGATGAAGAAAAAGAAGAAGAAGCAGAAGGAGGAGGAGGACTAGAGGAGAAGGAAGAAGAAGAAGAAGAAGAAGAAGAAGAAGAAGAAGAAGAAGAAGAAACGAAGAAGAAAGAAAGAAAGAAGAAAGAAAGAAAGAAAGAAAGAAAGAAAGAAAGAAAGAAAGAGATGAAAGAAAGAAAGAAAGAAAGAAGAAAGAAAGAAAAGAAAGAAGAAAGAAAGAAAGAAGAAAGAAGAAGAAAGAAAGAAAGAAGAAAGAAAGAAAGAAGAAGAAAGAAAGAAAGAAAGAAAAGAAGAAAGAAAGAAGAAAGAAAGAAAGAAAGAAAGAAGAAGAAATAAAGAAAGAAGAGGGAGGGAGGGATGGAAAGAGGGAAGGGGAAGAGGGAGGGAGGGAAAGGAAGGAAGGAGAAGGAAGGAAGGAAGGAAGGAAGGAAGGAAGGAAGGAAGGAAGGAAGGAAGAAAGAAGGAAGGAAGAAAGAAGGAAGGAAGAAAGAAGGAAGGAAGGAAGGAAGGAAGGAAGGAAGGAAGGAAGAAAGAAGGAAGGAAGGAAGGAAGGAAGGAAGGAAGGAAGAAGGAAGGAAGGAAGGAAGGAAGAAAGGAAGGAAGAAGGAAGGAAGGAAAGAAAGAAGGAAGGAAGGAAGGAAGGAAGGAAGGAAGGAAAGGAAAGAAAGGAAGGAAGGAAGAGAAGGAAGGAAGGAAGGAAGGAGGGAAGGAAGGAAGAAGGAAAGGCAGGAAGGAAGGGAAGGAAGGAAAGGAAGGAAGGAAGGAAGGAAGGAGAAGAAGAAGAAGAAGAAGAAGAAAGAAGAAGAAGAAGAAGAAGAAGAACATGCGTGTAATGCGGATAAAAAACATGTGCTATTAAAAACAGAACTGGAAAATGTTTTTGTGTTAACCTTCCTCTGCAGTTAACAAAGCATGAATACAGAAGGATCCATTCTGCAAGGACAACATATGGTCCCTGCAATACTGCCCAGGCTTTGTGCTATGGAGAAGAGGCACTTTATCCCTGGTCTTAACTAGCTATCGGCTGTAATTCCCGTCCCTCCGTAGTCAAAATGGACGTTAGGCAGCGGCACTGTTCGAAACAGAGGCAAATTTGTTGCTTCTGCCGGACGGTGGCCGATGCATTTTTGCTCCATTTGTAGACTAGATATAGTTTTGTTGCCCAGCTTCTGAGTTGAATGCATGGCGTGACCCTGTGAGCTGCAGATTGCATTTGGAATGTTTTTTCGACTGCGACCAACGTGTTGGTGTGAATTGTAAATTCAGAAAATGGCGCGATGCCTGTCGTGCAGTGTTTTCGTGCCCGTATGTGATTAAAATTGATCGCGTGGGCAACTGCTGATCTGTTGGCGACTTCTGCTACCATCAATGATGAACTGCAATTCTAATATTGTGATAAACATTCTGTGTGTTTTTCGTTTGCACAGGAGTGGAGCAAAGATGGGTGACCCGTTTGCTGTGAAGCTGAAACTAAGACTACCAGATTACCAGACCAGCACTATATAACACTATCGCCTGCAAAGATGGAAAGGTGCCAACATCCACAACACTAAATCTGCTGACAAACTACAGGTTCAGGGTAGTTAGCGTCCTTTGGATATTTTCTCCGGGATGCCGGTGTGTTGAAAACCAAGCAGGCGGATAGACTAGCCGGTTCTGCACCACTTGGTTGTGAACTGGCGTACGACCACCTAGATGTTGTGAGGGTCTTTTGGGAGAGAGTGAATAGTGCGGAGGCACAAACAGATAATTACGGTCGGAGGAGAATGGCGCTACGAGGAGTTACCGGGGAATCTGGCCGACGCTGAACACTCCAAGGGAAAGGTGAGACGGATATACATTCAGTTACTGGTGCTATTGGAATTGGAACTGTCCTTTTGCTGCCGGAGATAGTGAGGGAGCGCTTATAAAAGTGTCTCGAGTACTGTGATGTGTACTTTTATTTCAAAATGTAACATTCAAGGTTCAGCTAACCCCCTTGTAAAAGATAATGACTTATTCATAAATTTACGTTCGGACAACAACCTTCACAGTCGACACATTAATTTGTCGCGAAAGTTTGGAAAGCTCTGCTCTACAAGATCTGAAAATGGAAGAAAACTGGTTCATAAACAGGGTGATAGCTTGGAAGAAATGGGAATGTGCTGAACCCCATCTGACGTCACAGTGGTTTACAAACAGTAATAATGGAAGCCCTTTTCTTCGTCTTCTCCTTTTTCACGTTCACGAGCTCTACACTGTGGAGAAAAGTTCTGGTTGTTCATCCTCTTTTGGACATTAGTCTTGTTCCTGAACCTCACTTTTACAGATCTGGTTTATTCGTAGGCACTATTTGACCTGGCGTCCCACGCAGACACATCCAAACTTCGTTGAAAAATTTCTTAGTTAGTAGCAGTTACTAAAAGTTAGTACAATATACTTGATAGAGGTTCAGTAGGTGTATTTTTAATCCCCCCCCCCCCCCCCCCCGGAACCCACTAGGGAAAGTAATGGATGACGTTTGTGCATGAAAATATCTGAAAAAGAGGAACTGTCCAGAGATCTAGGATCTTTCCCCTATTTTGAGATTAGAGCGACGTTCTGTATGCTACATGATGATGATCACATAAAATATATCCCGTATACGAAACATACACGCCCTTGACATACCGTGGCATCGAACATAAACAAAAAATACTTCACATAACATGGTAAATAAGACAGGCACTCGCGGGAGGTCTGCCCGGTAATTCACTGGGGGTCAAAGGTTCCGGTTTATTAATGTTAAGTACACGGAGTCCTGTGATATATTAGTATCGCGATGTTTTCCGGAAAAGGGAAATGTAGACGATAAGATAACCCACGTTCTATGTCGACGTACTCAAGACATCCCACATGTTAGTGCGTTGGTATCTATGTAAACGTCGGATGTGCCTACATTCGTTTATCTCTCTCTCTCTCTCTCTCTCTCTCTCTCTCTCTTTCTCTCTCTCTCCCTCACTCTCTCTTTCTCTCTCTCTCCCTCTCTCTCTCTCTATCTTTCGTTCTTGCTTTTTCTCTCCCTTTCTCTCTCTCTCTCTCCCTCTCTCTCTCACTATGTGTCTGTATGGTCTGTTTCTGCATTGCGTTCACGCATGCGGACAATTTATTCTTCACTTTCTCTCAGACCGCTTCGGCTGAAGAAAGAGATACAAGGTTTTGCTGCTTGTTCTTCTGCATACTTCGACTCTAGATACACCAAAATATTCAAGAGCTTCTATGATCTTTCCAGCTTGTTGTTGGTCATACTCGATATCTGGAATTACTTTACCTTCTAGGCATATAAACTCTGCATTATTATTTTTTTTTTTTTTCTTTACTGTTTAAGATATCACGATTTTCTATTGCCTAATTATTTCTCATTACTTTGTTTTTACTGGTATTTTTCTTGAGTACTATCTTAAGACCCACTTTTGGAAGTTGTTTCACATCTTTTCGTTCTTATCCACAAAGCGGCTCGATGTAAGAGACTGATGTCCTCTGTATAATCTAAATCCTATAGAAACGATGTAAGAAACTGATGTCCTCTGCATAATCTAAATCTTATAGAAACGATGTAAGAAACTGATGTCCTCTGCATAATCTAAATCTTATAGAAAAAATGTAAGAGACTGATGTCCTCTGTTTAATCAAAATCCTATAGAAAAGATGTAAGAGACGGATGTCCTCTGTATAATCCAAATCCTATAGAAACGATGTAAAAGACTGGTGTCCTCTGTATAATCTAAATCCTATAGAAACGATGTAAGAGACGGATGTCCTCTGTATAATCCAAATCCTATAGAAAAAATGTAAGATACTGATGTCCTCTGTATAATTCAAATCCTATAGAAACGATGTAACAGACACTGTCCTCTGTATAATCTAAATCCTACAGAAACGATGTAAGATACTGATGTCCTCTGTATAATTCAAATCCTATAGAAACGATGTAACAGACACTGTCCTCTGTATAATCTAAATCCTACAGAAACGATGTAAGAGACTAATGTCCTCTGTATAATCCAAATCCTATAGAAACGATGTAAGAGACTGATGTCCTCTGTATAATCCAAATTCTATAGAAACGATGTAAGAAACTGATGTCCTCTGTATAATCTAAATCCTACAGAAACGATGTAAGAGACTAATGTCCTCTGTACAATCCAAATCCTATAGAAACGATGTAAGAGACTGATGTCCTCTGTATAATCCAAATCCTACAGAAACGATGTAAGAGACTGATGTCCTCTGTATAATCCAAATCCTATAGAAACGATGTAAGAAACTGATGTCCTCTGTATAATCTAAATCCTACAGAAACGATGTAAGAGACTAATGTCCTCTGTACAATCCAAATCCTATAGAAACGATGAAAGTGACAATCGGGTACATTTGTTTTTATCTCTAATAACTCCCGTCCTTAGCCGGCCAATGACCAGGATGAACATGAGAGTTATTGTACGCATCCCTGATTAACTTACTTGTTCACAAGGAAACTTTATATTGTACATATCATAAAGGCAAACTTTATTGCCCAGAATCTTTAAAAAAAAATTTCAGTGATCATATTTACTACTTTTTGTAGCATACGCGAGTGATGCAAAATCTCCTATAGTGATTCACAATGCAGGCTATTAAAAGCCTTTTGAAAATCTAGAAAAGCCATATAAACGGCAAGTCATATTAAGCATATCAGAGCAAAGTACTGAACCGAAATCGCCATACTATATTGCATTTGTTGGCTCCAATATTTGTCTCTTGCTCTAGTGGAAATCATCATATTATATTGCATTTGTTGGCTCCAACATTTGTCTCTTGCTCTGGTGGAAATCATCATATTATATTGCATTTGTTGGCTCCAACATTTGTCTCTTGCTCTGGTGGAAATCATCATACTATATTGCATTTGTTGGCTCCAACATTTGTCTTTTGCTCTGGTGGAAATCATCAAATTATATTGCATTTGTTGGCTCCAACATTTGTTTCTTGCTGTGGTGTTTATACTGACACCTAGATGTCGTTCACTACTTTTATGCCCTTTCCCCCCCCCCCCCCCCCCTTCCAGCATGTATCAATGTCTACTTCTTGCTAACCTATCATCAACGTTTCCTCGTTATAGTTTTGCCAGGCACGCATGTTGGCGAAATATTTTTTTTTTTATCAGATCTTTTCATTCTTTGTCACCTGGAACCTCTGTAGTTGATTGTTCTTGTGTTTCACGAAATCTAACATATTCTGCTGCATAAAGATATTGCATAGTCTGTTGTTGTTGGTGTAGCTGCTGCTGCTGCTACTGCTGCGGCTGCTGCTGCCGTTGTTATTATAGCTGTCGAAGTTTAAATTATACTGCAGCCGGGTCATCCTACTCATGCTCCATTCCTGTACCAGTTAAAATCCAATTAAATGTCCCTCAATTTTCCATTTATAAAACTAGTGAACGAACAATTAGTCCTGGCACAATCCAGAAACACGCACACGCAGTAAATGCACGAGGCGGTTGATAACGGCGCCAAATTCACCGGTCGCCACCAGAAATGCAGTTCGTCGTTGATGGAAGTAGTCGGGCACGATAAGTTTGCCATACACGTAATCTACTGAATTTGAAGTAGAGAAATTCTCAACACGCCAATCGTGTACTTAACGAATGGTAAATAAAGATTCAGAAATGAAAGGAATGTGTGGCAGTTAGAGAACTATATCGTACTTAGACAGATACCGGGTGTCCCTGTCGTCTCAACCGGCCGTGTCATGCCATGAATTTGTGCTAGGGTGTTCTGTGGCAAACTCCAGCGGTGCGCACCGAAATAAATGGCGGAAGTACTGGGATGGTCTTTCGTCTCTCATAATTTTTGGAATATACTGGATTATGGAAACTATTGTTGAATTATGTCCTTAGAAATACATCAGTAGGATACTTAAAAAAATATACTTTGCAAAAAGACAGGAACAAAAATTTACGTTGAAAAATATATTTGACAGAAGGAACAGGGGGAAAAAGAGATAGTTAAAAAAACATACACGACAAAAGATACGTGCATGACAAAAAGATGTGTGACCCCCCAAAAAATAGGTAGAGAAGATACGCTACAAAATTTATAAAAGACAAAACAGGTAAGTGAACAAAATTCTATATAACAAAAAGATATATGACAAAAAGATACCTGGCGCTCGATCTTAATGAATGCATTACCAAGCATTCGCGGAGATTTGTGTCGTTTCAACATGTACTGGTTCCTGTATGATGAGGCGGGTTTCTATATTGTTACAAATATTCCCGTTTCGATGAGGTATTTAAACTCAAAACTACAGAGCCAACAGACCAGTCTACGAGTTATACCAATGCCACAGTTTTCCTCCGTGTCTTTGTACTTAAAAACGAATCTTTATTTCAGCTTAAAACTTGTTACATCGATGTTCAGCCTAGCCAAGTATCCTGAAAGTTCATCATCATCGTGTGCCCTGCCAACTGGCGTAGGCGCTCACGCGTCTCCACAGATCAGGATCCTTGGTTGCCTGGAACAGCTCTCTTGATGATATCCCTCCATGCCATCGCTTCAGCCCATCCAGCATCATCTCTCTTGGTCTGCCTCTACCCCCTTTTCCACTGATCTTCCCAGTTGCCACGATTTTCTCCAATGTCTCTCTTCTCACTAAGTGGCGAAAGAACAGTGTTGGTCTCTTTCTTTTTGTATATGGAGATATACTTTCATTATCTTCTTTCAAACAATCGTTGTTATTTACTCTGACCATCCAAGATATTCGTAACATTCGTCTCAGAAACCACATCTCTGTTGCTTCTAAATTCCTGTTAATTTATTCACTAACATTCCAAGATTCGCTACCATACAGCAGAAAAGATTAAATATAACATTTTAGCAGTGAAAAACCTTTTCCCGAATGTTAGTTCCAACAATTTCAACAACGCAATAACTTCAAAACATCAAAACAGAACATCATTTGACGTAAACAAGAACAGAAATCACCATTCCCAAAAATTTTCTCAAACTGGGGAAAAGCTTCAGTGATGTGGTGCGGTTGTGAACGTAATATAATTAGGTTATTAGATTTGGTGATAGGGTGTAGCGAATGTTTTCATCACCTGCCTCAGACATTTCCATCCCCCAATCTGGGATTGCTGGAATGTACTTGGCAAACTGAAATATCTAGAGCTGCTCTTGTGGTAATCTTCAGCCGGAGTTAACTAGTCAGTCGGTGGTTCTGACACGGTGCTGCCAGTCAGGTTTGATGGTGTGGCCGGAAGATTTTGTGCAAACGATATTTTGTTTGCTTAATTATAAATCATCCAGAAGACAATCTTTTAAATCTGTGTGAATGCATTGGCGTTCGGGTAATCGCTGCCTCCCTTCATCGTGGCTTACTTCAGAGCAAAATGATCGACCCCATCCACAGAAGGTTATTACGTATCCAACTGTTAGATAATTCTGAACCGGGTCTCTGTGACTTGACCATGCTGAGAGTCGGATCTGAAAATTGGCCCTTTTGGTCTACGGGTATTATTTTCTCAGGATGAAATAAGGAGGGGTGCAGAGAGGGACAAACAGCGAGAGAAAGAGAGAGTAAGAGTGAAAGAGAGAGAGAGAGAGAGAGAGAGAGAGAGAGAGAGAGAGAGAGAGAGAAGGCCTTTTACCTTGTCTAGACCGTACTCGATGGAAGCAGGCTGAGCGCCTTACCTCCTGGGGGAAGGGGGGGGGTGGGGGCTGACTAAGGAATCCTAAGTACATTTGCTGAGGACTAAATGCTCCTTCCCTCGCAATCACATATATAGGTTCTCTTGTTACGTCTGTTTTTATATTTTATTTATATTTGTGTTAATTTGCCATTTAGCACATATCATTATTATGAGTATTACTACTGGTATTATTATTACGAATTTATACAAGACTTGAACGCATGTGTCCTAGAAAATTACCTCGGGGGCTAAGGATCCCCCCCCCCCCCCCCGGGCGGCTCCCCCAAATCCATTGATTTTTGTTACGAAGCCCAAGTCAGCCCCTTACATCCAGCTCTCACACAAGAAACTAGACACACGTAAGCGTCCACAAGGCAAACATTTTCTGCATGGCTAGTAACCAAATATTACACAAGTGATCCTTACCAAACATCTCCGATACTATTCCACGATTTCCCCGTTCACAAATCTCGATCCCAAATACATGCATTTCTGCTCTATAATTTCAGTTTCTTTTCATAGATTCACGCGCCAAAATATTACCACGAAAGCAAGAAATTAATGTTGACGAAAACGGCGAGTTTTTAAAAACGGAACGCAGCAGGAGAAACAAGAAGGTAAGGAAATCGTCTGTCTTAAAACCACTTTCGCAGCGTTGAACCGCTCAATGGGATGTCTTCACGATTCTCGTGGTATGCTGCTGGCTTGTCCCTAACTAGACCGTTTAAGGCTTCTTGTCTGGCCGTTATTACAAACATATCTTCTGAGAGAAGAAAAGAAAAGGATCTTCGAATGCCGGGGGGATTAGGAAAATACAATTTTAAACTACAACGGCCTGTTCAGAATTTTAGTTTTTGGACATATGCGCACTGAAGCGTGCACAAAAATTCTTGTATGCCTTTCTGGTGCGAGGATAAGAACACGGATGTGTAGCAGCAGAAGATTGAATAGTGCTGAATCAGCAAACGTGACACCCAAGGCAGCGTCCTTTGAGTGTATCACGATCTATATATAATACATGAATGCTGGGACACTAACTTGAGAAGCAACTCCCGCGTGCAAGAATTTGACTTGAAACACATAATGACTGGAGATAACTGGCGTGGCAATTTTAGAGTTTAAATAAAACCTTTTCTATTAGCCTCCGAGATAAGTTCTGGGATGTTTGTTAGAAGGAAAGCCAGTTCGGGGAATAGAAGAACTGTCTCTGTGCTTTTGTTGAAACTGAAAGAGATTTACAGCAGTGTGTCTTCAAAGCTTGTCCGGGAAGCACCCGTGTTACCACTGTCGCCCGCGCGTGTGTGTGTGTGTGTGCGCGTGCGTGTGTGTGTGTGTGTAAGATAAAACTCTTGCCGTAATTCTAAAAACACAAATGACTAGGATCCTAGTTAGAAGCTTCTGTATTTCTTGGTCGCTCCTGAGTTTTATGGTCTAGTAGTTTGCTTCCCAGGATTGTTGGGTTGGAACCTCCTTCTGTTCTAGAGGGCTTTATCTTTAACGATTGGTTTACTACTCAGTAATCATTCATAAACAAATATGTACCATGGATGAGGAGTTGGTGGTAAAAGCTTTGGTGGTGCAGGCTGAGGAGAAGGAAAAGAATAAGAAAAGGGATTAGTTGTCGCAGCGGCAACAGTAGCAGCAGCAACAGAAACAACAGTAGTAGTAGTTGTAGTAGTAGTAGTAGTAGTAGTAGTAGTAGTAGTAGTAGTAGTAGTAGTAGTAGTAGTAGTAGTAGTAGTAGTAGTAGTAGTAGTAGTAGTAGTAGTAGTGGTGGTGGTGGTGGTGGTAGCAGTAGTTGTTGTTGCTGGATTTTTTTCGGTTATAGTTTGTAGTAGAAGTAGTAGTAGTCGTTGTCCTAGGAGTAGTAGTAGCAGAAGTAGTAGTAGAAGAAGTAGTAGCAGCAGCAGTAGGAGAGGGAGGGAGGGAACAATAGGTCAATTGGAAGGAGGGGGGGGGATAAAAGAGGAAGATGCATGACGAGTATGATAGGAAAAGAATAGGTAATGTTTGAAAGATGTTTTATACTATGAACGAACATAAGAGAAAGAATAGCGCAGCGTTGCAAATGATACAGACTGCATCTAGTAGGTATGAGTGTTCAAGAATGTTCACACCAACTGTACTCACCAGGGGTGCAGCTGCAGTCTGAAGCTCGTTTTGCTATACTCCTTAGTCCTTGCATTCTCTGGACGGAGAGAAAGAGAAAAAAAAAAGTACACGAAATAAGTTAATAAAGTAAAGTCTTCTCTCATATTTACTAACTATTATTCTTTTTCGCGTTCACCGACCGTAAACTCCAGAGGAAAGTTCCGGTTGTTCGTCCATTTCAGGACTTTAGTCTTGTTACAGAACTTAATTTTGTTGGTGTACATCCGTTATACAGATCTGGCTTATTTGTGTGCATGCTGTTGGTTGCTTGCCTCTCAGGAAGACGTACTCTGACTCAAAAGGAAACACTACTAATTATGACAGGCTTTTAAGTGGTTAGTATGTCTATCCCCTACCCCACCTCACCCGCCCCTTTCTTGCTGGGCCCTAAAATCCACATGATGAACCTCTCTCTCTCTCTCTCTCTCTCTCTCTCTCTCTCTCTCTCTCTCTCTCTCTCTCTCTCTCTTATTCTACCCCAACAGGACATCACACAAGCGATAAACACCCGGTGACATAAAGAGTCATCATGCGGATGAGGATCACCCGTGGAGAGGTCCCAGAAACCCCTTTCAGCCGTTAGGCCATATTTTTGGCTATGACATATTTATGGCCCGGTTATATTTAGGGACCGCGGCAGAAGCCAGGATGGGGCATCAAACAATGAAAAATTTCATCCCACATGGGGGCGACTGATTTAACCTAAAACATGACGAACCAATGTTTCATTACTGTATGTGAGCTCGCGTAGACAAAAAACAGAGGTACTTGGCGGCAGACTGCATATCTGTGTTTCACAATTAAATGGGAGAAATCTGCAGAGGACACGTTACCAGCCACGGTCAAATCCCAGGCTAAACCTAATCCCAGCCTAGGTCTAATCCCAACCAAGGTCTAATCCCAACCAAGGTCTAATCACAACCTAGGTCTAATCCCAACCAAGGTCTAATCCCAACCTAGGTCTAATCCCAACCAAGGCCTAATCCCAACCTAGGTCTAAGCACAACCAAGGTCTAATCCCAACCAAGGCCTAATCCCAACCTAGGTCTAAGCACAACCAAGGTCTAATCCCAACCAAGGTCTAATCCCAACCTAGGTCTAATCCCAACCTAGGTCTAATCACAACCAAGGTCTAATCCCAACCAAGGTCTAATCCAAACCAAGGTCTAATCACAACCTAGGTCTAATCCCAACCAAGGTCTAATCCCAACCAAGGTCTAATCCCAACCAAGGTCTAATCCCAACCAAGGTCTAATCCCAACCTAGGTCTAATCCGAACCTAGGTCTAATCCCAACCAAGGTCTAATCCCAACCAAGGTCTAATCCCAACCAAGGTCTAATCCCAACCTAGGTCTAATCCCAAACTAGGTCTAATCCCAACCTAGGTCTAATCCCAACCTAGGTCTAATCACAACAAAAGTCTAATCCGAACCTAGGTCTAATTACAGCCAAGGTCTAATCACAACCAAGGTCTAATCACAACTAAGGTCTAATCCCAACCAAGGTCTAATCACAACCAAGGTATAATCCCAACCTAGGTCTAATCCCAACCAAGGTCTAATCCCACCCAAGTTCTAATCACAACCAAGGTCTAATCCCAACCAAGGTCTAATCACAACCAAGGTCTAATCCCAACCAAGGTCTAATCACAACCAAGGTCTAATCCCAACCTAGGTCTAATCCCAACCAAGGTCTAATCCCAACCTAGGTCTAATCACAACCAAGGTCTAATCCCAACCAAGGTCTAATCCCAACCAAGGTCTAATCACCACCAAGGTCTAATCACAACCAAGGTCTAATCCCAACCAAGGTCTAATCACAACCAAGGTCTAATCACCACCAAGGTCTAATCACCACCAAGGTCTAATCACAACCAAGGTCTAATCACAACCAAGGTCTAATCCCAACCAAGGTCTAATCCCAGCCTAGGTCTAATCCCAACCAAGGTCTAATCCCAGCCTAGGTCTAATCCCAGCCAAGGTCTAATCCCAACCAAGGTCTAAACCCAACCAAGGTCTAATCCCAACCAAGGTCTAATCCCAAGCAGTCCCTGAATGATGACCTAGTATTATCCCAGTATACACCTTCGTAGATGTGAAGTGCACAACCTGCCTGGTTCCTGGTTCAGAGAGGGGATTAATAGCTCTGCATCACTGTCCTGCTACACATGACAGTTTGGTACATGGCCTCGAGAACCGTCACTTAACTAACCAAAGCCCTTTCGATAGCGCAAACCGCATCAGGTGCGCTGACACAGAAAACACAAGAAAAGCGGACTTGCATATCTGTTTTCTACGCCAAAGAAGCCTCATTTAGTTTAAGAGTATAATAATACTGAGGTAAATGTAAAAAAAAAATGATATCCATTTCAGATAATATGACATTTATAAACAAATACTTGAAAGAGAATTTCTATACATGGTTTAATGGGGCTGATTAGCCTAATTACAAAATTATTGTGGAGCTTAGCCCCCACTAAAAAAAAAAAACATGGGCGTGCGGCCCCATCAAACTTTAGTTGTTAGGTTCAATCACCCCTGAACTACATTAATTCAGGTGCATCATACTTAACTGTAACAATACACAACTGTCCAAATGATTCACAAGAAAGCAAAGCCCAACAAGTCCACATTTAAAGCACATACCAGTAGCCGATATGTTTCTAGGGGAAAATCTGGAAAATGTGAAAAACACAGAGGCAGTTGTTCAATACATACACACACATAGAAAGACACACACACACATACACACACAGAGAGAGAGAGAGAGAGGGAGAGAGAGAGGGGGGGAACCTTAACCGTTTTAGAAAAATTAGACGTAGACGATCCAATATTTTCTAAGCATATTAGGAGGAGAAATAATTTGAAAACGTACTGGTGACTTGTAAACACTTGATATAGAAATTAGGAAGAACATGATATAAATACCTGGAAGGCTTATCGATATGATACTGAAGAACGAGGACTTAGACTTGGTCTGGGTTTATGGTTACTCTCTGAGATGGTGAACCACAACCATCGATGGCACGCGCCTATGATAATCACGAATTCAACAGACAAGAGTATCTTTTTAATCCCTGATTGTTGCTTGATTACTAGTAACGAACTCAGACCCAGCTACACTACACACTTGCTGATCAGTCATCAGGGTGTCCTGGTGTACTGATGTCTTGACAAAGCTTTCTGCGTTGCATGTTAATCGTTATTCTTTGAGCAGCGGCCGCCCACATTGCGTTCTCACTCCTAAGCAAAATTAGTGTTTGTTGGTGGGTATATAACAGTCGTCTAGGATGTTCAGTAGGATATGAGTTTATTCTAGCTGTCAGCGTTCGCGGGCGCGAGAAAGGTAGCGTTGTATGTCCTCAGCAACTGCATTTTGTCGGCCGCCGCAACATGTTAAGAAGTCTTAAACCACTGGACACATAATGCACTCTCTCGTGGAACCTAGATACAGTATGTGGAGTAGGAGGGTTAAGGTTAGGGCGAGTTGTACATGCTATGGATGTCGTTAAAAGCGCTCACATCCTGTAATATAGAGCACTGATTAGTTCCACTATAATCTCCCCACGGAACACACTAACTCACTCCTGATTGGTCGACCTCCAGTCACCCGGTCTTCGCTGGGGGATGATCGGCAATGCGTTCATATCGCGTGTTGTATATTTAAGCATGCCAACACTTTTAACACTTCCAAAAAAAAATGTACAACTGGGTCTAACCCACAACACACCTAGAGAGTGCTGCAACCTATGTCACATGCAAATTTCTTTTTTTTTTTGGGGGGGGGGGGGGGGGGGGGGAGAAAAACGCAAATGCAAGACAAGCCAGAAAGTAAATAATATAGCCATAACCCCCCGGACAGCAGACGTGTCTAAAAATATATCAATGGACCGTAACCTAGTTCGGCTGGGTAGATTATAGTAGATCAAGTCTAGAGCATGCGTGATCGGTAAGATCGTCGACACAGTACAACGTCGCACCAAGCTGACACCCCTGCTACTTAAACTTGCGCGTCTCAAGGGTTAAGCTGCATGAACGTCCAGTCACAGTGTACTGGGGTCGACTTCGTTCTCAGCACAGTGTGATGGCCTGAGTTCGTTAGATGTACCGCTGCTTGTGCTGCTACACAGTATCAACAAGGTTCTCTTGTAATCACTGATTTCTTCTTACTCCTTTTCTTCTTCTTTCTCTTCTTCTTTCTCTTCTTCATCGTCTTCCCTTTTCTTCCATGCTGATATTAAAACAACTCCTTTTCTTTTTCTGTTACCTCCCATTTCTTCTCCTGTCTGTACTTCTCCTTCTCCCTTAAGCTCTGGTACAATAATGCTATCTCCAGCCCTTTAATAGCCGACTGTACCACATTCCGTGTGCTTCCAATAGATTCCACCTATCTCGAAGTCTCTCCTCCATCTGTACATCCTGTCCGCTTCCCTGCAAATTCTTTCAGAACTCTTTTCTCTTTCTTCTTTGCGTTGACCGACTCTAACTCCGGTGGAAAGTTATGGTTGTTTGTACACCCTTGGACTTGTCATGTTCCTAAACCTAAGTTTTGTGTGCAAATATGTTTTACATAGCTGACTCATTTGCATGCAGACTTCTGGTTTCTTGCCTCCTAGGCAGATGCACTCAGACTTGGAAAGGAGCTCCCAGTTAGTTGACTTTTGTGACATGTTTGTAGGCAGGAAAGGGTGGGGGGGGGGGGTGTCTATTCTTGTTTTCCCTACAATGTGACCCCAGAACCCTCACGGGGATGTCAGAATTCAATACATGAATTCAGACTGGGAATTCAGATATCCCAACGTTGAAGAACGAGTACACAACTGTGGTTGCCGCGACCGCCGCATAGTTACGTTGTCGGAGTGGGCATTTCCCTTACCACCCTGTGAACAAGCCTACTTTGATATAGGATATATAATTACATTTCTCCCAGAATTTGGTTTATATTAATCCTGCTGTGAATCCTTTTATCCTCTTCTGCGTGTTCTCAGTGAAAGCGGTTTTCCACTAGGGTTCACAAACTCGTGTAATGTACGGTATACAGACAGGCATCATCATAATCTTATTGTACACTGTCGTAGTTAAAGTCATGGTTAAACTAACCCCCTAAAGTAGGTGTGTCGTGTGGTGGAATAGATTAGACAATAGCTCACTGTATTATTAAGTGAGGTTACCAGTTCACTTCCTCGCCGCGTCTGATTTCGATCTACAGAATGTGATAATACCATTTCTGCATGTAGTCTGACAAATCTAATAACAACGATTTTGTGTGTGGCCAATTTGTTCTGCCAATGTCAAATCTGGACCCTTAATAAAACTGACAACTACAAAGTCCGGTTCAAGCGATCTTTCCAGTGGTCACAATATGTTCTAGTTGAATTCTTAAAACATGACCACAAATTATGACTTCTCTTACTTATGTTTGCGATAAGTTGTATTGTAGATGTCGCCTTTTTTTTTTTTTTTTATATGTTGTGTTGCTCTTTTTTTGGTTGTACAATTATTATACTTATTTTTATTTTGTTTACAGACGTAGATATAATTAGAGTAAATTCCAGCCTTTTAACCAAGACTTAGATGTTGCTGACGATGTTTACTGATATCTATTAAAATTATGTGTCAACGGAATAATGCATGTAGTCAGTAAAGCCATAAGAGCAGAATGCAAAACGGGCTTATGTGCTCAGTTCTTAACGCTCTTGAAATAAAGTTCGTTCTCTGCAACCACTGATGTAAACTGCGATATTGTCTTTTGAAACTTGGCTTCGTACTTTGTGATTTCTGTATCTTTCCATCGGCTTTTTTCAACTTCTTCTTTGCAGCAGACTGGGGCAGACACTCTGTTTCAAACCTGATTTTCTGATTATTACGCCTGTATCAGGGGTGCCGAGCCTGAGGTTTCAGGCACATTGAAGCCCCTTTCTACAAACGTTTAAAAGGTTACGCCCCCCCCCCCCTTTCTCCCCACCCTACCCCTCCTCATAAAGAGGTACAGGAGCTGGTTTTCTAGGTCTTTCTTTATACATAGCAATTTTTTTCCAAATTTATTATTATATGTATATATTTGTCAATCAGTATATCATTATTGTCATCATCATCAATATTGCGCACTAGAAAATGTGTTATGGGGCACCCTTTCCATAAAATACGTATAAGGGTGTGCTGGTGTATTATAAGTGTGAATGTTCACTGTATCCCGTAGCTGGTGTATCACAAGTATGTATGTTCACTGTATCCCGAAGCTGGTGTATCACAAGTATGTATGTTCACTGAATCCTGTAGCTGGTGTATCACAAGTATGTATGTTCACTGCATCCAGTAGCTAGGCTATCACAAGTGTGTATGTTCACTGTATCCCGTAGCTGGTGTATCACAAGTGTGTATGTTCACAGTATCCCTTAGCTGGTGTATCCTTAGTGTGTATGTTTACCTTATCCCGTAGCTGGTGTATCATAAGTGTGAATGTTCACTATATCCCGTAGCTGGTGTATCACAAGTATGTATGTTCACTGTATCCCGAAGCTGGTGTATCACAAGATGGTATGTTCACTGTATCCTGTAGCTGGTGTATCACAAGTATGTATGTTTACTGTATCCCGTAGCTGGTTTATAACAAGTGTGTATATTCACTGTATTCCGTAGCTGGTGTATCACAAGTTTGTATGTTCACTGTATCCCGTAGCTGGTGTATCATAAGTGTGTATGTTTACTGTATCCTGTAGCTGGTGTATCATAAGTGTGTATGTTCACTGTATCTCGTAGCTGGTGTATCACAAGTGTGTATGTTCACTGTATCTCGTAGCTGACGTACCATAAGTGTGTATGTTCACTGTATCTCGTAGCTGGTGTATCACAGGTAAGTATGTTCACTGTATCCCGTAGCTGGTGTATCACAAGTATGTATGTTCACTGTATCCCGTAGCTGGTGTATCACAAGTATGTATGTTCACTGTATCCCGTAGCTGGTGTATCATAAATGTGTATGTTCACTGTATCCCGTAGCTGGTGTATCGTAAGTGTGTATATTCACTGTATCCCGTAGCTGGTGTATCGTAAGTGTGTAAGTTCACTGTATCCCGTAATTGGTGTATCGTAAGTGTGTATGTTCACTGTATCCCGTAGCTGGTGTATCGTAAGTGTATATGTTCACTGTATCCCGTAGCTGGTGTATCGTTCGTGTGTATGTTCACTGTATCCTGTAGCTGGTGTATCACAAGTGTGTGAGTTCACTGTATTTCGTAGCTGGTGTATGATAAGTGTTCACGTTTACTATATCCTAAAACTGGTGTATTACAAGTGTGTATAGCATTGGTTTTTTCCTCACACTTGACACATCTGACAAATAATACAAACGCACACATACATACATATATGTATATGTAAATGTATATGTATGTGTGTGTATATATGTATATACGTATATATATATATATATATATATATATATATATATATATATATATATACACACACACAAGAAGAAGAAGGAGGAGGAGGAAGGGTGGAGGAGGATGGGTTGGAGGAGGAGGGGTGGAGGAGGATGGGTTGGAGGAGGGGGGAGGAATAAAGAAACTTTATGATAAACTAATTTTCTCCTTTAGTGCACTAATTATGTGACGTAATAATTAAAAGCAAATATTATGAAAATATTTATTTGTTTCTATTATATATATATATATATATATATATATATTCTTTTTTTTTTTTTTTTTAATTTTGACTACAAACCTGCAATTGCAGCCCGGAAAATATTTTTCATTGTCTAGAGTGTCATTGGTATCCACATATTTTCTATTGACGTCTACATATATCAAAAAAAAAATTACAGGAATTTAGTAATGGTAAATAACAATATATAGCTCAAAGCTGGAGCAGGCCAGGCTGGGGAAATGAATACCGATTATCACACCTGATAAAGCTGTGGAATTCGGCAAGTCTGTGAGCTGGGCAACACTTCAGATTTATTGGCTTTGGTGTTCAGTTTACGTTTTGAATCGCCGTTTTATATTTTATTAACACCTGCCTCCCTAGCAGGCAGTTCGCATTTGTGTTTTCTTTTACAGCTTGTTTCGCACTCATGAATAAATGCTGGAGTTATTAATGTCATATTAACTCTTTGATAACTCGACTGAAGGGAAATTAAATATTTATGATCGACGAAAAAATACAGTGTCTGGTTTTAATTAAAGTATAAAATGCGCCACTTGATGTGGCTCAGAAATCGTCCCAGATTTATCAAACTACTTTGAATTCACTTCAGCAGATTAGACTAAGTCAAGATTTATCAAACTACTTTGATTTCACTTCAGCAGATCAGACTAAGTCCAGATTGATCAAACTACTTCGGATTCATTTCAGCAGATAAGACTAAATCCAGATTTATCAAACTACTTTGGATTCACTTCAGCAGATAAGACTAAGCCCAGATTTATCAAACTACTTTGAATTCACTTCAGCAGATAAAACTAAGCCCATATTTATCAAACTACTTTGAATTCACTTCAGCAGATAAGACTAAGTCAAGATTTATCAAACTACTTTTGATTCACTTCAGCAGATAAGATTAAGTCCAGATTCTGTGAAACATTATATGGCGCGAGCTCTGTGCCCGCGGAAACACACGTGGAGCGCAAAGAGACACATTGACCTCGCTGAGAACAGACAGTAAAGGATCTTTGTGCCTCACCTTCGGGGAGTATTAGGTATACATGGCCTGACCTATATTTCATAGACCAGTCACCACTCCGTGGGTGATGTAGACCCATCACACCAGCCGCTTTTACTTCCCAGGACTTTACCAAGCATTCATTTAAGGCTGGGTCGACTAGGAGCAAAAGTCTTCTTTTTTAAGGGGGGGGGGGAGTCAGGCTCTGTTAGGACTCGAACCCATTACGTTCGGATCCGCAGGCGAGGTGTAGCTGCCATACTACGACAGCTCTCCTTTGAGTTCTTAAGTCAAATTTTTGTTTCCACCTTTCCTCTCACAAGCAGCTGAGTTTAACATCAATTATTATTTGGCTCCGCTGGAGCTGATCAGAATATTATGAAACAGATGTAATTAAACTAATAAGTCCATCTGCAACAGGTTGATTTAACGTGTGTCTGTAAAAAAGACGTCGGCGTCTGTGGCTACAGCGTTGCGAATGCGCTTCATAATACTGGGTGCCGAATTGGATCCCAACTGCAGGCGCTTTGGCAGCAGACCATTTTGCGTTGGTTTCGACAGTGATATCAAGAGCCGACCATCAGGCAGCAATGGCAAACTAGTAAACTTAAATTTACCTAGAGAAACCGAAACAGCCAAAATGAAATTGTTGGAGTTCGTTCTGCAACGCCTTGTAAATGACCTGCAACTTACTGTGAAGAGGACAGCGAGAATACAATGTTTTCTTCGGAATGACCAAGGAACGTATGGTGAATTTTTGTATATTGTGTATATATATTTGTGTATTAGAAATTAATAGATCTGATAAAAAGCGCTGGCGTAGAGAATAAGGGGCGTGGCCACCAAGAAATATCCAGACTGGTTTCATGGGAGCTCTAGGGATGTGAAAATTTGCAAACTTTTAACCCCCCCCCCCCCACCCCACCCCCCCAAACTACCAATACCGCCTGTATTTACCACTTTTCTGGGAGCGCCAGAAGGCGTGAAAAAGGGGGTGTAGGCAGGGAAGGATAGGGGGTGTTTTTTTAGCCTAAGGATATAAGGCCGCCTGGACAGTGCTGTCGCCATGGACTGTCCAGGTCAGAAGTAATTTTTTTTTTTTTTTTGCTGCTGACAGAAACAAAAAAAATCTCCAAACTTACTACGGAAAAACTACTAATAAATAATGTCATTTACTAGCTACTTGGCAATGTGTTTGTTGAAACCAGTTATCACGGGGATCAAGCATTTAAAACCAAGAAAAACGCTGCACAAACACCACACAATATGGGTATAAGAAAATAACTTTAGTTATTGTTCACGGTCGCGTTACAAACATCACCGCACTGTTATCCTAACAAACTAACAAGAAAACCCGATCTTCAGTTTATGAACATTTCCCGATGGGGGTAAAGCCAGCAGGGCGTGGCTGGTGTCGGCGGGTCCTCATAAAGTTACATTCCTGGCGTAGGCGAGCACGTGCGGGTAATTTATCTTCATCACTGAGCTATACTGGACTTGAGGTGAAACGAACGTCAACATTTGTGAGACGGCACACTCTCACCGGCCTTATCCAAACAGTAATTACAAGTATGATTTCCAAATCCGCGCTTGCCATGCTTTCCTACCTGTGTTTAAAAATTGTGGAAACAGCTGACATGGCGTTGCAGATAAATGGTTCCATCTGAATTATGTCCAGTTCAATGAGCGTAAGTTGCTATAGTATAAAGAATGACAGATGGCAGATAGACAAAAACTACGTAGAGATTAATCGAGTTGACCACTAGGAAGACCAAGAAGACGCGCTGATCTACAAACATCTGGAGTCATTAACCGTAAAGGGAGGAGGAGTCAGACAGGTGAATGGAGTCGGGCGATTTCTGCAGCAATGAACCCCAAGGGCTCAATGTACTAGGTTAGTGACTACCAGGTTGTTGTTGTTTTTTTAAGCGTTAGTAGTACCGGCACTTTTTTAGGCATCCCTTATTCAGCGCGACTGTAACAAACACTTTGTGGCATTTTGCACACCGTTTTAGGCGCAGTATGGTTAGTGAGCATCGGCATCACTTTTTCAGGAGGAAAAAAAAAACCTGGCGACAACAGCTTTTTAAAATCATGTTGGTTTGATTTAGGGAAACAGTAAGAGAAAGCAGGGAAAATCAGGAGTCATTGCGATGTATTGAGAGACGGGGGATATCAGATGAATGTAGGAGACATAGTGGTGAATAAGTCGAGATCAGGGCATCAGAAGACATAAAAAGGAACAAGGAGCAATCAGACAGTAACGGGAAAAATCAGGAAATATAAGAAGATAGTAGTCAATTGTGAAGCATCAACAGGTACCAGGATAAATCGGGAGACACTAGTAGATACGCCCAAAAAAAAGTCCAAGAGACACGAAAATAGACCAAGAGACACCAAAACAGATCAAGAGAATCAGAAAAGTGCAGATAAAGATGTCAAGAAGAGAAAGGGGTTCATGTATTCGTTGGTCGAATTCTCATACAACCCGTGCCCATACATGCTACGCTGGTCATCATTTCTGCCTACAGGCGTCTGTTTCGTCTACTGTCAATCAATGTCTACAGCCGTCTCCTTTCGTTTATTATCAATCATTGCTACATCCGTTTGTCTCGTCTACTGTTGTGACGAGCTAGTCTGGACAGCTGTTTCTGTCCTTTTAAAAAGTGCTTTGTTTAGATAATATTATTACCAAAGTTCTAAACATTTTCCTATTGCTTTTAATTAGCATAATAACACTGGACTAATTAGGAAATTTCTTACCCCTTTCCTAATGCTTCATTGTAGCAAAATTATAATTAAAGAGTTGAAAGGTAATAAAGGCGAAGAGTAGTGCAAGGGGTAACAAAGAGTAACTTCCCCCTTGGTAGGACTTCCCATCTTCCATTTTTCATTCCAGGCTCGATTGGGGGAGTCAAGATTTTGTTCTCCCCAATTGACACAGTTCAGTTAGTTCTGTTGTCTTGTTGCCTGAGTTTGAATTCCCTGCCAGGGGTGAGTTAAAAGAATAAGTTTAATTTGATGTATTGCTGCTTATTCCTCTGAATTAATTCCACAGGTTAAATTCTGAAATTTAATGCCCACATGGCTCAAAAACTATGATAAATTTCTTTATCCTTACTAACCACGTTTATGATCTAGTATGTACATGTATGCAAACATATTATCTATTTGATGATTGAATTAATGTTTATTTGCTACTAGAAACGTGCATTGGTATTTTTAATAATTATACTTATATTAATTAAGTGATAATTATGTCCTCGTGTGAAATCTCAGCCAGTTCCTGTTTCCAGCTTAGACAATTAAAAATAGGAATGAAGTGTATATTCATTATACCTAATCCCTTCTAAGTTGATTTTACCTCATGGTGATATTAGCTTAATAAATCACTGTCTTGCTTTAAATTAGATTTAGTCCAGATAATTCTGAGAATGGTTTAAGAGCTTGAAAAGTGAATAACACAGTGAGGCTGAATTTAATATTCACACTGTCAGAGAAGAAGAGATGTATGGCCCATGCTTGTAATTATTATTGTTGTAAATATATTTCCCTATTACTAGGAATACATTTCAGTTCTACAGCAGGTGGCCTTACAATTGTAATAATTATATTTCAACCTTTACAACTTCTAAACTCTACTGACTAAGATGTTATCACACAGGTGGATTTAGATTTAAACTGGATTGAGTGTTTTATATTTTATGTTAATACTGTGACAGATGGAAAGCCCATTGTCATCTATGATTGTATTTTGACATCTATCTCATCACCCAGTATATTGATGGAGATATGTCAATCCCATTTGTTTTCAAACAGTGCAAAGCACCTGTTATGAGTTCCTGGTCTTGGTAAACTCACTCCCTGTTTCTCATTCATTGTGATGTGAACCCATGTGGTTAAAATGAGAATATTGTGAAATATGACTGTGTATGTTTGTGTATGTAAGCATGTTAACCCTTCAAAGGAGTACTAGTGTGCAGACATCAGAACAATTTACACTGAGGAATGTCCTTTCTTTTTGTGTGCTGTAAACTCTTGTTCTTGAGAGTATTCATGAAACTGGTTTCCTAAATATTTCCCCATCAGGATTATGGACCATGTTCTGTACACATTCCCATTCTATACCAGTAGAATGTGAACACCTGTTACTATCCTACTCCATATATATGTGTGTAGTGTAACAGTTTAAAGACTGGAGGTATTGTTGTCTCCAGTTAGAACCTCCCTGACTGTTTGTATAAGGACTGTTCTATTGTTCTAGTTCCAGATTGTATTCCAGATGGTACTAACAGGTGGGAGTCCAGAAGTAAATCCTAAGCTTAGCTGCAGATGCCGATTGTCTGGACTGGACTGGAAGATTCGGCCTGCCTGAGGTGTCACCAAAGCTTAGTCAGAAGCTGACCTAAGCTACAGCTAAGATTCAACTAACCTACCTTGTATAACAGGATTTTATATCCACAGCCATTTTGTTTATTATTTTGATATCCAATTCTGAATAAATGTTAGTTTTAATGTTCCTACAGTTTTATGAAGTTTCATTTTAACTGTAAGTGTGTCAGTGAACAAAAGCTAGTATAACTTTAATACATTTAAATATACAATTAATTACAGTAGGGAATAAGATGTGGGCAAACCCCGAATCCTCTCATTTAACCAGCAGGGCTGGGGTTACTATAATACCTTATGATGTTTCACTGTTTGTAATTCCCTCTGTGAATTGCACATAGTGCATTCGCTAGTGTAAAGCGAAGTTACCCGCCACAACTGTCAATCACTGTCTGTTGCCGGCAGTCTCGTCTGCTGGTAGTCACTGTTTGTAGCAGACTGTCTCGTCCACTGTCAGTCACTGTCTATAGCCCTCTGCCTCGTCTACTGTCAATCATTGTCTATAGCCGTCTGTCTCGTCTACAGTCAATCACGGTCTACAGCCGCCTGTCTCGTCTACTGTCAATCACTGTCTACAGCCGTCTGAACCTTTTACAGTCAACCACTGTTGCCCTCAGTCTCGTCTATTAGTAGTCACTCTCTGTAACAAACAGTCTTGGCTACTGTCAGTCATTGTTTATAGCGTCTGTCTAGACTACTGTCAGACATTTTCTATAACCGTCTGTCTTTATTTGCAGGCATCGTCTATAGTCTGGCTTGTTTACCTGCAGTCATTGTTTATAGCCGTCTGTCTTGTCTACCTACAGTCATTGTCTAAAGCCTTCTTTCTTTACCTGCAGTCATCTTCTATAGCCGCCTGTCTCGTACACACATTTTCATCTGTGTCATTAGTCTCTATTGTCTACAATTAACACAAAATGTTATAATTGCCTTGGTAATGACAAATAACGGGTTTTAATCAAGAAACTTTTCGTGTAATTCGAAATCAGAAAGACATTTTTTTTTAAGACCATCATGTACGGTGATACCTTCCAAATAGAGTACGCCAATGTTGTTGAGACATCGAGGAAATTACCAACAAGAGGCGAACAAATATACATATGAATATAACCAACAGTCCCTCCATCACAGACAGTGGTTTTCCTATTTTCTGTTTCGTTTCCCAAATCTCAGGCCTGTTTGCTGTGAAATGGGTTTTCAAAGCTTGTCGTGTATGAGAATGTAACGTGAATGTGTGTATGGGTGGCGTCTGGGCGTGTTATTTGTGACATGTGTTGTAAAAGAACAAAGTCTTGCTTTGGTAAGTTTGAATACCGGATTCCCTTTTCATTTACTGGATTAACAATTTACCAAACCTCACATGTGACACAAACTGACAGAGTGCGACAACTGTTAATGCAATAATATTCGATGTGTAACATGTTATATACTAGCCGTAAAAATTTTACAAAATAATAATAATAATAATAATAATGAAAGCCTTATAGCGATGTGATGTGTGTACGTGTGCGTGTGTGTGTGTGTGTGTGTGTGTGTGTGTGTGTGTGTGTGTGTGTGTTATGATAAATGCTTATTACTTTCAATGTGTGTAGATTCTGAATAACTAAATCTTAAGACATACATATATTTTAAACTACGGTTTTTTCTTTCTTCTTCCTCCTCTTCTTCTTTCTCTTCTTCTTTCTCTTCTTTTCCTTCTGCTTCTTCTTCTTCTTCTTCTTCTTCTTCTTCTTCTTCTTCTTCTTCTTCTATTGTGTTCTGCATTCACACTTAACAGGACGTTTGGCAAGTTGTGTTATGGTTCACACCTGCGTTGCAACACGTCCGATTTCAGCGTACACACAAAAGTTTCTATGAATGCATATTCAAGTAAAAGAATATAACATTACCCAAGCCGACTTTTTTTTTAAATGCTTTTACTGCACTTCGGTCACGCCCATGAGTGCTCCAATCTGCTCGGCAGTAAATCCACCAGCTTACAACTGACGGCGTCAGTCTGATATTAACTGGGAGCCCTTGAAGCTCACTGATGTGCTACTTATCCCTGGCACTTACTGTATTTAATCTGAATGCTTCCTTCCCATGCGCTGATGCTGATTAATTCAAACGAAAGTAGGTTCGAATCACAGGACGGTCATTATAGCTTTTAATTTGTATGTTGGCAAGTGTATTTTGTGATAGCCAGGGCCGGACTCACCATTAAGCACCCGCTTAGGACATCACAAAGTGAGGGGCATCACAGAAATGTTCAATAACCTTGAAGCTGTTTATTTTTTCGGCTGAAGTCTATTTACAAATCCCACCAGAACAACAAGGTAAGCTGAATGTTAAATATAGAAGCCGGTGCTACCGCAGATTAAAATTAAAAAAAAGTAGGAGAAAGCTTTTCAAACATAAATAAATTGGATGTATACAAAAATGAGACATTACTTTCCATCGCAATGCTTTGTTTAATTTCGATAAATAACTTTTTGTTGTTTATTATTGATTATATTTTAAATTTAATATATATATATATATATATATATATATATATATATATATATATATATATATATATATATATATATATATATATATATATATAGGGCACCAGTAACATATGGGCATGATGGGCACTTGCCCTGGGGCCCCAGAAGCAGATATGCCTACTGCTAATCTGTGTGCGTCATGTGACCATTTACATTTCAGTCACGTGAGTGGCACCAGCACACTTGCTTGCCCAGGGGCTCATAATGCTGTAAAAGGGGCCGAGGGTCTCACAATCTTTTGCTGGGGGGGGGGGGGGTTTGTACCTAAATCTGTTAAGTTCTTAGGGCATCAAAACTTCCTAATCAGGCTCGGTTGTAACCGCGGTGCCCTTCTATACCAGTAGGCTACTATACTTACAAGGAAAATGCCAGTATCAGGTCGGTCGACTTTACTGTCAAGAACATTTTCTGGAGTCATTTTAGCTTTTAGGCTAGATCGATATGGGTGCCTAGGTAACGTGGTTGAACGATATTAACGATTCGGAACAACTGTCCTCTGGCGTAAAAATGTTAAATAATATTCAGATATTAAAACAACAGCTTTATCTGCAAAGAGAAAACATGAAATGATACAACACCGTAATAGAGATCAGAGCAATTGCCAACACAAGAATACCTTAATTTCTCTCCGTTCCTGGTTTGTTTGTTTGTTTTTTTTAATTTTTTTTTAAATGTTTTTTTTTTTTTAATTATTATTTTTTATTGTTTTTAGTTTTTCATTTTTTTTAACAAGAAAAAACAGCGACAGAGAACTGTGGTGGATATTGAATAAGACAGTAAAAACGTTACATAAAGAATTTATAAGGATGCGCGCAACTGACACTTGGACAATAGGCAGACCACGAAAAATGGGAATAGTAAATGTGTGGTTTCCCAGAAAATCCAAGGTCGCAATGGGATAAATAAGACATACACGAAGTCGTTCTTTAAAGAAGAAAATAAACCACAAACTAATTATAGAAATTATTGGACACGCAGTACAGATTTAGTAATATTAAACAAACATGAAAAATTGTGACAATTAGCAAAATATATGGAAAAAGAATGTCAATAGGCATACAAAGAGCCTAGAACCAGGAAGGGTTTAACAAATGTCATTTTATAATTTAAAACAATAATCCAACAGTAACAAGTATTAGCTGACCCCAATTTCGAAACACCCGGCTATCCCAACAGAGGCAGGTTATAAACACAATCTTCATACCAAACTTGTGCTATCAGTGTCAAACTTGGACGCTGCCACGAAAGAAAACTGACCACCTGTGAAATGAGATGTTTGAGAAAGGCCGTGAACAAAACTAGAAAAGATCACGTGAGCAACATTTAATAAGAATGAATCGAGAGATGTCAGCTATGAGAGCGTACAACATGAAAGTAGAAATACCAAAAGGTGGGGGATGACCAAGAAACAACGGACTGATGAAGTTATAGATACTCTGTGACCACACATTTTCACAGCATACAGGGCAATCGAGCATGTCCTAGCTTGGATACCGACCATCTGTTAATCTGCGACGCCTAACGGCACAAAGCAGAATATGGACCATAAGAAAGATTTTTAACAAAAAATTTGTCAACACGTCACATTTTATATTTTATGAATGGCAAAAGAAAATAGCCAGACAAATATGTTTTCAGACAGATTTTGTTATCACAAGAAAATTAAGTCAAGACCCTTTTAACGCCATTTGATACGATATGACATATGATGCAAGAGTCATAATTGTAAAAACCATTAGGCGATAAATGAGTAATGTGGTCAACATATTCTGGCCGCCTTAACTTCGTAGGACATTACCCGGTACGAAGTCTAAGCTAGGTTGAGCTGGAAGCCAAGGTCCATGCAGAGAAAACCCGCCATGATACCGAATCGAACTTAAGACCTTTAGCTCGACAGGCCAGCATTAAGCCAGGCAGCTTCCCAATTTAAAAAAAACACGTACGTAAGTCGTTAAATGGCAATCCATGATCGCATAATTTTGAAAAGATGATGACAAAATAAGACAGGCTCCTAATAACAGCGGCTGTATCACAAGCAACTACAACTAGAAAGATTCACCTTGCCACTACGCTAGACTAGAAACACTTCTTCACAACATGAAACAGCCCCAGGTAATTTATGATTCGGCTGTGGCTAGACCACATAGGAAGACAGACCAACAAGCACTACACCTGTAGATTGCCAGCTACCATATAAGAACCATATGGTACAGAATATCAGTGAAATGATAATTTTAGAGGACGCCTAGTTTTCCAGGAGTGTTGACAGATATAAACAACAAAGGGCAACACAGATGGGATATCTGAGGCATGACAGCACACTTACTGCAATGGGAAACGGGTTGAAGACGTACCGAGGTCTAGGAGAACACAGTGCTGATTAGGCTATACATATGGGGCGGGGTGGGGACCAGCCTAAAGCTGGTAATAATCTGTGTTATGGGAGGTAAAAGCGACCGGCGTTATATATATACACATATATATAGGCATATATATAAGGTCGGTCGCTTTTTTTTATGGGTTATATATATATATATATATATATATATATATATATATATATATATATTACCCATCGAATGCTAATTGTTCTAAATCAGCAGCTCCCAATCAGTGATCCGCAGAGCCCTAAGGACTCCTCGTCGTACACTACCATTGGGCTCTTCGGCCGCTCCATGAAGATTTAAAAAAAAAGAAAGAAAACTCAATAAAGTTAAAGATTAAGAGAGAACAAACCACGATATGGATGGGGACGTAAAAGAGACACTGATCAGTCGCCACAGCTCTTCCTAACCCGCACTTCTAAGGGGTCTCCATGGCGAAGTTGTCAAGGTAGTGTGATTTGTATCCCGAATGCAGTAATTACGTGGATCCATGGGGACTGTCACTGAAGCTATAGAGTTCGTGCTTTGCGCGATGCTCTCGACAGGTGGCTAGCCGTTCTGCAAAGAGACCGTGCCATACGGGATAAAACCCGGTGCAATGAAGTTCATCCTCTCGATTTCAAACTTCAGCTTTTTAACTATATACTAAGTTTTAAAATCTAATTGCATTGCATAGATACTGCGCCATTTTTAGATATCTCTTTAAATTCCCCTTGCTATCTACCTCCTCTTTCTCCTCTCAGTAACCATGCATTTGCACATTATTGCCTCGTAAGACACAGAGTACGGTAGGCCTGAGGTGCTCGGCCAAAGACTTTTCTTCTTTTAAAAATGGGCCGGAGGGGAGGGGTGGGGGATGGGGGGAGGGACTTAGTGAGTCAAAATATTTGGGAATCGCTGATTATATACCCCATGCGTTATTCGATTACTTCTTATTCTATTTATTCTTCTTCTGCTTCTACTTCTCCTCCTCCTTCTTCTTCTTCTTCCTCTGCTTCTTCTTCTGCTTTTTCTTCTTCTTAGCCTTCCCCATCTGTACACTTGGCGGGAAGTTTTGGTTGTTCGTCCAATTCTGGACTTAGGTCTTGTACAATAAGTTTAGGTATGCGTGCACATCCGTTTTACATATCTAGCTTTTTTTATACATTGACTGTTAGTTTCACGACTCGCAGGTACATGCACACCGACTTACGAAAGAAAAACCCCTAATAAGTCGCTTTCTAGGGCATGCCGTTGGGTGTCAGTAGGCATAATCTCCCCCCCCCCCCCCCCCCCCCGAAATGGACCCCGAGAACATATCACCCGGGATTATTACAAAGTGTGCAGTATAAGAACACTCGTAGCATTTGGTAATTTGGTAAAGCTGATAGTAATGATGATGGTGATCACGATGATGATGATGATGATGATGATGTTATGGTGTGGATAACGATGATAATATAATTTACAAAAGTATATTATCTAAAGAATACACATAATCGTTAGCAACGAAGAAAAATATAGTATTTGAGACCAGCACTGAGTTGTGCGCCACCCGACTGTCAGCCACTTGATGATGTTAATTATGATGATTAGCTCTGAGTCAACGCCAAGGGCGGTAACTTAACGACAATAATAGGTCACGATCACAATCTAGTTATATTTCAGCCCAGAGCGGTTCTCAAACTGCAAACTACTTCGGTGTCACGGGTGTAGATGTAAAGGCCACAATGAAGGTTGCGTGCAGTGGGCCTGTGCGTTCACTGCTGCTTTTTGGGAATATTAAGTGATGAGGCACAATAATGTTTTAGGCCAAACTTAACATTTCTGAAATGCAAGCGTGTGAAGATGAACACTAAAAGAACACTGTTCACCACAATATTCTTACCAACGTTATGGTATCAATGTCAAACATGGACACTGTCTTCAGAAGACAGCAGAAAAATAGTCACGACAGAAATAAAATGTCTGCGTACTATGTTAGGTGTAACGACGAAAAATCGACTTAGGAACTATGATACCAAGAGGAGAGTCGGCACGGAATCAATACTGATTTGCATAGGTGGACAACAAAATTAAATGGTTTGGCCATGTTACAACTGGCATCCGACAGGGCACAATACAGAAAGCAATGTTACATAGATATAACTGTAACAGATCCAGAGGTCAACCACGCAGAGCATGGACCGCAGAAATATCAGAGACACTAAAAAGTACTTTAAATGAAGCGCACAGAAAAGCCCGTTTCAAAGATCTCTTCCTGTTCAGACGTCGCCAGGCATTCCAGGAGTAGAGAGAAAAAGAAAAAAAGAAGCCCTAATTTCTTTCACGGCGCTACGACAGTCAATCCCTAAAAGGCGGGATGTATCGGTGCAGGGGCATGGTGAAAAAAGTGTTAGGATTCACGGTGAACAAGTGTTAGGATTCATGGTAATCAAGATATCTCTATATGCCCATCTAGGACATCCAAGAAATACACTGGTCAGTTTACTGCAAGAAACAGCGTCCATGTCGTCTACTGTTATGAAGGCTCAGAAGTTTGCACGAAAGAAAACTGAAAGAGGGTCATAGCAATTCTCCATCGATAAAGCTGGAAAATACAACACTAGTCTTGCACACACTGCTGGAGACCTCGCCTACATGCTCGGAGAAAACGTGCTGCTTGCTTACTGTGGTACTGAGGCACTGCAGTTCTTAGCGCTTCAATCTATACACGAGTGAACAATTCTTGCCCTCTCTCTCTCTCTCTCTCTCTCTCTCTCTCTCTCTCTCTCTCTCTCTCTCTCTCTCTCCACATAGAAAACGTCGACTTTAAGGGCATGGAGTAAACTACTTGCTTACTGTGGTACTGAGGCACTGCAGTTCTTAGCGCTTCAGTCTGTACACGAGTGAACAATTCTTCCCTTTTTTCTGAGTCTTCTCCGTAGTCGGCTAGCAGTAGTGTAAAGAGAGAGAGAGAGAGAGTATGGACCAAATACGATTATTTTTTTAACATTGAAATTAAATGGATCCTTTCAGGTTTAATCTCAAAGACTTTCACTCTCGAAAACCAACAGGATACTGAAAGTTTTCCACAACAATACGGCAACAAACAGAGAAGAAAACAGTAACATCACGATCTAGGTATCATCAAACTTTCATAGTTTAAGCCAGGATGATTACATTCATTGCCCCTGTTTACCCCAGACAACTGAATGTAGCTCCGCAAAACGGCTAAACGTCTGAAAAAAGCGTCGCACTAAGTAGGAACTGAACAGCTCCAGTGAAGATCCTTAGGGATCTTCGTAACAATCGCACTCGTAAAATGATCGACGCCTCCATAAAACAAACCCATGACTTTCAGTGCTGTCACTAACGTTCGTTAGCGCAAATCATCATTCCGAAATTGTGGCCTAAATAAATAACTTTTGAGAAGCACTGATCGTGATTAATTATGTCTCGGTTTTATAGAACGTTACGTAGTTCTGGGTATTATTACATGTAAGTCTTTTAACCTTCTGCGCTGCGAAAAGCAAATTGCCAAAACTTATTTACAATCAGTGTGTTAGTGAAAGGTGTATAGCAGACCGCAGTGTTATATTCCCGTCCCATAGCCTAGTGTTCTTCAACCTTTTACACTCGCGGCCTCACAGGGCTCTTGTCGTATACTCAAGAAAGGCGCGACCTAAAAAATGGTTGCAGACCACAGGTTTAGAGGATCAGTTGTGAACGCCATCTTGCGTCACTTATCTAGGATTTCCTGTCATATGTCTTTTAAGTAATTATGTAATTTATTATAATCATAATTTATATAGTTCTGTATAGGGTCTGTATAGTTCTCTCTAATCAATTATCATTTGCCTGTATTAGTTCCGGTGTCCTATCTGGATGGGGAGGGGGTGACGGGAGAGAGGCATACTGCCTCAAAAAAGTATGGCTCAAAATGCGACTAATTAGGGGTGTATTCTTCCTTCGAAGTCGGACTGCATCTGTCTGAGAGGCGAGGAACCAACAGACCCCATACAAATAAGCCAGATCTATAAAACGGATGTGCACGCAAAACTCCACTTATGGAACAAGACTGAATTCCAGAAATGGACTAAACAACCAGAACTTTCCGTCGGAGTTTACAGCCAAAGAAAAAGAAGAAGACTAATAATTATACTAAGATTTTGTTGGGTTTCGTTTGGTTTGCTTTGACTTAGCTTGCAAGGGCTCATGTTTATTGTACATGGATATATTCTACTGACGGAAACCCTAGTCTCTTTGAAAAAATGGATTGAAAGCAATCTAGTTAAGAGTTCACGCATGTGGTAATTGCCAGGAATAAACAATTTGTTCTTCAGAACATAAATTTGCAAGACCAGAGATCGATTAAGCAGTCTGCACTATTTTCTATTTATTGTTGATTTTATCATTTGAAAACGAAGTATGGTCAGTGGCATATTCGACCCGCTGTTTTTTTTTTTTTTTTTTTTAAAATCTATTTGTATTTTTTGTTTTAAAATTGTCCGCAAAAGACAGCTTGAAAACTGCGAACAGTCGGTCTTGCGTCAGCCTTTCTGGCAAGATTGCCAGCCAAGACAACCAGCGAACAGGTCCTTAAAACCAGCAACGTTAGATGGATTTAGTCACAATAGATGCAACCATTTATGTCAGATGGAACCATTCAGGTTAACTGGAACCAAACATGTTAGAGGGAACCAGTCACGTTAGATGAAATCTGCTTAGAAGTAAACGTTATACAGACGCACGCCAGATCCTGGCAAACTGATATCAGAAGTCCATAATCTGGTAGGAGGCATAACTCTTGAAAGGGAACACTGGAAGCGCAGTTGCTGAACACTTGACTGTCGGTCCGAAAATCTTGGAATAGATCCGCATTGAGAAGATATGGCCCTAACTCCCAGACCAGCCCCAGCCTAAAATATGTAACATGTCCTGGGAAGTAAAGACAGCCGGCGTGGTGTTGATCATTTAGTGCCGGATCTAGCCTCAATGCATCAATGGCATTATAAGGTCCCATCGCTTGCCCGATTACCCTCCACACAGAATCGAACTAAAAGAAGAATCCCGCAGTTTAAGACTCGGTATTTCAGGTTAAGCAACAAGATCGCGGTTATAGAAACACAACAACGGATAAACTTACATCTATTCTGAACGTAATAGCGCGGGACACCCCGGCATACACCCTTTAGTGCAGCATTTTTTTTTCCTGTCTCTTTGTGTAAGTGAAACGAGAATAATAGCGCAACATTCATACGGAGTGTGTCAGAGGCGCAGTGATTGCTACACTTGTGTAATTTTGAACTGAACATTTTTTTTTTATTACTATCAGTCAGTTAGTCTTTTTTGCGTATCTATCTATCTATCTATCTATCTATCTATCTATCTATCTATCTATCTATCTATCTATCTATCTATCTATCTATCTATCTATCTATCTATCTATCTATCTATCTATCTATCTATCTATCTATCTATCTATCTATCTATCTATCTATCTATCTATCTATCTATCTATCTATCTATCTATCTATCTATCTATCTATCTATCTATCTATCTATCTATCTATCTATCTATCTATCTATCTATCTATCTATCTATCTATCTATCTATCTATCTATCTATCTATCTATTCTATCTATCTATCTATCTATCTATCTATCTATCTATCTATCTATCTATCTATCTATCTATCTATCTATCTATCCTATCTATCTATCTATCTATCTATCTATCTATCTATCTATCTATCTATCTATCTATCTATCTATCTATCTATCTATCTATCTATCTATCTATCTATCTATCTATCTATCTATCTATCTATCTATCTATCTATCTATCTATCTATCTATCTATCTATCTATCTATCTATCTATCTATCTATCTATCTATCTATCTATCTATCTATCTATCTATCTATCTATCTATCTATCTATCTATCTATCTATCTATCTATCTATCTATCTATCTATCTATCTATCTATCTATCTATCTATCTATCTATCTATCTATCTATCTATCTATCTATCTATCTATCTATCTATCTATCTATCTATCTATCTATCTATCTATCTATCTATCTATCTATCTATCTATCTATCTATCTATCTATCTATCTATCTATCTATCTATCTATCTATCTATCTATCTATCTATCTATCTATCTATCTATCTATCTATCTATCTTTATCTATCTATCTATCTATCTATCTATCATCTATCTATCTATCTATCTATCTATCTATCTATCTATCTATCTATCTATCTATCTATCTATCTATCTATCTATCTATCTTAATCTGTTTATCTATCTATCAATATATTCATTTATCTAATCTGTCTCAATCTGTTTGTCTGTCTGTCTCTCTGTCTGTCTTCTGCTGAATGCCTTGCTACCCACTGCACTACCACAGACCTTAGAGGTAATGTACCCCAGGTATATAACAGGGCTCGTGCAACCACGACACAGCCTTATAAAATCTCAAGATATAATTTTTTTTTTTTTAACGTAAAAAATAAGACTGAAGAAGAAAGTGTGCATCAGTTGGGCAAACAGAAGCCGTAACCTGTACAGGACCTTTCAAGCTGTGGGCGTCTTTAAGGTGGTCCTTTGGGAAACACGAGCAAATATGCAAACACAGCTTTCCTTTTCGGCAGACTTCTTGCTACAAACTTAAACAAACAACACTTAGCAAGTTTCCCCAAACCAAACATGAAATATTTTGCATTCAGCTCCCCGAGTTCAGCTGTTGGATCCTGCAGGGCCATCGGTTATCATTTTTGCACAATCACGACCAAATATATCAGAGGCTAGACAGATTCTGTTTCTAGTCTTAGATCAAAAAGACGGGAATATCAAAGCTGGCAGCTGGTAGGTTAGGGAATATGCACAACGCCAGTGGTAATATTATCCCAACCACCGCCCTAGAGCACATGAAATGGGCCAGTCACAAAACTTCCTAGCAGGCAGTTAACGACATGTTGCTAGAGGATCGTCCCAGGATTTCGCGGACATTTCGGGGACCGTAAAACCTTCAGTTTCATGGCTTTATGACGTTGACAAAGACAGAAGTCCGATTAAATAACTCTAGGACCTAATTACAGGAACAATAAAAATGTTATACCATTTGTCAGTGTGCATGTTATATGGTAGTCAGTACTGTTATGTGGTGGTCCATATTCTTGTTATATGGTAGTATGTGTGCATGTTATCTGGAAGTCTGCATTCTCGTTACGTGGTAGTATGTGTGCATGTTATCTGGAAGTTTGCATTCTCGTTCGTTGGTGGTTATGTGGTAGTGTGTGCATGTTATCTGGAAGTTTGCATTCTCGTTACGTGGTAGTATGTGTGCATGTTATCTGGAAGTTTGTATTCTCGTTAGTTGGTAGTTATGTGGTAGTGTGTGTGCATGTTATCTGGAAGTCTGCATTCTCGTTATTTGGTGGTAATGTGGTAGTATGTGTGCATGTTATCTGGGAGTCTGCATTCTCGTTAGCTGGTAGTTATGTGGTAATATGTGTGCATGTTATCTGGAAGTCTGCATTCTCGTTAGTTGGTGGTTATGTGGTAGTATGTGTGCATGTTATCTGGAAGGCTGCATTCTCGTTAGCTGGTAGTTATGTCGTAGTATGTGTGCATGTTATCTGTAAGTCTGCATTCTCGTTAGCTGGTAGTTATGTGGTAGTATGAGTGCATGTTATCTGGAAGTCTGCATTCTCGTTAGCTGGTAGTTATGTGGTAGTATGTGTGTATGTTATCTGGAATTCTGCATTCTCGTTAGCTGGTAGTTATGTGGTAGTATGTGTGCATGTTATCTGGATGTCTGCATTCTCGTTAGGTGGTAATGTAGTATTCTGTGTGCATGTTATCTGGAGGTGTGCATTCTCGTTAGGTTGAAGTTATGTTGTAGTGTGTGCATGTTATCTGGAAGTCTGCATTTTCGTTAGGTGGTAGTCTGTATTCATGTTACGTGGTAGTCTGTTTTCATAACGTTACAGTCGAGATTTTCTGGAAGTGCTTTATAATTATATTGTAATATTTCTTGATAGGTTTTTCTCATTTCTTTGCTACGAGTGCCAAATTTTGACCTTTGCTACAACTAATAAACGGAAAATCGTAACAACAGAGATGGGATGTATTAGGAGAGCTGCCAGTGTGACAAGAAGAGATAAAATCAGGAATGAAGAAATTAGAAGAAGACGAGGACTAAAACCAGTCATACAATTCATTAAAGAACAAGAAATTAGATGGTTTGGCCAACTGACAAGAATTTCCTGGTACCAACTGCCACAGAGAGCCACGCTGAAGAAATATAATGAACACAGAGCAAGAGGAAGACCACGCAAGAGATGGAGCGACAATATCAGGAGCAACCTAACAAAAATGAACACCAACTTGTACAATGCACTGGAAAAAGCGCACAACCGAACTTAACCTCCCCCCCCCCTTTTTTTTTTCCCCCAACCCCTCTCCCTAAACAACCCGTTGAGGTAAATGGTTAAAGAAAAGAAGAAGACATAGCTCGGTCTCTGTCTCTGTCTCTGTCTCTGTCTCTGTCTCTCTCTCTCTCTTTCTCTCTCTCTCTCTCTCTCTCTCTCTCTCTCTCTCTCCACAGAGAAAACGTCAACTTTAAAGGCATGGGGAAAACATCAGCACTTTTTTTCTAGCGATATGCAGTACCTACCCTTTTTCTATTCATCACTTTTTAGGCACTTTCTGTTGATTACCAGTACATTTTTTCACTGGAAAAAAAAACACCTGGTTACACTGACTTCACCACAGATAAGATACATTGACGTTGTCACAGATAACATAACTGGAGTTGTCAGTGAATTACGTTCAACCCCACTAGGACCGCACAACGAGCGATAAACACTCCTTGACACAAAGCGCCACCATTCGGATGAGAATCACAAGTCCCCAAACCCCGTTCAACCGTTAGGTTATTTTAGGGCCCCTGACGACAGTCGGGTTGAGGCTCCCGACGACAGTCGGATTGGGGCCCCCAACGTCAGTCGGATTGGGGCCCCCAACGACAGTCGGGTTGGGGCTTTGAAATAAAAAAATACGTCCTATGTGGGGGCGGAATAGACTAGAAAACTGTGTAGAGCCGTAATTCCCGAACTGTGCACCCAGGCGCCCCAGGGAGCCGCGACCTCTTCACAGGGGCGCCGCGAAATATTCGAAGAGACACGAATCATATGTTTTGCTTTTACTTCTTACATACGAATAGTCATACTTTTACATAGGTTAGGGCGCCTTGGAAAATTTTTAATTTAAAAAACTTCACCCTTATTAAGAAAGGTTTGGGCAACATTGGTGTAGAGAAACGTCTAGCCAGGATAATGATGTGCAGACAACCAGGGAAGCTACCTTGCCTGTCATTCAAATCTGCCAGCTTGTCATTCATGTCCAATGCAGAAAAGAGAGAAACGAATCGCTCAGAAAGCGACTGAAACTTCAGAAATGTTTGGCACATAAAAAGAAGTGTTTAAACACTGCAATACAGGTGTTTAAATAACAACTTTTTTTTTTAACTCTAACCCTGAGTTAGCAAAAGTGCTTAGAGTCTATACCTGCGTTTGCCAAACCACACTTAAAATTGCCCCTGTGTTCAGACTGTAGAACTCCAAACTAAGTAAAATATGGCACGTAATTTTTAGAGGTGGTTTCTGGATATCCATGTGTTGATATTAGGTGGAGTTGTGAGTGGAGCTGTAGCCGTGAGTGGCAAGCCGTTGTTACGAATCGTGACACGAAATATACTCCTAAAATAAGTTTCATTAAATAAAGGCAGAAGCGTCGACACAAAGAAAATACTGGGCTGCATGCAGAGGGGGAGGGGTGGCGCCCTCAACTCGATTTTGAAATTTCCCTTGGGGTGGAAAAGGGGGTCGGGGGGGACTCAAATGACTGAGGCTTTGTATACTTAAGTAAAAAATAATAGCAATATTAAAAACGACCTAAAGATACATAACTGACTGACTGACAACGGAACCGCACGACGAGTGATTAACACCTAGTGACACAAAGTACCACCATTCGGATGTGAAACTCCGTTCAACTATAATGTTATATTAGGGCCCTCGGCAACAACAAGGGTGGAGCATTAAAATAACGAAAAATTCGTCCCATATGTGGACGGCGACTATGTTTTGAAGAGTACATAGTAGTAAAAGTTCCTGTTTACCCCGCTAGGACATCGCACAAGCGATAAACACCCGACGACACAAAGTGCCACCATGCGGATGAGGATCACCTGTGGGGAGGTCCCAGAAACCGCGTTCAGTCGTTAGGCCATATTTATAAGTAAAGTAAAGTAAAGTTCCCTTTTCACGCCTTTCGGCGCATCGGGCATATGGGCAGAGCGTCCCATATTTTTACAGACCATCAGCACTCTGTGGGTAATGTGGTCAGCATTACGCCGGCTGTCTTTACTTTCCAAGGACAGCCCATCCTGGTACCCATTTTAGGCTGGGTCGACCTGCGACGTCCCATACCACGACCATATTTATGGTCGGGCTATATTGCGGCCCCTGCAATAGCCAGGGCGGGGCTTCAAAATACCGAAAAATTGCATCCCACAAGGGGATGACGATATGAAGTTTAAATGGTTTCCTGTAGGGATTCACCGGTGGAGAGGTCCCAGAAACCCCTTTTAGCTGTAGGCCATATTTATGGCTAGGCCACATCTATGGCCCGGCTATATTCAGGACCCCCGGCAAAAGCTAGGGTGGGGCTTCAAAAAAAATTGCATTTCACGAGGGGACGACTTTTATGATACAAGGGGGTACATAAATAAAATTATATATTTAAAATAATATATGTAAAAACAAAACCCAGTTTAGGAATTGGTATGTTAAACCTACTAACAAATGTTGCACCCAACTTAGCTCCCAACTCCCATTTGTCTAAGCCCACAATTTATATATATATATATATATATACTGTATATCTTTGCTCTTCTTAACCACATTTTCCCACTCATGCCCACTAAACTACTCACGTGTGTAGGTTACTGCAATTGACCGCCACACCTGCATCACACACACTGGGATCTAGACAAAGTACCGCACAAATGTCAAGGTATACAACACTACAGGAACTCCGGCAGATCATCGCGTCAGATCCCCTACTTTGTTGTTCACAGCGATAACTTCGGTTCTAGCAACATTCGTCTCCTGTTCAAGTGCCGCTGTTATTTCTTTATGTCACTTTGTCGATTTACTGTATCGGAATCATCTTTGTAATGGCTAATCTTCCGCCCTAGGGTGTTTTTGTATAATTTCATCTTACTTTTGCTACTCTGTAATGTAATCTAAACGTTCTGTCAGGGTATATTCTCCTCTTACTTTTGTTACTCTGTACAAGTAATTTAAACGTCTCGGAAGAGGCTGCGACCCATTGCTTTTCCGCAGTTTATTTGTATATCTAAGAAACAGTGATGTGTACTATTTAAATATAACTGATTAAAAAATAACATGTCTTCTTCTTCTTTGCGTTTACCGTCACGGGCTCCGGCGGAAAGTGATGGGTGTTCGTCCACCACCAGGCTTTAGTCTTGTTTCAAAACCTGAGTGTTGCATGTACGTCTGTTTCACAGATATGGCTTATGTGTATGCAGACTCTTAGTTCTTTGCCTCTCAGGCAGATTTATTTCCACTTTGAAAGGTGTCCCACATAGTCGACTCATACGATATGCTTGTTGGAGGGGCAGTGGGTCTAATATTGTTTTCACCACAATGGGAACCCAGAACTTACGCGGGAAAAGAAAACCATTTACAATGGTTTGGCCATCTGACTAGAATACTGCTGCACTATCTACCACACAAAAAAGGCAATGTTACAAAGAAATAATGAGCACAGCACAGCTCAAGCGGAAGACCATGCAAAATATGTAATTATTTGCTCTCTGTTAATGCGTTCCCCCTTGACAAGGCTTTTGGCAAGTCGAGTTGAAGTTTACTACTAGGTTGTGATATCTGTGCCTTTTGATCAATTACATCCGATTTCAGCAAAATCTCCATCGATCGTCATTTACGACATTCTTAGGAGTAGAAGATTTTTTTTTTTTTCCATTCTGCCTCACACTGGATGAAGGACGTCACCCGAGAAAACGATGGTATGGAGAACAGCTTGAGAGCAATAAATACCAACTTATAGGACGAATTACAAAGGGCGCGTTCAGAGGAGCACCACCATACCCCCTCCACTTCTGTCCACACACCAGCTCAATACTTTCCGATGTTGCTGCATGAAAGACTGACGCACAGTTTATCTTTTCTTCTGCCAAAAATCTACCAATTAATGCCTTTATTATACCACCTTCGCGGTGTAGACGGGGGGGGGGGGGCGTCTTTGAGCCTGAGGATTCACGGCCGCATGGCTAGTGCTGTCGCCACGACTGTGCAGGTGAGGATTTTATTTTGCTCCCGACAAAAAAATCCCCAGCCTTACCGAGGATTCGAACCCTGGTCTTCGCTTTAGAGACCAGCGTTCGAATCGTTCGGCAGGCCGCTTATTTCTTCGCATTCACAGGCTGTAAATTCAGGTTAAAACGTTTAGGTTGTTCACTTCTGGACTCTGGTCTTGCTTCAGAACCTAAGATTTGCGTGCACATCCGTTTCACAAGTCTGGTTTATATTTCTTCGCCCCTATTAAATTCATCCCATTTTATGTTTTTTTCAGTTCCCTCAGGCATCTGTTTTCGAATTTGGTCCTTTTTTAACAATAACCGTGATGTTGACCGTTCATTCATAGCTTTTGGACTCTTATGTGCTACAGGGGTGTGAGTGAGTCTATTCAGAGACATCTGTATCGAGCAAGCGAACTGCGACTCAATGCGTTGTTCACAGAACTGCGGCGGAATGAACAGCGACACATCGTAACATCGCACATCGTCGGCGGTGTCCCCGAAATAATCTAGAATTAGCTCACACCCCTATGCCCAGAGGAGTCCACTGATTTATGAATGAAACGGCGCGCAGTGTGTAACCCAATTTTAACGCCACGGTTATCGTGAACAGCGTCTTGAATGCATTTAACTTTCGTTCCACGCCCTTAGTAGATCTCCAACTTTCACTAGCATATGTTAAAACTAAAACAATTAACATTCAATTGGTAAGTATAATTTGTTCAACAAAGATTACTGTTCTAAGACTTACCTGTTTGACAACCACATCCAGGCGCTCGCTTACAAGCCGATCTATTTTCCGCTGGTAATCCTCCTGGCTGCCCTCCAGACGCACAACCCTTTCTTCCAAAGAAGTTATCGCGTTGCGATAAGACACCAGCGTCCAGACGACAAAAATCACCACCAGGGATAGCAAGGACAACACGAAACAAGCGAACATCCACACGATTATCTTTGAACATGGCCGGCGTTTGGAATTAGCGCTGCTAACTAAAGGTTGTATGTATGAAGACACGGAATCCATGCTATACGATCTAGTTCTATATTTTCCGTTCAAACTGTTGTATTGAAACTTATCAACGGCTTGTTCATTCCTGGTTTCCTGTATTTTTGAATGTGTTATACTTTTGCCACCGAAAACATGCTCCATGCTATTGTTTGCACCAGTACGTTCCTTGTGAATGAAGTTCCGCGTGCCGTCATCGGGACGTTTCGACTCCATGTCGCAAAATACTTTTTAACAAACTTTTACTCTCGATAAGTGTCAATAAATCCACAGAATTCTGTTAACCATGCGAAACCTAATTAATGAATTAACAAAATTTATTAACATCTTTAAATTACAGTACACATCATAAAGCATTGTGCACCAGTTTATTTGAGCTTAAATACTTGATTATATAACCTGCTGAGTGGACAAGAAGCTTAAGGGTGTCTCCCAGGCGCACGTGACGTGACATGTGACCTCTAATAACCATGACCAATCATTAGGTCGATATTTTCTATTACAATGTTTTATAAGCATTTACCCAGTCTAATTCTACAAAAGCACTCTCTTAATATTTATAGTACCTTGCTGGTTGTTGTTGTTGTTGTCGTAGTGGTGGTCGTAGCAGCAGCAGCAGCAGTAGTACTAATAGTAGTGGTAGTAACAGTAGTAGTAGTAGTAGTAGTAGTAGCAGCAGCAGCAGTAGCAGTAGTAGTAGTAGTAGTAGTAGTAGTAGTAGTAGTAGTAGTAGTAGTAGTAGTAGTAGTAGTAGTAGTAGTAGTAGTAGTAGTAGTAGTAGTAGTAGTAGTAGTAGTAGCAGTAGAAAAAGAAGAAGAAGGTTAAATGTTACAGATTCAACAATGAAGGGACTGACTTAATTGAACACGGTGTTATCCTATGTTGCTGGTCCTCTCTCCACAGAACGGTTCGCCGCCTGCCAGATGCATCGCACAAAGCGCGAATTCTATAGCTCCAGCGACAGTCTGTATGAATCTCTGTATAAACTACACTGCTGAACGGAACGTTGCAGGCGTGAAACGAACTTAGGACCTTCTGAATCCAGGCACGGAGATCTACGAAGAAGAAGAAGACGTATTCACCAACACGATTTTATAGAAGGAAATAACCGGTAAATAACAAGGTGGAGACAATGTCGGTCTGGCAGGCTTGTGTTTTGGGCCGCAGAAGGGCAGTATTTAGCGGCCTTGGCTGTCGAGCTGCTGATTATAATCTTATAAGTTGCAATCCCCATGTCCCTGGATGTTTAAAATTGGTTTGGTCTCCTAAACAAAACTGATTGTTACAAACAAAAATAAAGAGCTAGCACCATTTACCCAATACAGCTTAAGGGGCCGAACATAACACTTTAATTTGCGTTATTTTTGCTATGTATCGTTTAAAAAGTATTGAATTTCCCCCTGTAAGTTGTCACAAGACATACGGTTTGTATACGTTTTCTCTTGTGTATGTGTGTTTTTCCCCTATTTAACGGTTTTTAAATTATCCTAATTTTATTATCCTCGTCATTTCCATGAAGGATGCAATTTTTAGTTATTTTGAAGCCCCACCCTGGCTTTTGCCGGGGGCCGTAAATATAGCCGGGCCATAAATATGACCTAACGGCTGAACGATATTTCCAGGATCTCTCCACGGGTTATCCTCATTCGCTTGTTGGCACTCTGTGTCACCGGGTGTTTTTGCTTGTGTGATGTCCTGGCGGGGTACAGCTTACATACATATATTTTAATTTAACTTTGTTCTCTTCAGTTCATGTCTGGGTCAGAAAACCAACAGTTTCTTAGGTTGGGGGGGGGGGACGATGCTTCCCCCCCCCCCCCCCAACCAAGCCATAATAATCGGGGGTTGCGCAATAATTTTTTTAATGAGACTAAGCCCCTTAAGCCATGTATATAAATTCTCTCCAGAAGAATTTGTATATACATTTAATGTTATGATATAATCATCATCATCATCACCATCGCAACACGAATACTGTTATTACAACTACTGTTAGTTCTGCTACTTCGACTACTGCTGCTGCTACAACATTAACAACAGCTACTACCACTACTAGTACTACTGTTGCCGCCGTTACACAAACAACAACAAAAAACAACAACAACAACAACGACTACTACTACTACTACTACTACTACTACTACTAGTACTACTACTACTACTGCTACTACAACTAGTACTAATACTACTAGTACGACTACTACTACTACTACCACTACTAGTACTACTACTACTAGTACTACTACTACTACTATTACTACTACTACTACTACTACTACTACTACTACTACTACTACTACTACTACTACTACTACTACTACTAGTAGTAGTAGTACTACTACTTCCTCTTCTTCTTACTGTTTACTGGCTTCTAAACTCCTGCAGAAAGTTCTGGTTGTTCACGTATTTCAGCACTTTGGTCTTGTTCTATAACTTCAGTTTTGCGTGCACATCTGTTTTACAGATCTTGCTTATTTTTATGCAGACTATTTGTACATAGCTTTTCATGTTAGCTTTTCAGGTAGATGCCTTCCGACTTCCTGAAACATCCCTAATTAATCGCCTTTTACGACATGTTTGATGGGGGCTGTGAACTATTCTTTTCCCTAACACAAGGCCCTGGAACCGACTAGGAGTGATGATTATGTCTAAAGCGTTAATCTACTGATAAATATTTGAGACAAAGGCGTAGAAACATGGGGCCCCCTAGGAACCTTGCCCCCCTTCCCTCCCCCCTCGTTTTAAATATTCTAGAAAGTAGAAGGTCTAAACGGCCCACTTCCCCAAACATGCAAAAAAAGTACCTTTTATTTTTTTAAGAATTAGTAAATTTTCATAAGGTGTGTCGGCACATGAACTGATACATGCTGCAGGAGATCGCGGATTGTGGAGAGGCACAATCGCCCACGCCAGTCGGCAAGGCACCTGATGACGATGATATTTTCATATTACGATCTGTCTTTTTTTTGTGTTCTACTGCTTATGTCGTAAAATATGACCGGGAGAAGTTTGTTGAAGTTTCCTGTCTCACTTTTGTAATAAATATATATATATATATATATATATATATATATTGCCATATATATATATATATATATATATATAAATATATATTATTTGCCAGTAATCGCATTCTTAACTTTATAATTATATTATGCAGTTAAATAAGGCTAAGGCCTCCTGGGTGCACGTCTCCCCCCCCCCCTCCCCCAACTCCCATTTGTATGCGCCGGTGTCCCTGGTATGAGGAGACGAACAATAGGCTGCAACAACTGTAAACTTTCATCGTTAATTTGTTAATTATTTACTTAATAATTCTTTGCCTGTCCACATTTTTTTCCACGTCTCGTTTACCTACAGGTGTGTATGCCTTTTCAGATTAAATGTTTAATTAGAAACACGTTTCGTATTTCTAATAGCAGAAATATCGCTCTAAACAATCAAAATAGGTGCTATAATTTTTAGTAGCATCTCAGATCTCTCTACACGGAAGCCGCGTTAGACTAGCGGTTTCATTCTCGCATGCAGGCTTAAAAATATTTGGTTCGAATCGACGTGAGACGATTCGTTTCCAAATTAATCTTGGCTCCTACACAGATCGAGCCTACAATGGGTACCAGGTAGTGTCCTGGAAAGTAAAGGCGACTTGATGTTGACTACACTTCCCACTAAATGCCGACTGCTCAGTAAAAATATGAATATAGCACTTTATGTCCAATGAGAAATTGCTGTACACAACAGAAATAAAAAGGGGAAACTTTTAACCTCTTCGCCACATGCCCGATGGGCCACTGACGTGAGAGAAAAAAATCTGCGTAACAAACCTGATTGTTTTACTGCGTCGGTCAAAAGATATTGCGTAGTAAAATAATACATCTGTACGCGCTTATATTGCACACAAAATCATATCAAATCCGCATGAACAATCATTAGAGGTGAAAAACAACACAATTTAATCTCTGGAAGACCTAGAGTAAGACCAGAAAATCTGAAGAGAAAACACAACCACACGTCAGAAGTGTAAAAACAACTTTCGCGGGCAAGCGATCGCTCTTTTAACCACAAAAATACAATTGTTTTCTGCAGCGGTAAGAGATACCTACGCTAAATCCTTCACCAAATCGAATTTCGTATAAACAGCAGGAATAAACGGTTCATGACAGCGAAGAGATCCAACAGGAGAAGCATTTCTGTAGGATTACAAGTCTGGTGTCGGCAACCGCGCTCTGTACTAGGTCCGTCCGCTCGAACGCATGAAGCTGTCGTCTGCTGGTAGATCAACGGTCGTAGCGAGGCTTCCCGCGCGGCTCGGGCCCCTACTTGCCGCCGGCTGCCTTTGCTATTGTGCCGTCTGTGATTTTGTTGTTTCTTGATTGTGAAGATTCGGTTTGCATTTTGGTTTGCTAGCTACACTAGTTGTTGTTTTTTTTTAAGCGTCCAGAAACCATGAGTTGTTAACTTTAGCTCAGTACTATAGACATCGCAACCCTTCGGCATTGATTCCATGATAAATACCGTAAATCTATAAAAAAAAATGTGGCTTTTCTGCCCACCCCCGTGTGTGAACCCGGACCTCAAGAAATTCGTCACCAGATCGCCGCGAAGTCAGGTTTAGCCATCTACGCTAGCGAGCCGGGCACAGTTTTATAAACGGTCACCTGTTGTTGTTTTGTTTGCATCTATTCTGGCTGTGGCTGGGTTTGGGATAGGCATAAGCTAATTAAACTATAACTTATGGCCGCATACAAATTCCTACTTTTTGTTCACGAATTGTCTTTTAACAGATTCTTTAAAAGGATTAGTCGACGTTTGTGGCTTAGGCGTTGCGAAAGCGCTTCGTAATGGTTGGGTGCTGGGTTCGATTCCAGCTGGTACCGAATTCTGACCGTTCAAAAGAAATTGTTAACTTCTGAACGTAAAATTACCCTATAAAAACCACAACAGCCAACAAATACTGCGGTTGGTTCTGCGACGTCCTGTAAGAAGAATGCTCAAGTAACTTTTTTTAAAGGATTATTAAATATAGTTTCTGTCACTTTTCAAACACATTCTTTATTATTTATTTTACTACAAATTATACGACAATATACTTCCATCATTTTTATTTTTAAAATACATATATTTTAAAGTTTTATTACATTAGCTGATGCAACTCAAAACAGTTCAACCTCAGGGCTTTATATAGCTTAAGGCCTCACCAATTCCAAATCCAGCCCTGGGCAACAAAAAACGTTTGCTTTCAGATGTTGCGACTGTGACAACATAAAGCGTTTGATTACCAAATGAGTAGGCCAGAGACTACCCCCAGTATTGGAACAATTACTCCCCACTTTTCCCCCTACAATAACACTCTCCTATAGCCACTAAGAATCTAAAAACTACTCCAGCCTCACAACGTGATGACTTCTTCTTCTTCTTCTCTTCTTCTCACCCTTTCATTCTGTGACTATTCCACATTCTTCTTCAGTCATCCTTTTCGTTGGTTTCGTCTGTCTTTCCTTTTTGCTTTCCTTCTGGCCTTTGACGACATGCCTGGTAGGATGCAGTGTAACTAATCATGGCTTCCGCCAAGGGCCCAGGCAACCAACATACAAGAGCTACCGATGACATGCCTCATAAACTTGGTTAATGTATTTTTTCCTGAAGCTTTCGAAAAGTGATCCTGTAAACACCTGCAAATCTTAATACTTGAGCGCTTTTTTTTTTCAACGATTTAAAAAAAATATTTTATGTTCATTATATTCTCAACATTCGTCTCTACCCATGATTGTTCTCAACATGCTTGTCTGTCCATGATAGTGTAAGACAATCTTCTCTGTCCATGATAGTGTAAGACAATCTTCTCTGTCCATGATAGTGTCAGACAATCTTCTCTGTCCATGATAGTGTCAGACAATCTTCTCTGTCCATGATAGTGTAAGACAATCTTCTCTGTCCATGATAGTGTCAGACAATCTTCTCTGTCCACCCAGTGTAAGACAATCTTCTCTGTCCATGATAGTGTCAGACAATCTTCTCTGTCCATGATAGTGTCAGACAATCTTCTCTGTCCATGATAGTGTCAGACAATCTTCTCTGTCCGCGATATTATAAGACAACTTTCTCTGTCCCCAATATTATAAGAAAACCTTTAACCTTCTCTGTCCACAATACTATAAGACAACTTTCTCTGTCCACAATATTATAAGACAACTTTCTCTGTCCACAATATTATAAGACAATCTTCTCTGTCCACAATATTATAAGACAACTTTCTCTGTCCACAATATTATAAGACAATCTTCTCTGTCCCCAATATTATAAGACAACTTTCTCTGTCCACAATATTATAAGACAATCTTCTCTGTCCCCAATATTATAAGACAATCTTCTCTCTCCGCGATATTATAAGACAACTTTCTCTGTCCCCAATATTATAAGACAATCTTCTCTCTCCGCGATATTATAAGACAACTTTCTCTGTCCACAATATTATAAGACAACCTTTAACCTTCTCTGTCCACAATATTGTAAGACAACCTTTAACCTTCTCTGTCCACAATATTATAAGACAACCTTTAACCTTCTCTGTCCACAATATTATAAGACAACCTTCTCTGTCAAAAATATTATAAGACAATCTTCTCTGTCAACAATATTATAAGACAATCTTCTCTGTCCACATTATTATAAGACAACCTTTAACCTTCTCTGTCTACAATATTATAAGACGACGTTCTCTGTCCAGGATATTCTATAACAACCTTCTCTGTCCAGTAATTTCTCCATATCCTGCTGCACATTCACATTAAGATCTTCATCCTCTTCAGTAACACTTAGTGTCGGATATCTGCATCCAGTATCAGCCAGTGGAGCCGGAACCTGTCAGCTCAAGAACTTTGAGTCGCCCACCCCATAAAACATTTGTAATAGCACCATTATCCCACTTTATTTTATCAGCATCCATTATTTAAATCTATTTTCAGTATCCATTATCTGAATCTATTATCAGCATCCATTATCCCAGTCTATTATCAGCATCCATTATCCGAAATTATTGTCAGCATCCATTATCCTAAACTATTGTCAGCATCCATTATCCCAGTCTGTTATCAGCATTCATTATCCTAATATATTATCAGCATCCATTATCTCAATCTGTTATCAGCAGTCATTATCCGAATATATTATCAGCATCCATTACTCCAATCTATTATCAGCATCCATTATCCCAGTCTATTATTAGCATCTATTATCCGAATCTCTTAGCATCCATTATCCGAATCTTTTATCAGCATCCATTTTCCGATGTTGGGAAACGAGGAAGGAAATTGGAATCTTATCTAATTATACCGTTGCCTAGTATGTGTGACGATGCGACACTACACACCTCCGGCGACAATAGCTATTACGGGACAGACGTTATCTGTTGTATAAGGAAAGCCCATTTTTCAGGCTTTTGCCTATCAGAAATATAGTGTCAAAGCTAAAATTCGTTTAGACCAAGATAGATGAAGTTGTCAACATTACACCGGCTGCCTTTACTTTCCAAGACATTTCATGTGACACATTTTAGTTTAAATGGGCCTAGTTGGTTATGCATCTTAGTACACGTGTTTCTGCAGCATCATTTGGAGGTGACAGTTTCAATTAAGGTATAAGAAGACACACCAGATGACAGGAAAATTGAACTATAGACCCACCCCACCCCCACCCCGATAGCTCGATTTTCATGTCGTCTAGTGTCTCTTCTTATCTTTATACTTCTTTGTATGATTGCTGATCAATAGTTAACTATCTGTGGATTATATACACTGATTCCACAGCCTTAAGGGTTCTGCAGCTGTTTACTTTATATGTATTACATTTTAGACAGCGGTGTCCGTGGCTCAGTCGTTGCGAGTCCGACTCGTAATTCCAACGTACCCCGATCGAGCCCATTGCTGGCTGCGTGGATTTGTATCGTGGTAAGGGTCGTCACAGGTCGATCCAGCCTAACATGGGTACCAGGATGTATGTCCTGGGGAAACAAAGATGGTCGACATAACGCTGACCACATTACCCAAATATGGATGCTCTTTCCATTTGCCCAATGCGCCTAAATCGTGAAAAGGGGATCTTTACTTTACTACTTTTTATACATTTTAGACAGGGTCGGTCTGGGAGTCGAGGTCAGTTTTTGAAAGACAAAAATTCGCCTATAGCTGGCAGTCGAGCTTCTAGTGGGAACGTTATCCTGGATTCCTTACCTGCCTAGACAGTGATGAAATGATGCAGGGAATTGTGCATCCGGCAGTCCAACATGATGTGTTGAGTCTACAATTTCATGCAGATTTGGCCCCAGAATTATAACCCAAACAACGTTCGTCTCTAACTTCAAAACAGGAGCCTCCCAAATCCCCACCCTAGACCTTTATTTCTTCTTCTCTTCTTCGTCTTCTTAGTGTGGCCTGGCAGTAAACTCCTGCGGAAAGTTCTGCTTATTCTTCCACTTCTAGACTTTGTCCTTGTTCCAGAACTTGAGTTCTGCGTTCATATCGGTTTTCATTCGCCCAGGCCAACATAGTGCGCTTTAAAATGCGCACCGTCACATTTTAACAAATATATTAAAAGACATCGTTGGCAAGAAGTATTTGAGAACGGGTCAACACGAATTCTTTGCATGTGACCTTAGAATTCTCATATTCTTAGGATTTTATTGAGTCAAGGTCAATTATTAAATAATCTTCCGGGGCGGATTTGAACCAAAAACCCGTAGGTCTACTGGCAAGCTTTCAACCACTGCGCTACTCAACTCTTATTGGAGCTTAAGTTCTCAAATAATTCTTGCAACGATGTCCTTATCTTTGCTGTGCCTCCCAAACTCTGTCTCTGAGTATATGGGGGAGGGGGAGGGCTTTCTAGGTCTGTCTTTTTCTGTTTTTTTTTTTTTATTTGTTTTAGCTCTATGCTCATAAGAAATGGAGGTCTTTGCATACTATTAGCTTGTTTTCTCAATGTGTGATACATCCAAGATTGTGGCTTTTCTCACTTTTTGATTTCCGGAATGTCTTTATTCATTCGATAAGCTCAACATTGGTTATTCTGTATCACGTGGAAAATATTACTGTCAGTTTAAATAAGCAAATCCATCGACTTTCCTACTTTCTTCCCACCTCCCCTACACACACACACACACACACACACACACACACAGACACACAATTTTACTGTCAGCATAAATGGTTAGATTATTCCTTTACTCACCCCCCCCCCACCCCACCCCCTCCACCCCGACTCAATAATCGAGGGGGCAACCAACGTTTAATTAATAGCTTAACGGATACAGGAAGTCACCTTAAATGACGCGAAGATTCTACAAAGAGAGATAATCTCAAGAGAAACCATTTTAAGTTCCCACAAAGAATTCTACATCTGACAATTAGCCGTGTAACATTGTGGTTAGTGAGTATAATTGTCCAGATAGTATTATGGGCCCATCCTATGACTGACCTATGAGTTTTAATTCCTAATGGTGACATTTGTACATGGAGCAATAATGATAACGGGAGACCTCATAAATATACACCAAAAAACTGAATTCCTAGGCTCAGTGTTGGGTATTTATTTAAAACTAGACATCACAGTTACTTGAGAGTTTTGGGAAATGCCATTCTGGTCTCAAGGCTCAGTGAAGGGAAAACACCAACTGCACCTCCACGCGGTAGATGATGCTAAACACACTGCGGTGTGGCCAACGCAGCTATGGTGACCGAGTATCCGCAGGGATAAGTGGACACCTCTGGGGTTCCCTCTGCTGTTAGCAGGAGCATCACAGCGCAGGACACTCAATTGCCCTAGCAATCGAAAAGGTTGTTGAAGGCTGAGGACGTAGTCTAAAGCCATGCGGGTGTGGAAAGCAACGAGAAACTACCACATTACTATTCCAAGAAACTCATCTTCTTCTTCGCTTCCTCTTTTACCGCTGTGGGTGTCGAATGAAAGAAACTCATCGATAATACAAATTCCAGATAACCACGAACCGGATAATCAATGTTTTTCTTTGTTCCACGTTTAGTCTGCTGCTCATTCTTGTAATCAGGGTATAAATTGGGGTGAGCACACAGTGAGAGAGATGGGGGGGGGGGGCGCGCGTCCATCGTTAAACCTGACAGCTGGAGGTTTGGTTTTTGCCTCCGTCCTTCTGTTTATGAATACAAGTGTTTCGGAGATCACTTGGAGCAGCCTCTAAGTTACTGAGTGACCAGTACTTCTGGCAAGTGACCAGTACTTCTGGCAAGTGACCAGTACTTCTGTCAAGTGACCAGTACTTCTGGCAAGTGACCAGTACTTCTGGCAAGTGACCAGTACTTCTGGCAAGTGACCAGTACTTCTGGTAAGTGACCAGTACTTCTAGCAAGTGACCAGTACTTCCGGCAAGTGACCAGTACTTCTGGCAAGTGACCAGTACTTCCGGCAAGTGACCAGTACTTCTGGCAAGTGACCAGTACTTCTGGCAAGTGACCAGTACTTCTGGCAAGTGACCAGTACTTCTGGCAAGTGACCAGTACTTCTGGCAAGTGACCAGTACTTCTGGCAAGTGACCAGTACTTCTGGCAAGTGACCAGTACTTCTGGCAAGTAACAGTAGTCTTTCTGGCAGAAACCTAGCCATGTAGAGTCATTCCTGGTTTAATGGAACCGTCTATCTTAATTGTATCAACTTTTAATAAACGATCTATATAATTGACTATGTTTTTCTAACAGCAAGTAATCACAAGCTTTATAACCTTTAATATACGAGTACTTCGTGACTACCAACTACATGAAACTGTTGACAGAGATTTCTATCATGTTCTGCTTTTGTATATATACTCTCCTCATCCTCCTTCTTCTTCTTCCTTTTCTTCTTCTTCTTTCTTATCTTCTTCTTTTTCTTCTTCTTCTTATTATTATTTTTATTATTATTATTATTATTATTATTATTATTTTATTATTATTATTATCATCATCATCATCATCATCATCATCAACAAACAACAAATCAACAAATCTTTATTATTATTATTATTATTATTTGGTTACCCTTAAAAGGTCTCCTATTATGCTTTGTTATGGTTTACAGTTAGGCTTCGATATTTTTGTCTTTCTGCCTAACATATTATATTTCTCTAATTAGTCGTCTTTTACGACATGCTTATAAAGGGCCAGTTGGGTCTGTTCTCTTTCCCTCGACATGAAGTTCCTGAACCCACACAGATAGGCGACATCCGGTAGGCAAATGACAATTTAAACACACAGAATGAAGCTTTCACGCAGACGAATATCACAAACTCCACGCTTTAAGACAATACTAATTATTGTATGTACTCCTTAGGACATTTTCTGAGGGAGAATGAACAGTTCTGTTTTTTTTTTTTTTTTCTTATGATATGCTATAATGGCGAATCTGACATCAGTGATCAGTAATTATTGTACGCAAATAGAAATAACCGTTGTAGGCAAATCTATAATTGTATTCCTGCGTTGAAACTAATGATACAAATAATTATACAAAGACAATTTTCCTAGGATGACAGCTCGGCCGCTTCTGCCATTTGTAATTTTTTTTTTTTTAAAAAATTAACGGACCCTTTTCCACGTTTTATAGGCGTAAAATGCATATGACTTATATTTTATTGACCAATCGGCACAAGATGGGTGATAAGGTCAGCATTACGCCGGCCACCTTTACTTCCCGGGACTGCAGCCGGTACCCCCTCAAGGCTAGGTCGACCTGGAAGCCAAGGTCTTTTTTTTTAAAGTCCGAGCGAACCCACGACCTTCCGCGGCGAGTGTCTAGCCGCTCCGCCACGGCGACTCTCTGTGTGTAATTATCTTGAAAATATATAAACCGAGCGAAAAGTATTTCAGCGAGCTTTACAATATAACAAACACAAACAAAGCGTGAACGTTGCGGCTATGGAGCCTTCTTCAGCACATACGAAGAGTAGACAACACTACACAAATACACAATATCATTTATCTTGATATCTCGTGGCAGCCAGGTCGATGTCAAGACAATTGTCTGGCGAGGCACGTGAGGTCGAGAAAATTGATATCCGAGATATGCCTGGGGCCGTCACTCGAGGATAAGAAGAAAATGTGTCGGAAGTTCAGCCCCCTAGGATTTAGATGAAGCTGTGTTGGCAGTTAAGTCTACGAGGTGCCAGAGTTCCTAAGGTGTAAAAAAAGCTATTTTCAAGTGACTTGCGAACTCTGTCGCTGTAGTGGCTAGATTTAATGGCTGTCACCTCCATGTCGTGTAATTATCTTGACCTATTTGGCCTTGGTAGCCGTTGTAGCTGTTAGGCGCTCGCAGTCTACCCGATAGTGAATAGTTCTAATCCGCATTCATACGAATAATTGTCTTAATTAACCTTAGCTCCTAGGTAGACCGATCCTAAAGTCGATACCAGATAATTTCCTGTGAAGTAAAGGCAAATGGCATAGAGCTGACCGCATCCCCCGATCGAGTGCCTATTGGTCTATAAAAAATACTTTCATAAAATCGGTGTTTGCTGGATATCTTCTCCTTCTTAGCGTTCACATGTTGAAAACTTCGGTGGAAAGTTTTAGCCATGGTTTTGTCCCAGAACTTGAATTTTGCGTGCATATCCGTTTTCACTCTCTTTTCAATTAGATGTACACTGAATTTCAAGGAACTACCCCCAATCAATCACTTTTTTCGTCATGCTTGTTAAGGAGCATTGGGTCTTTTCTTTTTCCATCCAAACTGGAGACCCCTGGCTCACGGGGCTCTCGTATGTTATTAATTGTTGTCCACATATTGAAGCTTTCTACACACATCTTGTTTGTTCTGCCTTGTATTCGGATGCTTTCTCTCTGTCTCTCTTCTCTCTGTCTCTCTTTCTCTCTCTCTCTCTCTCTTTCTCTCTCGCTGTCTCTCTCTCTCTCTCTCTCTCTCTCTGTCTCTCTCTCTGTCTCTCTCTCTCTCTCTCTCTCTCTCTTTCTCTCTCTCTCTCTGTCTCTCTTTCTCTCTGTCTCTCTTTCTCTCTCTCTCTCTTCTCTCTCTCTCTCTCTCTCTCTGTCTCTCTCTCTCTGTCTAGTGTGTATCTGTCTTGTGTCTGTCTCTCTTGTGTGTGTCTGTGTGAATCTCTCTGTGTATATCTGTCTGTATGTCTGTGCGTGTGTCTGTGTGTGTGTGTGTCTGTGTGGGTATCTGAGTGTGTTTATGTGTGTCTGTGTTTGAATCTGTGTGTCCCGGGTGTGTGTCTGTGTTTGTATCTGGGTGTGTGTATTATTAGTTTGCTGTCTTTCCAGCGTTTTACTGTTCTATAGAAAGGCATGGGAATAAAGTCAGTCCATGTCGATGGCAAGTGTGACTAGCAAGACCAGTTCACATTAAAACCAATCTTGACCAGTTCACGTTAAAACCAATTTTAACCAGTTCACATTAAAACCAATCTTGACCAGTTCACATTAAAACCAATTTCGACCAGCTCACGTTAAAACCGATCTTGATCAGTTCATGTTAAAAACAATCCTGACCAATTCACGTTAAAAACAATCTATAAAATAACTGATAATATACTTGAAATAATATTAAATGTATAAACGAATACTTTTACAGAACATGTCTTCACATGGTAGAAGTGGTCCTTTTTCTCCCTTTACAAAATGATGAGGATTGTGCATATTCAAGAAGTCTGAACCCCACCCCCTCCCCACTCCACTGCCAAACCATTTGTGTCTATAGAAGTCTAGAAAGGTTATGTGGCTTGGGTGGAAGTGTTTGCACAACCCCCCCCCCCCCCCCTCTTTTCCCTCTTCCCCCTTTTCCGCCCTCTCCTGTTTTCTCCTTTTTTATATTTTGTTTTTTCTTACGTCGCCGTGCCTGACTCCTCGTAAAATTTATTATTCATCTTTCCCTAATAGTTGTTTTGACGAGTGATCTAGTCACACCTGATAGTTGTTTTGACGAGTGATATAGTCACACCTGATAGTTGTTTTGACGAGTGATATAGTCACACTTGATAGTTGTTTTTCCGAGTGATCTAGTCACACCTAATTTTGTTTTAACGAGTGATATAATCACACTTGATAGTTGTTTTGACATATGATCTAGTCGCGCCTTCTAATTGTTTTGACGAGTGATCTAGTCACATCTGATAGCTGTTTTGACAAGTGATAATGTCACACCTGATAGTTGTTTTGACAAGTGATTTAGTCACACCTGATAGTCGTTATGACGAATGATCTAGTCACACCAGATAGCTGTTTTAACCAGTTATCTTGTAACACCTGATAGTTGTCTTGATGAGTGATCTAGTCACACCCGATTGTTGTTTTTGACGAGTGATTTAATTGCACCTGCTAATTGTTTTGACGAGTGATATAATCACACCTGAGAGCTGTTTTGACTAGTGATCTAGCCACACCTGCAGCTCTAAACATAATAGCTGTAGTCAATGACAAAAGGACCTTCCGATGAACAATAAGAAGACAGAAGTTACGATAACATCAAAGGAACAGATCACTCACAAACGTTTAGATTTTGTTAGCAGAACTCCATGTATGTCACCTGCTCTCTTAGCAACCCCAATTACTCTCACAGCAGGGGTACTTAACTGGGGGTGTCCATATTACACATGGAAAAGGGGAAAGTAATTCCATAACAGTTACTGCTCTTGACGCGAAAGTGTAAGCCTTGACATATTCTCGATAGATAGATAGATTGTTTTAGCTCCAACTTCGCTGTAAACGTGACGCCTCATAATTGCTCTGTTCCTGCGCAAAAAACATGACGCTTATCGTTGCTCTTTATGGAAACTGCAGTCCTAGTAAAGCCAGTAGCATGCATGCGTATCAAATGCATGAGACAGCGGCCATAAGGGCCAACAAGAAGTCCACCACAGGAATTGCAGTTCATCCTCGATGGAAGCAGCAATTACAATAAATCTGTAGTTTCACGTGGAATATTGCATAAGGCACCATCACTTCTGTGCCAACAAGCTGTTCGTCATTTTCCGAATCTGCAGTTTTCAACTTAAACCACAATGGGCCAGCTGAAAAGCATTCTGAGCACCATGCACTCACTTAATAGCTGGGCGACTTGATTGTGTTTCATTCCATATATGGGTTAACATAAGACAGCAAAACGTGTAAAGAAACAACTAATGTCCCTTAAATTAAATGGTTGGCCGCCTATATACCATATTGACCGGAAACCATATACTCTATATCAGCGGTTCTCAACCTGTGGGTCCTAAATCTTTTGGTGGTCGAACGACTCTTTCACAGGGGTCGCCTAAGGCCATCGGAAAACACAAATTCACAGAAGTTAGGCAGAAGCCACAAAAATAATTGTATGTTTGGGGGTCACCATAACGTAAGGAACTGTATTAAAGGGTGGCCGCATTATGAAGGTTGAGAGCCACAACTCAAGTTCGATACACAAAAGTTCCCTTATATGTCGCTTTACCTTTCTTTAAAAATATGTCCCTGAAAATTCCAAACATTTCGTAACACTAATTTTCTGAAACTGCGTGGAGCTAAGGACCGTAAAGATGGGACAGCATAGTCATATATCTGCCGGGGATGGACTGCCACAGCTGTCTTGGCAGTCAAAGACCCTAACAACAATGCTACTGCGGCTATTAATGGTAAATCTGACTCAAAGGACTATATGACATCACCATTGTCATAATCATTAGAAACATCATCAAATATCTCGGTATCTGATCTGGTAGTGAACCTCCAAAATAACCGCCTTCCATAGCCATCAGTCTTGTGTTCTACTTCTTAGCTGCTTAAATCGAATGGACATCCAATACAAATGGGAACCTGGACAAAAGGAGACCCACACAGACAGAAAAATACGTTGCAACAAAACTCTTTATCAACAAACCCACACACAAAACTGGAAAACAGCCATCATTCCAATTTTCAATGCTGATGACTTAGTAGATTACATACTTGTCAAATTTACGTTCAGTAGTTTGCCACTGGTTACTTAACGGAAGACGTTCATACCATTGTCTAAATCATCACAAAGTGGTTTGCCGCCAAATCACCTGCATCTGAATCGAACCATGTGTGTCGAAATTATGAAACTGCATTATAACCAGTAAGCCGCAGAAGGCAGCAATATACGGAATTCCCGCCAGTTGTTGTTGCACGCCCTACGTTAAGAACCTGATCGTATAGTCTTTGTGAATAAGTTGGAGTAGTTATGGAGCAAACATGCAAATACTTTGACACTTTAGTAAATCGAAATTATTCCAACGGTTATGGACGGATGAGCGTATTTTAGAAGGATACTAGCCTTATCCTTGGCTTGCTTGCTTCTTGTAAAAGAAAAAAGATAATTCGATCTCGTTCAGACTTTTTCAGCTATATAGCTGATGCCTATAGTTGCGATCTTTACTGGGTATCTTTTGTTTGAATATGGTTTCCTTTGGTTCCATTTTGTTGTGTTGTTCTAAACAGTTTAATTGATGTTGCTTCTTCTTTGTGTAGTGTTGTTTTATACCTGATGCTGTTACTTATCCTTGGCAAAGGGAAGTACGTAGTTATAGGGGAACAGACCTAGCCTTGGTTGGCAGAGGGTGTGAAGGAAGCTCTCATAGGCGAACAAACAGAGCACCGCTCTTTTGATTCAGCAGCATCTAAATTATCCCCCATTCCCCCCCCCCCCCCCAAAAAAAAAAAAATTAGTTGCCTTACCTTTGTGGGTAAATGCAGTCCGATGGGAGGGATCATGGTACATGAGCAACACATCGTCTCTGCAATACTTACTTAGTCAATCCTCTTCTTTTTTCATTTGAATGTAGACGATTGTTAAACAGAACGTCAAACTTCTCTTTCGAGAGTTTTCTTTTTGGTTTTGTTCCATTCCAGTCCTCTGTCAGTCAGGGACTGGCGGGTGTTGTCTTCCCAGTGAACCCTGGGTGGTCCTAGTGGTCTGGTTCCCTGGTTCTTAGCCTCTCAAACCTGTCCATTGTGGCTGATTCTCTCTCATTATGCATACATGTCCAAACCATCATCACTGTTGTGACTGATCCACTTGAGTTTGTAAGGCGTGGGTTTCAAGATCTTTACTTATTGTCTGATTGCGAATTTTGTCCTTTTTTTTTTTTTTTTTTGTCACCTGGACCACATTTCTCAGATATCTCATTTCTGAGGTCTGAAGATGGTTTCTGTGAGCTGTTTCAATTGCCAATGACTCACACCCATAGGTCAGGACTGGCACATCGGTAGAGCGGTGAGTTTTTATTTTGTTGAGAAGCCCGAGTTTGATGGCCAGGAAGGTCTCCTAGCCTTGGCTGACAGCTGGTCTAGGAGGAAAGCTCTGACAGGGGGACAGATAGAGCACTGTTCTTCTGATCCGGCAGCTTCTGCAGCTTGCTTTATTCCAAAAGTACTGGTGTTACCTTTCCCTTTGAGTAAATAAGGCAGGTGGTCGAGGGAGGGATCATCATACACGGATAACATGCGGTCTCTGCAATACTGGCCAGACATTATACTATGGAGAGGAAGGAACGTCATGCTTCGCCTTAATTGGCTGTGCTTCCCATGCCTCTCTAATAGCCGCGTTAGTCGATAGGAGGCTCGCTTTCAAATCCAGCTGCGACTCCCTGCAGCCCGGTCGGTGATTGAAACTAGGCGGTTCCCGGGGTTCACCCAGATTCTAGGAAATTGGTACCAGAGTTGACAATCTGGGGTGAATGGAGGAACGTCGCTGTAGCTACGGTGTTACGTGCGGACGGTTACACAGGCGGACAGTCTCTTATCAGCTGTCCATACTGGTGGCAGAGCACTTATGGTTTATAGCCGTGTGCAATGACGCTGGTTCACATCTCCCGATTTTATCTTTACCTCTACTTCCCCAAGCCTCTCTGTAATTCGTTAAAACACTATCGTCTGAAAAGACGGAAATGTGTTGACAATACTAAATCAACTCAGTAAATCAGCGGTTCCAAGCCTATGTGTCGCGACCCTGTTTTGGGGGGAGGGGGAGGTCGAACAACCCTATCACATTAGTCAAATAAGACCGTCGGCAAACACATACTGACTGACTGAATAACGCAGTACCAACAAAAATGATTGTATATCTGGGGTTCGTCACCGCAGGAGGAACTGTTTTATAGGGTCACGGCATCAAGAAGGTTGAGAGCCACTGGAGAAAATGATGGTGATAATTTCGACCGGCTGGTGAAGACGAGATATAAGGATACGCTCGTGTTAGATACCGGTGTTGTGTAATCTGACGCAAATACCCAACAATGTTCACCACACCTGCGGTGTCACGTGATATCTACCCTTTCCCTCAGCTAATCCTCATTGTTCTTCTCATGTACCAGGGGACATTGTTATTTCGTATTTCCTCATCTCTGTCTGCGAACCTTCCGTTTTGTATGTCTGTCTCTCTGTATGCCTCCTGACTAGGAAGTATTTTTTAATTGACTGGGTTTCAGTGGGTATTAGGAATTGTTACTAGAAATAGAGGTAGCCAATATGATACTAACTACGTGACGCATTTAGTGCAGACTGGTGTCAAAACTTTTTGAACTAGCGTCATATACCCAATATTCTTCACGTGGGTTCCGATGCCCAATTTTTTAAGAGGGAGTGGGGGAGGGTAGATCCAATGCCCCTTAACAAGCTTGTTGCAGACGACTAACTAGAGGGTATATCTGCCTTAGAGGCTAGAAAGCAAAGTCTGCATACACATAAATCAGATCTATTTAAAAAATGAAGTGCATGCAAAACTCAAGTTCTGTAACAAGACCAAAGTCTAGAAGTTGATGAAGAACCACAGCTTTCCACCGGAGTTTTTAGCAAAGAATAAGAAGAAGAAGAAGAAGAAGAAGAAGGGGCAAACGGGGGTAGGAGATGCAAGCCGAACAGGGTGCCATTACTCGTGGGAGGGGTACAAGTTGACAAAACTTAGTGATTTGGACAGAAAATGGTTTGTGAAGGATGAGTCAGGAATGGCTCGACACGAGTCAGAAAAAAAAAAACAGAACTTACAGAAACAGCATGTTCAGACACAGGTACCCTGCTGGTTGGGCTAGGAAAGATATAAAACCTAACGAAAAGTATACCAGTGAGCTTCCCCATATAACAAACACAAACAAAACATGAACATTGTGGCTATGGAGCCTAGGAAGGCTGGAAGTTGCTAGGAAAGGCTCCAAACAATTCAAAGTAAATGAAATAAGAGATGCATTTTCTTTATCTTTTGCTGAAACTAAAATTTGGAGACAAAGAACACTCACACACACACACACACACACACACACACACACACACACACACACACGCGCACACACGTGCACGCACGCACGCACACACACACACACACACACACACATGCGCCCCGTGTACCACGTGACCTTATAATGCCAGAAGAGGTGAATATTGAGTGTTCCACCTAATTATGTTACATAACTGCACCTCTTTCCTATAACTACTCTTTTGTAAACAAATGTGTGTCGTCTCTGACATGAAGGTTGGTTGCAGTGCATCCACTGCTAACTATATGAATATTATCATATGGCTGTGTGGGAACTGAGTGGTCTCGAGGGAAGGCTGGAATTTTTTTCACATGGACTTCTAGTAATTTCCCCTGGTCTCCGGTTGGTAAGACCGGATGCCCGTGTGTATTGTTGCACACGTAAAAAATACCTTGGCAGTTGGAAATCGAAAAATCGCTGCCGGGGCAAAATTTTGAGTTAAAAGTATAACCAAGGAATTTCAGGATCCTCGCCTGTGCAACGCAGTTCGTGCACTGCGCTAAGATTCTTCAGACTTAGTCTTGAGTTAGAATAGAACGGAGCACTTATGGGTTACACCCGTGTGCGACGATGTTGATCCGTTAAATAAACATAAACATATTATCTGGTAAGGCCTCAGTCTCTTCCACAATGTGACTCTCATATTACTGTCTGAAAGCAACAAGAACAGTTTTTTTTTTTCAAACGACCAACGCAGGATATTGAATTTGAATCATGGAACACGTCGAGAATTGTATTTTTTAACATCCGTTTAATCTACTATATAGACCTACTATTTAGAAGAGCTGTGCACACCTACTTAACCAGACGATGCCAAGACACACTATAGCCCCACTGTGTATTAAGTAACCTGTCCTGCCACCTCGACCTTAAAAACTCTCCCTAACGAATGTTTCGTTATTTTGATGCCCCAGCCCTAAAGGTTGAACGGGGTTTCGGGGGCGTCTCCACGGGCGATCCTCGTCCGAATGGTGGCACTTTGTGTCATTGGATATTTAATCGTTCATTGTGATGTCCTGGTGGGGTTGACCATCAATCAATCAATCAATCAATCCCCTCGAGCCAGTGAAACGAGATCCAATCTATCAGCAGCTAGTGATCCTAACCAATACGCGGAGAACTGTAATTTCCGAAAGGAAAGCCCATAGGAAGCGCACAGTGGCCATTCAATCCAGACGGAGCGTTTAACTTAACGCCATACACGGCCAGTCTACAGTTTCTGCTTCTAGATAACAGGCGAAACAGATATCCTCTTCCTTCTAATTTCTTCTATCACTGTCTTTAGTTCTCTACCACAAACTCCATAATGTCCAGTTCAGTCGTATTCATTTAAAATGGCCACACTCACTTCCCGCATAATGTTTTTCTTCCGCGTGCTCACTCTGGGGCTGTTTAGGATACTTGAAGCCAAGGACAGCTCTGAGGTGCTCATTCTGAGAGAGGTCATGTGAATGAGCTGGCTGCGCTAACCTGATGGTGCCATGTTGCTGAGTTATTCACCACACGCGCTCAATGAGATCGAGTGCTATATCATCTTGGAGGGTGGCATTATCACTTATGGCCTCAAAAGTAGGCTGAATAATTGGTTTCAAGATATCGTTCTAGTATCTTGGGCCAGCCAGGTTGCCTTAAGTGGTGTAGAGTTGGGCTCTGCCTAGCCCTAGAAGCTTCCGCAAACCATGACAGAACCCCTACTATAACGATCCGCCTCTTGGACTGTGTCATCAGTAAATTGCTCTCCTGGTCTTCTCCAAGCTCGAGTCCTGCCATCAACGAATGACAGACACAGTAAAGTGACATTCATCAGCGAAAACGACCTGACATCATTGTTGCCTTGTCCATCGACACGGGCCCTGTGATGAGTAGGAATACGATTGATTCTGACTGCAGGACGTCTAGCTGCCAGTCCAAATTCACGTAATCATCTTCGAACAGTGCTGTTGCTGACAGTAACGTTAACAGTTTGTCTCAATTGACATCTTTGAATGTTGCTTTTACTGACAGTAATGTTTACAGTTTGTCTCAATTGACATCTTTGAATGTTGCTTTTACTGACAGTAATGTTTACAGTTTGTCTCAATTGACATCTTTGAATGTTGCTTTTACTGATAGTAACGTTAAGTGTGTCTCAATTGACATCTTTGAATGGAAAAATGCATTGTTCGATGGAGCAGGATGACACTAAGAGCTACCGGTCATCATTGCTAGTGGTAGATATAGAGTGACATGGTCAGGGGCGATCTTTCACACTTCCTGTAGCCAGAAGTCGCTGCAAGATTCTGTGGACATTAGACTGTGACACTGCCAGCGGTCTATGACAACTTCACGGAATGATAAACCACTTTCAACCCACGCTAAGTCATCATTCTTTGTAAAGTGTCAAGACTTCTTGGTGGCATGGTTTTTGCAAGTGAGGAAACAACCATAAGTCTGGTAATTATTAAATAAATTAAATGAACTCTGTTCACGAACAGCACGATTACTTTGCCTGTTAGGTTGTAGGGAAGTTTGAAAAAACAGGCCTAAAATGTGAATTTATGGCCATAAAACCAAACTGCACTCGATCACCATGGTTATCGGTGAAAAGTGTTCTTGCTTCATCTACATAGCGGACTGTCATATGAAGACACTGCACACATTTTTACTATAACCAAAAAAAAAAAAAAAAAAAATTTTCTTTATCATCAATGCGCTCACATAAAAGTGTATTACAATTAAAATGGCGTCCTTGACTTTTGACGAGTGGTAAGCTGATGCAATTTAAAATCATAGGGATCTAGGGGCTTTATATAGATTAGGCTTTTATCGCGTCTAAATTCAACACTGGGTGCCAGACTCACATTGCTTGAAATAACTATCTATCCTCTCATTAAGATATGATGGCACATCAAACTGAAGTCTTTAGTAAAACACAGAACAGTCAAGAACGACAGGATGATTTGTTCAGTTTGTAAGCAACTACTTTTACAGTGCATGTATTTTTCTCTCAGTGCTCATTTCGCACAGATTATGCAAGGATAATCTGTTCACATTGCACGAACTTCGCTTCACCGGAGAGGATCTAAAAAAGCGTATATCAGTATAACACTTGCCATTAATGTTCTTTTCTTTTAATTTTCTTTTATTGTCCCTTTTCTTTTGTGGTATAGTTGACCAGTTCACCGGTCTGTTCAACTTACGGTTCGATTTCAACGGCTGAGGGGTTTTAATTTGCCAAATGTGCACATGGATTTACCAAGTTCTCTGTCCTAGTCCCTGGAGTCGGGACGTCAGATCCACTACCCTGGAATCAGATAGTACCCTACAATCTTTAAAACTGAAAAGAAAACCCCATCAGAACAGTGAGCATCGCGAAAACAACGAGCTAGAGAAAGACTCTTTAGGAGCCGCGTTAGCGCAGTCGATAAGAAACTCGCTTTCAAATCCAGCTGCGACTCGCTGCAGCCCACGGTCGGTGTTCGAAACCTGGCGGCTCCCGGGGTTCACACAGCCTCTAGGAAATGAGTACCAGCGTGATACTCTGGGTAAATTGAGGAATGTCGCTGTAGCTACAGAGTTACGTGCGAACGGCGACACAGGCGGACAATTCTTATCATCTGTCCGTACTGGTGGCAGAGCACTTATGGTTTATAACCGTGTGCAATGACGCTGGTTCAAATCTCCTGACTTTACCTTTACCTTACTCTTTAGCTTCTGAAAAATCTTTCGGCCTCACCTGCCACCTCGCCAAACCAGTGTGGAGGCAGCATCTATTAGCTACCATATATTTCAAAATCTTGGACCTTTGACAGGCCATCATAACCAAAAGTAGGTCAGTCGAATCTTTAAGTATTCTAGCCACTTGTGGTAGGAGAAACTGTCCACAATTAGAAGTAGCAGAAGTAGCTGTAAGTCATCAAATTGTGGATGTGTAGTAGTTAACTTGACGCTTGCAAGAGGCTGTCTATTTTTTACTTATATTTACCGACAACTTCTGCGTCGCCATCGTTGGTCTAGATAAACTAATGCATAGTAAAAACTGGATTGGAAATGACAGTGGTAAAATAATATGTGAGATTTACAATGGAGTCCCCCCATAACAGACGAAGTTGTCTTTGTCACAAAAGAAACAGTACGTGACGGGTAAAAGATAAGAAATATGTCTAAATTTTTTTTTAATGTAAAAAGGGGGGTGGGGGGGCGGGGAGGTTAACGTAGAGTGGGAAGCAACAACTAAATTTATAATCAGTTTAAATCACTATTGATTACTGGTATCGTGAAAGTTAATAGACCGAAATAGCTGGGGCATATTGAGATAATGTCAGATGACAGAGAAGTAAGGTAGTTAAATGGCAGTAGACCACGAGGCAGACCATGAAGACCGTAGACAGGCCTACAAACACCTAATCAATTAAAAAGAGATAGCCAATCATTGAGATGCACAGAAGTAGGTGATATCTGCAGTAATCAAACTCAAGCGCTCAGAATGCCGAAGAAGAAGTCCAACAGCAGATAATATATTTGGGGAGTGATATGTAAGACATTCACACATTCTATGCCACGTTATTTAGGCTGAGGTGGAATATTCCCTCCCGCTTCGTCTTCTGAATCACAGTCTGAAGAAAGTGGTGCTGCGTGCAGTGATCAGTTGATCTGGTCGACACTCAGCGATCAGGTAAAAAGGCAAGACAGACAGACATACAATCAGATATGATACTGGCACCGACGGAAATTGAACGATACGCTTATGGAAGTGTCCGAGTGCTGTGATGTACGATTTTAACTCAACGCAACTCAACATTGCTAGACAGTTCTGAAAACTATTGTGAAAAAAATCTGAAATTTAGTGCTGTGTCGACTCTACATCTGTTCTGGTCGAAAACCTTTTAGAGAACTGAACCCGTATCATTGTATGAAGTGCCAAGTCAAAGGGGTAGAAGGTAACTGCACTAGTCTCATTCGTATGTATGAAAGCACGTTTCACACCTCCGACCATTTAAACGCCAATGCAGTCCAATGGATTCATAAACAACACAAAAGTCGGTAAAAGATTCAAAGATGATGATCGCTGTTATCATCATCAATCAGCAGATCCTTTACAGAACGTCGTTCTCGAAGGCTCTCGAAAATATATCTTTCTCTAGCCATTTCTTTAGCCCTTTGTGCTTTCGTAGCCAACGTGTCTGTAATCTTGGCTTGTATCCACATTCACGGAGAACTGCCTCTGCAACGTTTTCCGGAAACTGTACCTTCCATCATTCCTCCCTTCAGACCTCCATGACGTTTATAACATGGCCAAAACACATCAGCTTTTTGGGACTGGATGCTGTTTATGAGCCAATTCTTCTGATGCTCAGACCGAGCAGGGTGTCGATGTTTTCTTTCTTCTTGGTCCGTGGTATTCTTAGAAAGTTTCTTTTCGGCCGCTGTATGTAACTACAATATACACCATGGGTATGTTTGTATGGGTTGTAAGGATGTTACCGAAGATTTTCTTCTAGCGCGGCTCTGTATGGACACAGCCTCTTTAAAAAATCGCTGTCTGAATATTTTTCACAGTTTCCTTGGAATTGTCTGGGAAGAAAGGTCACGAGGGAGAGAACTGACTACTCTACTTCATATTGCCTTATATAGATTATATGAATGCCAAACACTTTATACCCCAACCTTCTTTGCCTTCTTCTTCTTCTTCTTCTTCTTCTTCTTCTTCTTCTTCTTCTTCTTCTTCTTCTTCTTCTTCTTCTTCTTCTTCTTCTTCTTCTTCTTCTTCTTCTTCTTCTTCTTCTTCTTCTTCTTCTCCTTCTCCTTCTTCTTTTTCTTCTGATCCATGTGACCGCTTCCCTAATTTCTTCTTAAAGAAAATTGATACTGACAGACGAGTTCTGTTGAAAAAATTAACCTTTTTGTTCCATTCAGTTTCAATCAACTTTGAACATGGTATTCACTCACTCCGCCAGTATCTCCTTCTTGATTACCTGTAAAAGGAAGTCTTGCAGGCCATGTTTCGTGGTTTGTACGCACAGCCTACATGGACACTGGTGAACTGCTCAGATGAAAACTGTGTATATACTTGTTTAGCTTGCTTTACCCTGTCCTGAGACGTAGAATGACAACATCTCCGTGCCAGTCAAGTGAGTGGTAGTCACCACTGGCTTGATTTTGCTCTTTTCTGATAGACTAGATGAGTTTTTCTTAAAGAGTGTTATTTTATTACATCACCCACCGAGTGTTGATTGGTTTAAAAAATTCAGGTCTAGTCTTATATGCCCAATACGCTTGAAAGAGTGCACAATGGGGTTTTTTTTCTACTTTTACTGTACAGTCTTTCTGGTCACACTGCGTTTTGTGGACGTTGTTTTCTTTAAAACATGCCACTGACTTGTTCTTCCTACCTCTTTATGGAGTATGAAGGTGTACGCACCCACGCACCTCAGAGTGCTTCATCCTAGGTACCAATTCAACAGGAAAAACCTTAAAGTCCTGTAATTTTGACACTTCTAACGGCCACACCAAATACTTCCCTGGTGTAACCTTCACTCTTGGGGGGGGGGGGGGGGAATACTATACTGAAACTAGGACTTGCGCTTCTGGGAATGCAACCTGAAAGTTGACCGCCAAGTAACTCAAGGAGCCACTATTCGAATGCTAGTCCGACAGGAACAAATACAAAATACCCTGTTTAACCGTATACCAAGGTGTAGTAGGGTACCTTACGGCCACAAACCCTTTCTGTGCAGTGCGGGTGATAAGGGAAGCAATTCGTAAATTTACGTGTAGAGGTGGGTGTTAAAGAATTTGCTCCCTTTAGTTTTGAAAGTTTAAACAAAAACTTTTTTTCATCAGTTAGTAGCATGTCCTTTGCAGAACCTTGCTCCCATAACAACCTTCCGAAAAACTCTTCCATCACAAGTAAGATGTCCTGTGTCCGATACACCTATCTAGAGATCATCTGCCACATTCTGCACCTATCTTCTCTTTGGCCTTTCTCTTCCTCTCCTCGCAGGCATATATCCCTCCATTATTGTTCTCTCTAAACTTTCGTGATGTTTCAAGTGACCAAGATATTTCAATTTTCTGTTTGATCGTCTTTAATAGCTAACTTTCTTCAATATTCAGTTCTTGAAGTATGTATGCATTTGTTGTTTTCTTTACCCATATTGTTCTTAGAACCCGTCTATAACATTTGTATTCAAATGATTTTTTTTGTGTGCATATTATATTTTTAATTACGTCCTTTTTAGGACGTAATTTTGTTATTTGAAGCCCCACTCTGGCTTTTGCCAGGGGCCGCAATATAGGCAGGCCATCAATGTGGCCAATTGTCTGAACGCGGGTTCTGGGACCTTTCCACTGTGATCCTCATCCACATGGTGGCACTTTGTGTCATCGGGTGTTTATCGCTTGTGTGATGTTCTAGTGAGGTAGAAAGTCAGTCAGTCGTTTTTGCGCATTTCGCATATTTCTTGGAGTAAAGTCAAAAGTCTAGATCGAACGAGCAACCAGGAATTTTCATTAGCATAGCATTTTGTGAACTTTAAGATAACCTTTTCTTCTTCTTCTTTGTTAGCAATGCCGTTCGTACGTTGTGTTGTGGTTCAGACTAGTGTGCGATATCGGCGCCTTTCGACCTAACAAGTCAGGTTTCAGCAGACTTCTAATTAATCGTTTTTTGCAATATTCTTGCTGGTGTGTGTGGGGCGGGGGTGTGTGGGGCTGGTGTGTGTGGGGCTGGTGTGTGTGGGGATGGTGTGTGTGGGGCGGGTGTGTTGTGTGTGGGGCTGGTGTGTGTGGGGCGGGTGTGTGTGGGGCTGGTGTGTGTGGGGCGGGGTGTGTGTGGGGCGGGTGTGTGTGGGGCTGGTGTGTGTGTGTGGGGCGGGTGTGTGTGGGGCTGGTGTGTGTGGGGCGGGTGTGTGTGGGGCGGGTGTGTTGGGGCGGGTGTGTGTGGGGCGGGTTGTGTGGGGCGGGTGTGTGTGTGGGGCGGGTGTGTGTGGGGCGGGTGTGTGTGGGGCTGGTGTGTGTGGGGCGGGTGTGTGTGGGGCGGGTGTGTGTGGGGCGGGTGTGTGTGGGGCTGGTGTGTGTGGGGGCGGGTGTGTGTGGGGCGGGTGTGTGTGGGGGCGGGTGTGTGTGGGGCGGGTGTGTGTGGGGCGGGTGTGTGTGGGGCGGGTGTGTGGGGCTGGTGTGTGTGGGGCGGGGGTTGTGCAAGGGAGCTATTGGTCCATTATTATATTAATTCCCAATGGGGCCTCAGAACCAAAGCGAGACCAAATACATCATTCTATGTTCAAAAGATCTAAGTAGTATCTTATGGAACTCATCATCGTGTACCTTGTCTTTATATAAGGCCGTCGCTTTTATCGCGACCCATCGAAATATCCCCCATCTCTTAGCAGTTTATGTCAAATGTCTCTCATGTCGTGTGTCTATTTTTTTGCTGGCTGGATCCCCATGACATTACTATTCCAAGAAAGCTAATCATGGGCAGCATCTTGCCATAGACGTTAAAATACAAATCAAACTTCGTAACGGCTTACAACAGAACAGTAGTGGAGAGAAGGCGGTCTCTGTGACGAAGTGGCGAAATCGTTTGCCTCGCGCTCTGAAGAGCGTGGGCTCGTTTCACTGCAGCGCCGTTCAGTTCATGAGTGCAATTATTACTGAGATCCCTGGGAATCGTCGCCAGAGCTACGGAGTTTGTGCTTTGCACGACACTCTCGACAGGCGGCTAGTTGCTCGGCTGAGAGGGACCGAGCCATATGTCATAAAGCCCAGGGCAATGAAGTCGATGCTCTCGACTTAAACCTTTTTTAAGTAGTGGATAGCATGGTACAGATAAAAGGATGGTGGGTGTAGGGCACGGGAGACACATTGGGCAGGAAGTGCATGAAGCAGGAGAGTTCGTGAGTGCCTGAGTTTTTTTAAAGGCGGGTTGTGATGGGAGCGACGTACTCTAAAAGACATACTACATGGCGATGATGAGGATGGTAGGCACCGAAACCTGGGGGCCCCTGAGCCTTTTCTTCAGTCTGAATAGGGGATAATAATTTCATTGGAGGGAAGGCTAAGTCCCCCCCCCCCCCGCGCCCCAACTCCCTTCGCCGCCCATACCCACTAGCAGATTTGCAAGGGGCCTAAGTGGCCTTGTAACCAAGCATGGACTTTTTGTTATTATTTGTTTATAGATTTGATATTATTTCAAAAATAATACATTAATGTGCCACACAGAATAATAATATTAGTAATTATTATTATTAATACTATTGTCATTGTTGTTTACAAGAAGAATTTGCCCATAAACATTATTCTGTCTAGAAAGCTGAGGTATTTTTGGCCATGTTTAACGTCATGGTGACCTAGAGCGAGCGGTGATGGACGGTTCAATTTCCTGAAAACGTGCCATGGGCAGATTTCCTTGTATGTGGATACCAGACATTGAAGATGTATTGGCTATGAAAACACATAGGGTTGGATAATTGGCTTGAGAAAGAGATAATGACTGACTGACTTTCTACCCCACCAGGACATCACACAAGCGATAAACACCCGATGACATAAAGTGCCACCATGCGGATGAGGATCACCGTGGAGAGGTCCCAGAAACCGCGTTCAGACAATTGGCCACATTGATGGCCTGCCTATATTGCGGCCCCTGGCAAAAGCCAGAGTGGGGCTTCAAACACCAAAAATTTACTTCCTAAGAAGGACGTAAGGATCATAATACTAAAGAGATAATTTCAGGCGTACCGTGACTAGAGCGACGTTCTCTTAAAAAACCTGCTCATTAATGTTATTATTATTGTTGTTATTGGGCACATAAACAAGGTTTAAGTCTCTGATTACCATCAGCCTCACCTAGAAAAATTAAAATGTTTTCTTTGTGTCGTCGTTTCTGATGATGATGATGATGATGATGATGATGATGATGATCCGGGTCCGCCAGCGACCTTAAGGTGACGTGTTTCCTCATACAGGGGACATAACTTCACAAAAACAAAATGTATAGCAGTCTGCCAGGCTTAAAACGACCATTTAGTTTTAGTGATGGTAAGATAATCCCCATTATTCTGAACCCAAAGATCTTTCTAGACGTGATAAGCTTGTTGAGAAGCTGTTAATTAAACATTTTAGTGAATGATTGCTTTGTGTATCATTGGTGAAAAATTATATTTGTTTGTTTGTACGGTTTTACAAAATGCAAGATGGCGTCGCTGCGAGAAAACATGTTGACGAACTTTCGATGTCGTTCTCACTGTATGTTTTAGTTTGTGTTTTTGTTACACTTCATTTATTAACGAGAAATATGACTTGTTCACGTCTTTAAGAATAATTTGTATCAATAATACATGTTACTTTAGATAACTGAGATATGATAGATGAACATGTTTGAATTTATTTATTGTTTCGTCATCATTTGTTTTAATTAAAATTGTGGATTTAAAATAAAAGTTATATTTTAGAATTTCTGTGTTAATTACACATCTTTTTAATGTGTTAAAATACGATATAATGTCATGTAAAGATATCAGTCTCACGTAGTTAGCGTCCTTTGGATATTTTCTAAGGGGTGATGCTGGTGTGTCGGGAAATAAACAGGCAGATAAGACACTGCTTCACCAGTAGTAGTGAGTTGAGTAGTGACTTGATGCATGAAAAGCTAGATGTTGCAAGGGCAGTTTAGCAACAAGTAAACTGTGGAGGCAAATAGATCATCGGTCTAAAGAGAATAGTGCAGTGAGGAGTGACCAGGGATTCTGGCTTACCTCAACACTCAGAGAAGGGAGGAAACAGCATACAGTCAGACTGTTACTGGTACCCTCAGAATTGGAACTCTGTGCTTGCTGCTGAAGATGGTAATGGAGTGCTTGTGTGATTGTCTTTATTCTATAATGTTGGTTCTTAACTCATATCCTTGTAATGATTACCCCTGTAGTGCTATTTGGCCATTTAAATTCCTTTTACTTTTATATTTCATTTATTATCTTGTGAAATTGGTCTAATCATATTTTATCAGCACCAGTCTAGATTCAGTTTGACAGGTTCCTAATTTCTGATAAGTGATCAGCTCTCAGAACACAACCAGTGACACAAAGAATATTGTATGGTGTTTCGCTCTAGGGTTTCCCGTTTTCGTTATATGACTATGCATAATACATTCATACAAAAAGGAAAAGTTAATAATTTCTTTGATAGTACATTATTTTACTTTTGTTCTGGTGTCAACTAATTTTATTAATTATGTGTCAGTAAATGCACGTATTTTAATCTTGAACCAAGGTGGGCCTGAAGGGTGGAACAGTGGAGAGGACCATAGTAATAGCGGAGATGCATTTCCAGAGAATAAGCGCAAGAGAAGAAGCAGATGGAGCACTAATCCTGAAGATAAAATTGTCATCCCTGGCATGCCAACTGTAATACCTTCAAATCTGACAGAATCACAGCAACGACAGTATGTGGGTATGTTCTGCTGATGTTTATTCAGTATTGCCAGTTATTCTGCTCATGTTCTTCCACCAAGGATTTATCTTCATCCTTATCATCCCGTAACACTACATGTCGTTGGGTCACCAGTTTCTGTTGACTGTCTGATCATCTCTCCACCTTTGGCAGTCAGTTGGGATGGACTTCATGGTTGCATACCTGAGGCCTGTCCAGTCTATAAGATTCTGTAACCATGTCTTTCTTGGTCTGCCTCTTCTCCTCTTTCCCTCTACTAAGCCCTTTAGTATTGTTTTTGATAGGCCGTTAGATCTTATTGCATTTTTCACCTTTTCACTGTAGTTAAAAGAGGTTCATAGTTGCCAATGTGATGTATAATTTTATGGCGGAACCTCTTCGTTTGTAATGGGGCCTCTATATGATTGGTTAACTGAAAAGCCAGGCTACCAATCTTTTAATAAGGATTGTGATGCCTGGTAAAGTTTTATATTCTTCGCGTTTACTGACTGTAAACTCTGGCAGAAAGTTCTGGTTGTTCGTCCATCTCTGGACTGTAGTCTTCTCCTAGAACTTGTGTTGCATGCGCATCCATTTTACAGATCTGACCTATTGTGTGCAGACTGTTGGTTCCTTTCCTATCAGGCAGATGCATTCCGACTTGAAGCCCATAATTATTTGACTCCTATCAAATGCTTTTTGGACAGGCAGTGGGTCTATTCTCGTTTTCCCCACAATTGGGCCCGGAACCCACACGGGGACCTGGTAAAAGTTAGTTGTGTATCTTTTACATTATAACCCAGCCCCATTGTTTGCCTGCCTTTTGTGGTTTTTAGCTGGCAGATTTACGTCTGGCATCTGAATGGTTAATGCTGATACCATAATCAAAATCAGTGCAAAGCAGCTTGCTACAAAATTACCTTCAGTTGAATTGAACCGGGTCTGTCAGATTTATGAAATTGTGACTGTGACTACTAAGCCACAGACTAAAGAAATGTCTGTCAGAGGTGACATACAAATGATACCTTCTGCAGTGTAGGATGACCGCTGTTGTGCCATGAGACTTTTCTGCGCACACTTTCTAAAATCCTATTGGCATCACTCGGTATAGTACAGATATAATGATAATTTGTTTTTCCTTTATGGCTTGTTTCACTGATGCTGTAGTAACTAATTGGATGCTCTACTTGGGTCATCAGCATAGATATCTGCATTACTTCCTCAGATGAGGTTTCTTCTGGTTGTATTTTACTCAGACCTTGGCCCATTCTTGTAGTGTGGACATTTGGGAGTTTTAATAAAGGAAATGTTGGTGTGGTGGGTAGTTGATCATCTAACATCATAATGTCATGACCTAGTATATGTTTAATAACTATCACTTCAGACTGTACTGACAGTATTAGCATTAGTGTTATCTTTACTATTGCTGTATGACTGCTGTATAATCTTTGTATCAAAAACAGTCTAGCATGGTGAAATAATCAGCTGTCTTTGTTTACAAATATAGACCAAATGTCCCTGTATGTGGGTTTGTGATCCCCATTTTAGAATAATAAATCCACTACCCCATATGATGCTTGTCATGAAATGCAACTAATTAAGCATTTGCTGAAAATGGTTGTGTTGGGCCAAAAGGTGCAGATATCTCCGCCTAGCTGCAAATGAAAATACAGTTCTAGCCGCCCTTATAAGGGCGAGCACAAAAGGATACGAAAATACAGCAACGTCTGGTGCCTCTTTGATAATTAACTCTTAAATCAATTTGAGGACCTGTTTTGGAAACAGTAGCTACAGATGTCACAGAAACATCATCATACAAAATTATATTCAGTGTGCATAAGGAGAAGTACCTTATATGCTATAGCTTCCTTCCAGCCAGTGTGTTCTAAAGTTAATGTACTGACTACTTTTCTTTCAGTTCATCTTCAAATTGAGGAATTTACTCGCAAGCTGAGAACTGGTGAACTGGGGATTCCTGCTAATCCAGAGGAGAGGTTAGCTTCCTTATAGAATTAGGTCTTGCATATTTGTGACATCTTATATTACACTTAATTTTATCTTATACATACTAAATTACCTCAAACATATACGAAATTAAATCTTGCAGATACTTTATTAGAGATTATAGAGAATTAGATATTACAGACAGTTAATTGTCATGTAATGTTTAATTTGATTTTGAAAATACTTACCCAGCATTTCTCCAGTGGTTGGTGCCTGAGTAGCCTGCACAGTGGCATTAGTTTGTGTTTTTGCCTGCATGGTATTTGGGGCAAGATATTATGCTTATTTAAAAAAAAAAAACTCATAACCTTAATATTAGAATTACTACAGGAGCGTGGTATATGTCACTTAATACATTTTTTAGGCCCACGGGAATGTATTCCGTTTAATTCTTCATTCCAATCATATTTGATTGCTCCCTTTCTTATTGAAACAATATTTTTACAGTGTTTATATGTGTGTATGCATGTGTATGTGCATATATGTGTATGTACAGTGGAGCACCAGTATTTGTCATTAGTCTGTTCCTGTGGTTAGAATGGATATTAAAAAGGACGAGTATCAAACACATTTTTCCCATAGGAATGGACTAAAAATGGTTTAATCCATTCTCAGCCCCGATTTTCCCCATCTATTCCTTAACAACAACAGAATTTCACTCGAAATCGATCTCAGAAATTATTGCAAACACATTTTAATTTCATATTAACCACGGTATTTATTATTACTACAACCCATTTTAAGAATGTATGCAGCTCTTGTGAATACATCATAACATCTCATTCAATAGACATGTTGATGCACCTGGGCCGTAGACTAGAGGGTCCGGCCAGCTCACTATGCTCAAAAGAAAGGCAAGACGGACATATAACCAGATTGCAACCGGCACCATTAGTATTGGGACTCTGCGCTGGCTGCTGAAGATGAGGACGGAGCACACATGGGAATGCCCCGAGTGCTGTGATGTCAATTCTTGACTCAGCTCGACTCAAGAGACATGGCCACCAGGCCTCCTGCATTAGTCTACCCTTGTCAATATATTACTCTTATACATTCAGCATTAAATCTTGAAGACATGTAGAGTAAAACTATGTATGCTTAATTATCTCAAATCAGAAACAACATTAGATGTGTGTAAAAATTATGAAAAAAAAGGGAGTTATTGAAAGAATTCCCTGTTATCTGATAGTTTCCTTTAGTTTATCCTAATATTTGGGAAAATGTGAAGTGTAGGCTAGCTTTTTTTAGTATATAATGTATAATATTGTAGGACAGGATGTGATGATGAAAAGTTGTCAGTAACAAGCAACATCAAGAAAGAAACCATAATAACAATAAATAAGATGGAAATTGTATAATAATATTATATATATAGAACCATGTCTTCTGCTTCTTCATGTTTCCTGACTGTTCACTCATCCACTTCTAGACTTTGGTCTTATTTCAGAACTTGAGATTTTCCTATTCATCCATTTTACAGGTATGGCCTATTTGTATGCAGATGCATTCCAACTTTGAAAGAAACACCCTTAGTTAGTTCATTTTACGACATGCTTGTCAGAGAGGCAGTGTGTTTCTATTCTTCTTCCTCAGAATGGGGCTTCAGAATTCATGCAGGGAATATAACCAAGTGAAATAGAAATAAGCAGGCAGAATGAATTGAAATAAATAATACCTAACTCAATGGCTCCAATTGATTTGTGTGTTTTTTTACTATTTGTTGAACAGGTCCCCATCTCCAGAGCCCATCTACAACAATGAGGGTAAGAGGATGAACACCCGTGAGTATCGGACTCGCAAGAAGCTAGAGGAAGAGCGGCACAAGCTCATTCAGGAGGCGTTGAAACTAAACCCAGATTTCAAACCTCCTGGTGACTACAAGTATGTCATATTTCATTACTCTATTTTTCTTGCCTTTTTTCTGTTGCTTTCTTGTTTCTTGTTTTTTTCCATGTGTGTTACTGACTGTTAATTCTGTTTAATTTAAATGTGATTCCTATTGGCAGCTAAATTCAATGGCAGGTGTAGCTATATTTATCAACAAACTATTCAATAGTTAACAGAAATCAAGTCAAAATGGATGAATGCAGTGTACAGCGGCATGTAACTGAACTAAAAACACCTTGATGACTGTATGACAACAGCAGCAACAGATCGAACATAACTTCACTCTTGGACATTGACTTCACATTGTGCACCCATTTCAACGTTATCTGTAGTACCCTCAGATCTCTTGTTCAACTTGCTCATTCACCTGTATCTGGAGTACAGAAAGTCGCTTAAGGTCAAACTGCCTCACCCCAATTTAAGTTCCTAAACAGAAGTAGTAGTAACAAACTTTGGCTATTCATGCTTGAAGATGACACTGACTGTATTCTCAGTCATATTATTAACTACAGTAATTAACTCTTACGGGGTGTGGAGTTGTCAGAATATTAGAGTAGGTCTACTTCTTTCTTTCGTCATCTTACTGATACCACATTGTAGAGCTCAGTGTCATGGTTTTCTGTATGTCTTCTTGAGAGGTGGCTTTGTTCATTTTTTTTACTCGTTTAATCTGTACATTTATCCGTTTCTTTCTTGATCTTCCCCTTGCCTTCCTACCAGATGTTCTGCTGTAAAAAGTCTCATGTGCAGTTTGGTCTGACTGCATTCACACTAGATGGTTGAACCATTTCATGCTTTGTCAATATAATCCAGACATGGTCTTATTCCAACTTTCTCTCTAATTCTGGTATTCAGAACCCTGTTTCTTCTTGTGTTGTTAGTAAACTTATGGAGACGGCACATTTCACAGGTAGTTATTTTCTGTTCTAATGTCCTATTCATTGTTCATGTTTGGCACTTATAGCAAAAATTACATATGAAGAAGAGAGCGGGGAAAACAAAAGAGTATGTGCGACAGCAGGAAAGTTAAAGAGGGAAGATAAGTTATTGGGGGGGGGGGGGGGGCAGGTGATTTAAGGGGATTTTGGACTGTCCAACATCATATAATAGAATCATAGAAGAACATTTGTATTATAAATTATTGGCGGTTCCCTTTACAGATCTGGTTTATTTGTTCGTACTGTTGGTTCCTCGCCTCTCGAGCAAATGCACTCAGACTTCTAAGGAGGCTCTTAATTAATCAACTCATAGGACATGCTTGTTAAGGAGGCAGTGGATCTATTCTTGTTTCCCCCACGGGGAGACCCAGAACCCACACAGAAAAGATGAAAGTTTGTATTTCTATTGCTGTCAAAACTAAGTGAATGTAATGTGTAACTGTTTGATTTGCCACTGTTTGATGGTGTGAAATGTTTCATACACAGACCACCAATTATACGTGTGAATGACAAGATCATGATACCACAGGAAGAACACCCTGAGATCAATTTTGTAGGTCTTCTCATTGGTCCCAGGGGAAATACATTGAAGAATTTGGAGAAAGAGGTAAGCTTCAGGGGAATAATTAGTTGTGGGTAAAATGTATAGAACAGAAAAGGTTCAGATATGCAATAAAAGTGTCAGCTTTAAAAAAATTCAGGAATCGGGGAAGCTGAGAGAAATTTGTTAAATTTACAAAAGTAGCAAGTTGTGGAGAAATCTATGATATAGACAGGTTGAAATCGGCATTGAAAGCTTCAGATTTGGAAAAAATATGAAGTTGAGAAAGCGGTAAGATAAAGAAAGTGGCAAGTTATGAGAAAGTTGTCAGGTTTGGGTAAAATTAAAGGAAACATATTCAAGCACGCTTAAAAGAAATGTGTTTGGAGAAAAATATAAGAGGTTACAGGATGATCTGAAAATAAGAGAAGAATGGCCACAGATGTACTGTTGGGGGAAAGGGTACACCCGAAGACAAGATTTGTAAAAGATATGCTGAGAGAAACAGTTGAGCGAACTGAAGAAAGAAAAAAAAAAAAAATCAGACTGAGGAAAGGGAGAGTTGAAAGAAAGAGTGCTTAAAGGAAAAAGGAAAGCCCAAAAAAGCTCATCTGGAGAAAAATAAGGTTAATTAATATTTTTTCATTAGCACCTTTCTTCTGCCTGTACTTAATTAATTTCCTTGTTATCTTGTCTCACTGTTTGTTTTGCAGACAGGGGCAAAAATTATCATCAGAGGCAAAGGTTCTGTGAAGGATGGGAAAATTGGACGCAAAGATGGCCAACCCTTGCCCGGGGAAGATGAACCCTTGCATGCGTACATCACTGCCAGCATCCCAGAGAATGTAACTAAAGCTGTAGAGAAGGTTAGTTTATGCTTGTTTATTTTTTTTTTTCATTCAGAAATTGCTGAATGTTATTACAAAAACACAGGATGTTGAAGTGATAGTACACGTACACAGGATATTGAAGTGCTAGTACATGTACACAGGATATTGAAGTGCTAGTACACGTACATAGGATATTGAAGTGATAGTACACTCGCATACAATATTTAAGTGATAGTACATGTACACACAATATTGAAGTGATAGTACTAGGAATATTTACATGCTTTTGTGTTGGCTTACAAAGGCTGGTCAAATATATTTTTTCAACTGATATTATTTCATGTTTAAGAAATTAATCCGCTGAACTAGGACTAAGAAGCTTAACGAAGGTGGGAAGGGAAAAACATTCATTAAAAAATCAGGATATTTCAGTGGCAGAATTTCTCAACAAAAACTACAACCCAATAAAGCTGCAGAAATATCTGATTGTCGCATCTTAGTCACAGTTCAGTGGATTATTTTCTTGATGTCAGCTTGATTGCAGTCACCCTTATTTTTCACCTACTTTGTGTTTACCATGTGATATGAAAATATCCAACTAGTAATCAGACATGGGATTCAAGAATCAAGGATAAAGAGTAGTCAGTCACTTGGTGTTTTACATCTTTTACATGTAGCTGGGAGTTGATGAGTAGGTTTATCATGTGCAGGAATGCTTTGATTGTACAATCATTTCTCCATAGTGCTCTAGTCTCCTACCCCAGAACACAAGAATCTCATCACAGTGCATTCTTCTGCCTTAAACCTCAAAATGGCAGTGAGCACTGTGTTTGTTTTTTGTTTGATTAACAGTGCAGCAAACCTCCGATTAATTATCTTTTACAACTAACTTGTGAGGAATCACTGGATGGGCTATTTTTCCGCAGCGCCCCCCCCCCCCCCTGCCCCCCCCATATTGGGCCACGGAACCCACACTGTGAAGCACAATGTGTTTCAGTTTAAGAGTTAAATTTTTTTTTTTTTTTTTTTTTTTATTATATGTTGCTGTAACTGGGGTAGGGTAACACACCTGATAAAATGCATTGAAATATGTCAGGCAGTATATGGTTTGTTTGTTTATTATTTCATTACTTCCAGTTTTTAAATAGGAAATGAAGTAAGTAATGTATGTTATTTTTTGTCAATCATCTAATCTCCCATCAGATCAAAGAGATCATCAGGCAGGGCATTGAAGTTCCAGAAGGACAAAATGATTTACGCAGGCAGCAGTTGAGGGAATTGGCTTTACTCAATGGAACACTGCGAGAGAACGATGGGTTGACGTAAGTGTTTGATTTGATTGCTAGATAAGAAAGTTTTTCTGTTTTATTTTTTTTTACATTCCATTCTTTAAGTTTCTGGAAGCCAGTCGCTCACATTCCAGACTTGGTTTGGGGAATTTTTGTGTTGACACTGTCCTTGTCTAAGATGATTCTGTGTTCTGACACTGTCCTTACCTGTAAAGTGATTCTGTGTCCTATTACTTTTCCTGTCTGAGATGATTCGTGTTCGTCACTTTTCTGACTGTACTTTCCAAGCTCTGACACATTAATTGTCTCTTGAAAGATGATTCTGTGTTCTGTCACTTTTCTTGTCTGTAAGATGATTCCAAGCTCTGACACATTAATTGTCTCTTGAAAGATGATTCTGTGTTCTGACACTTTCCTTGTCTGTAAGATGATTCTGGATCTGACACTTTCCATTGTCTGTAAGATGATTCTGTGTTCTAACACTTCTAGTCTAAAATGATTCTATGTTCTGGCACTTTCCTTGTCTGAACGATGATTCCAAGTTCTGACACTTTCCTTGTTTGTTTTAAGATGATTCTGTGTTCTGACACTTTCCTTGTCTAAGATGATTCCAGGTTCTGACACTTTCCTTGTCTAAGTTGATTTGCAGATTCTGGCACTTCCTTGTCTGTAAGATGATCTGTATTCTGACAAATGTTTTGTCTGTAAGATGGTTCTGTATTCTAGCTTTTTTTTCTTATTTGTAAGATTTCTGTGTTCTGGCACTTTCCTTGTCTGTAAGATGATTCCAGGTTCTGACACTCTCCTTGCCTGTTGTAGGATTATTCTGTGTTCTGGCACTTTTCTTGTTTAAGATGATTCTATATTCTGGTGCTTTCCTTGTCTGTAAGATGATTGCAAGTTCTTACACTTTCACTGTCTGTTGTAAGATGATTCTTTATTTTGGTATCTTAATCATCTGCAAGATGATTCAGTATTCTGGCACTTTCCTTGTCTGTAAGATGATTCTGTGTTCTGGTAGTGTGCTTGTCTGTAAGATGATTCTCTGTTATGGCACTTTGCTTGTGTATAAGATAATGCTGTGTTCTGGCACTTTTCTTGTTGTAAGATGATTCCAGGTTCTGGCACTTTCCTTGTTGTAAGATGATTCCAGGTTCTGACACTTTCCTTGTATGTAAGATGATTCTGTGTTCTGGTGATTTCCTTGTCTGTGAGATGATTCTGTTTTCTGGCACTTTCCTTATCTAGGATGATTCTGTGTTTTGGCTCTTTTTTTGTCTGTAAGATGATTGCAGATTCTAGCACTTTCCTTGTTCTAGCACTTTTCTTGTCTGAAGGTGATTCCAGATTCAGGCTCTTTCCTTGTCTAAGAGGATTCCAGGTTTGGACACTTTCTTCTATGTTCTTTTAGTTTACAGGCCAACTGACTGCTTACCCCATGTGTTCCAGGTGATCATAGAAAATGTAAGCCCAACAACCTCTGATAATATGCCTGAATGGGTTTACTACTTTGTCATGATTTCAATTGCTTTTCTGGATTACCCCTTAATAAATAAATGTTTTTTGATTTCACTTCACAGAAAACTTCGGCAAATAGCAGAAAGTCAAACGATTGTTACAAATACAATCATATGTACAATCTGTGGTGGTGCTGGCCATATTGCTCAAGATTGTAAACAGAAAAGGTAAGGTGTTTGTTAAGAATGTTGCAGTGCTGGGACAGTAAATATGTGCAGACATCCCCCCACCCCAAATAATTAGTGAAGTAAAGGACAAATAAGTTGATGGGCAGGAAAAACAACATTGTGTGTCCTATTGTAACAGTAGAAGTACCAGAATAGGCCACTGCTCTGGCTAAATTAGAAAAACATACCTACAACAGAATATGTAAAGCATGTTTGGTTTAAGTGGATACACGTTGAGAGCCTTTTGTTCATGAAATCTGGAGAGAAGACAGTACATCTTGCAGAGCATGGCAGTATAAACTGTATTATAGACAGACGGGAATTATTTATTAGCGCTCATAGAAAGAAGCAAAGAAAGGAGGACACACTGGACATAAAAACTTAAGTTTTAATTACTATATGAGGACTGGATCTGTCACCTGCAAGTGATAATGGCGCATGAATCTGTTCCTTGTAAACACATGCTGAATTATCTTCTTCTTGTTGGCATTCACGGGCTGTAAACTCCAGCGGAAATTTCTTGATGTTCGTTCACATCCGTTTTACAGATCTGGCTTACTTGTTAACTGACTGTTGGTTTCTCATCTCTCAGGCAGATGCACTAAAACTTTGAAGGAAACACCCCTAATTAGTCGACTTTTATGACATGCTTGTTAGGGTATCAGTGGGTATGTCCCCCAAACCCTCCCCCCTTACCCCACAAAATGGCGTCCCAGAATCCACATTGGGAATGTAAATTATAATGCTCAGCTGCTTGCCAAATGTACCATGTGGTGACTTTATTTTTCCCTGCAAGGGGGCATAGTGGGGACCCCTCCCAAACAGGTATAGACATTATCTTTTTAAGTATTAGTTCTGAAATCCATTGTAGATAAAACTGCACATCCACCAATGTGTTGTAGGGAGATGTCTTTCTTTATACTAGCGGACAGTCCTGTTTCAGGTCTTATTCAGATATGACTGAGCTGCTGTATAACTGTAGTCGGTTCTACCTGTTCTCTGTTAACTTTGGGTGGAGGGATCCAATTGGGGGAGGATGCTAGTCTTATCCTAGGAAGAGGTAGTGTGACCTTAAAACTTACTGTTATAGCAGGACAGATAGGTCCTTAGACTTGGTTGGCAACTGGTCTAGAAGGGAAGCTCTGGTAGTTGGACAGAGCACAGCTCTTCTGATCTGGCAGCTTCTGTAGCATGCTTTGTTTTGAACTTTTTGGTGTTACCTTTCCCTTGAGGTAGGCTAGGAGGAGGATCATGGTGCATGGGCAACACATCATCTCTACATTATGACCACACCTTATGTTTTGGAGAGAAGGAATTTCATCCCTGGCCTTCCAGCACCATGGGCAGTGTTTACCATACCTATCTACAGCACGGTGTAACTGTTGTCTGGGAAGATGGAAAGTTGCAACAGTCCAAAGCTAGTTTGAATAGCATGGATGTAAAATTCTCAGATATTAATGAGTACATGTGTCTGTTTTATGTATTACAATGTTTCAATTTTGCATCGGTTCACACAGGCCAGGGGACTCATTCAGAATGCAGCAGGCACAGAACCCAGCTGAAAGAGCAAAGATGGATAGTGAGGTAAATACACATTATCCTTTCACAGTTGATTACCATGGTTACAAACAGCCCTAGAGTTCCCCCCACCCCCTTTCCAATTTTCACCCTGCCATTACTCCCTACCTCCTACCTACACACACACAGCCCTGTCTAGAGCGCTTGCCTAACCTGTGATCTTTGTGGCAAAGTGGTCAAGCCATTTGCCTTGTGCCCTGGAGGTCATGTGTTTGTTTTACTGCGGCGTAATTCGGTTCACAGAAGCGATTTTTACTGAGACTTCTTGAGATTGTCACTGGAGCAAGGGAGTTTTTGCTTTGTGTGATGCTCTCGCAAGGCGGCTAGCTGTTCTGCTGAGAGTGACTGAGTCATATGGGATAAAACTGGGGGCAGTGAAGTTGGTCCTCTCACCTCTTTAATCTTTATGCCTAACCTTCTCAGGTTTAAAAAAAGAAAATTGCAAAGGTCTCTGCCCTTATTTGAATGAATAATTTGATCAGTAATGTGTTGGCTGCCTTTACTTCCCAGTACTGAAGACATTTTAAAAACAAAACCCACTTCTTTGGATTTGATGATTAATCATCAGTCAGCTTCCACAGCTTCCTCTCCTTTCAGTTGGTGATGATTAAAAAGGACAGCTGATAAGTGTGCTTAAACTTGTGTAACCAGTCTGTTGTTGCTGTACAACTTTGGAATTATACGGAGCCCTTCTTTATTATCATTGTGCACTTTGTTCCTTTTATTGTGCTGTGTTTTAAAATTCTGTTGTCAGCCCTTAGCCTTGGTCGTCGGCTTATCTAGAAGGCTCCAGCAGGAAGGCAGGCAGCACTGTTCTCCTGATGCTTTATTCCAGACATTTTGTTGATGTTCCTTTTCCTTTGGCATTAGCAAAGGCCGAGATATGGATCCTGTTGCATGAGCACCACATAGTCTTTAAAATATTGCTCAGGGAAGAGGTATCTTTGACCTCAATTGACATCGCCGTGGGCTGTGGTTCCCATGCTTTCCTGGCTCATGGAACACTCTCCTCTGAGACAGTGGAAAGATGCCAAAAAGTTATTGAAAAGCCACACCAGTTATTTGGGATTATTGTAGTGGATGTGATAAATATCACAGCTGCTGTGTACACAGAGATGTTTCTAGTCTAGCTCATGTCGTTGAGATTTGGAAGCCAAGTTGGTTTATCCATGATGGTGACGTATGTAGGTGGGAAATTTGAGGCTAAATATGGGTTTATGCATTTAATTAAACACATCTGTTGTGGCACTGCTTCTTCAGAGTCATTCCTAGTTAGTGGAACAGTTTTTGGTAGCCACTTCCAGCAGATCTCCCTGGGCGAGCTAGCCATATTCCCTCTGAGAGTTGACCTTATTCCCTCTGGGAGTTGGCTTTATTACCTCTGAGAGTTAACCTCAAATTACCAACTGCATATGTTAATAAATACTTCAGATTTGTTTAACATTTCATAACAGTGGATGTTTGATTTGCTATATAATTTGTTTAGTAAATTGTGAGATCTTGATAACAAATATTTCAGTATATGTCTCTGATGGCTGAGCTGGGAGAAGGACCACCTCCACCAAAAACAGAGTCATCAACTTACAGCTCTCCAAACTATGGGCGCACTTTGCTTGCAAATCCTCCACCGAATCCAATGGTAAATATATACTGGTTCTGTATCACTTACTTTCTACACTGCCTGTTCTCTAGACCTCCTGTGTTTATACTACCTGCTTTCTACATAAAAGCTTTCTGTACTACCTGATTTCTATACTATCTGCTTTTTCTACTACCTGCTTTCTATACTATCTGCTTGTTCTACTACCTGCTTTCTATACTATCTGCTTTTTCTACTACCTGCTTTTTCTACTACCTGCTTTCTATACCTGCTGCTGCTTTCTACATTACTTGGTTTCTACACAACAGCTAGTTAGTTAGTTGGGTTATCATCATTGCACTCTGGACGTGTCCATAGGTGCTCAGATCCTCCCCTTTGTATGAACGTCCAGTGGCTAATAGTACCAGTTCTATGTTGATTAACAAGTCGTCTGGTGTGCGTCTCGTTTTTTGCTATGCCAATCTTAATTTCCAAGTCTGCCATTCTGGAAAGTGATGTGGATTCGCTGCCCATAAAGTCCTCTATCCTTCCAAATTTCTCTGAGGGCATTTATAATATCAGCATGATCCATAGGCTGACCGTTGGTAGTGATAGCAGCTCCAGCCAACCTATCAGCTCTTTCATTTCTATCTACGCCTGCGTATCCTGGAACAAAAATAAAGGTGACTCCACGCACAGTTGACTTCAGTAATGATTCAAGCCATTGTCTTCGCACCAAACCTGCCTGAACCCTCCGGATCATACTCGTTGAATCACTGAGTATAAATACACGGGTGTAGTTTTGTATTTCGAACCAGGTGAGCGCTTGCATCACTGCCATCACCTCCATCGTCATGCTGCTGGTTGTCATGGAGAAGGCACCGTTGGCTTCTTTGACTGTTCTGCCTGCTGAGCGTGCTGTGAATGCCCATGCGCTTCTTTAGTGGCAAATAAGGGATCCGTCTGATGAGAGCGTTGACCTCTGCAACAGCAACAGGATTCTACACAACAGCTTCCAGTACCACCTGATTTTTGGACTACTACCTGCTATCTATACTACCTGCTTTCTGCACAGCAGCTTCCAGTACTACCTGATTTTTGTACTACTATCCGCTATCTATACTACCTGCTTTCTGCACAGCAGCTTCTAGTACTACCTGATATTTGTACTATTACCCGCTATCTATACTACCTGCTTTCTGCACAACACCTTCCAGTACTACCTGATTTTTGTACTACTACCCGCTATCTATACTACCTGCTTTCTACACAACAGCTTCCAGTACTACCTGATTTTTGTACTACTACCTGCTATCTATACTACCTGCTTTCTGCACAACAGCTTCCAGTACTACCTGCTTTCTACACTACCTGCTTTTTTCACTGCAGCTTCCTGTCTTACATGCGCTTTCTTTACTGTCTGCTGCTTTCTACACATCAGCTCCCTACACTATCTGATTTCTGCACTACCTTCTTTCTACACAGCAGCTTTCTATATTACCTGATTTATATACTGCCTGCTTTCTGTATTACCTGCTTTCTACACTACCTGCTTGCTTTCCAAACTACCTGTTCTCCATATTGCCAGTTTTGTGTACTACCTGCATTTTACATTACATTTTTACCTGGGTGGGAATGATTAACATATCTACCACATAAAGATGTTCGAAGCAAACTGGAAAGAAAAAATAGATTACTGTTTTGGAATATGAAAAATGCAGATAAAAGACAGAGACAGGTTAATACCATCTAGCAATGTGAGGCTGCATTTTCCTTATTTGTAACACATTTCTTTTTCCCACCCCAGGCATATTAAGGTGCCTATTTGAAAACTTGGTGTATCTCTATCACAGCCTGCTTTCGTAAACTATGAAGGATGGCACAAGAGCCACACTCCACCTACTCCTGAATAAATCAGTGTCTGTTTTGAGGCTGGTTGCATATCCATTACAGCAGTATTCTTCAACCAGTGGGCCACAGAAAAGTCCAGGTCGGCTGCCAAAATGTCTTCATAATCATATAAGGGGTTAGGATAGGTAGTTTCTCGAGTAGGATAAGTAATTTCTCGAGTAGGAAGTAGTTTCTTGGGTTGGATAGGTAGTTTCGTAGGTGGGATGGATAGTTTCGTAGGTGGGATGGGTAGTTTCTCCAGTAGGATATGTAGTTTCTTGGGTAAGATAGGTAGTTTCTCGGGTAGGATAGGTAGTTTCTCAGATAGGAAAGGTAGTTTATCTCTTCCACGATTGCAGTCTGTGGGATTAGCACACCAAGGATGAGAATCAAAAGATGTATCAGCTGAAAATTGTAAATTTCAACATCAGATTTAACAAAAAAAACTACTGTCTACATTTCTTCTTCCTATCATTGGCTGGCTGTAAGCTCTGGTGGAAAGTTTTGGTAGTTCATCCACCCCTGGACTTTGTAGACTTTTTCCAGAACCTGAGTGCTGCATGCATATCCATTTTACTGATCTGACTTATTTGTATGCAGACTGTTGGTTCCTTGCATCTCAGGCAGATGCACTCTGACCTCGAAGGAAGCTCCCAATTAGTTGACTCTAATGACATGCGTTTAGGTAGGCAGTGGGTCTGTTCTTGTTTTCCCCACAATGGGGCTGCTGAACCCACACTGGGAATGTCTACATTTGTTTTAGTAGAACTTATCACGATAGTGTCCACACAGCTAGAGTTACTTCCCATCCCATTCATACCACGGCCGGTCGCAGGGTCTGTCCTGTAGTGTGGGGACAATGTTTGTGGAAGGTTTTTTTGTCGTGAGTCTCTTTGAGACGCCTGTTTACAAATAAGAAGTACCTAAGGGGAAGCGCTGCAGGCGTGACAGTTCACGAATATCAAAACTGGGATGTTTTTGAATTTCTGTGTTTCTGGTGGTGGCTTCCTCTCAGAAAAAGAAGTGCCCGCCAAGAAAAGTAGAAATACAAAAACATCCTACTTTACAAACCGTCGTGCAAGTAGCATAACATGCCAGTAATCTCACAAGTTAGCGTTGACAATACGAGAAAAGAGAGAATGATTGAACCATTAAAAGTAAGAAATATGTGACGCTCTCACAAAGTACTACAGGCTGTGTGACCACCGCTGCATGAATGGGGCGGAAAGTAACTCTTGCTGTGCAGACATTCTCGTGATAAGAACCGCTCTTGTAACCATGTTAAGTTAGCTGTCCGGTGGGCTGTTTTCTCTTATTTTATTGGATGGCGGCTGGGAAAAGGTTGAGGAACACTGCTTTACAGGACATCACAAAACCAGCCCAGCAGCCATTGGTTGTTTGTGGTTTTACTACATGATTTTAAATTCAGTAGTTTGCCAATCATTTGGTCTGCTGTCAAATTTCCTGCAGCTGAATTGAACCCTATATGTTAAAATTATGAAACTGTGTCTTATGCCGCTACATCACAGGCTGTTTGAGGTATGTTTCTTTATTTTCAATCCTAGGCAATAAATTCCCCATGGCAGATGAATAATCGGCCACCACTGGGACAACCTATGCCAGCTGCTCCTCTACTAAGCCGTCCTCCCTATGGTATGCCAATGGGGCCTCCTCAGATCAACCCTTACGGACGTTTGCCAGTGCAGGGGATGAATTCACCTACACAGCCTCCCCCTGGTATGCAGGCACCATCAGGACTCATTACTCCAATGGCAACATCCCAGTCACCTGCGCAGCAGTCACCTCTGCTGGGAGGTATGGGGACTGTGCCTCAGATGCAGCAAGGTTCAGATGCGGGGGGATTCTGGCAGTCTCCTCAAGTTAGTCAGACCCAGGGCCTGTCGTCCATCAGTAACCCAGGAGCTGCCAGCCCTGGCTCCATGAGTAAGCATGTATATATGTGTGTTTTAGCAGCTATCAAATGTTCTGTACACTCATCTACCCATGTGTAGATAATGCAAAAATAAGTAGAAAGTTAGGCTGAGGGCTTAGCAGTGGGAGTTAAGCCAGATCAGATCACATTTGTTCAGGAGAAGCAAATACTAACAAATATTTGGCAAAGATGTAGCAGGCATAGTAGCCTAGTAAATCATCGTCTTGCTCCTTATTCAGGTCATCAAGTGTTTGAATCTCTGTCAAGGTGAGGATTTTTATTCATTTTATTCATCCCAGGTTTGCCAAGCCTCAATTGAATACTGTGAAATGTTCTGGGAAGTACAGGCCTGGTTATTTCTTGGTGTTCACATCACCCATCAGGTGCCAATTAATCTATAAAATACTCAACACCAAAAAACCACAGTTGTGAATGATGATTTTATTATTGTTTAAGAGGGCTGGTTATTCTCCACGAAAAAGACACAATCATATATTTTATCACATTCTTCAGCTTTTAAGGTCTGCTATACATCTGTTCCAGCACAGGATTTAAACAGTTCTTTTTCTTTCAACCCTGCACCCTCTATCTCGCCTTTTCTGTTTCAGACCAATTGAGTGTCCTTTAGACTCATTTGGTCAAGTTCTCCGAGTCGACAGTGTCCTGCTCTAAGTATGAAGATTCTGGTCTGCTCATTTCCAGCTTAGTGCTATCATGCTCTGGTCTGTAATCTTTATGTTGTTTTTCTCAATGTTATAATCATGCCTTGTTTTAGGAGCGTCTACCTCTTTAAGGCTCTGGGATGGATGAGGCTGTTGGAGATTCTCTTCAACCTTTGGTCACGTTAAGAGACTTGACGCTTTTATAAAAACCATGCTGGAAGGAAAGTCTTAAGGTGAGCTAGATAGCGATGTAAGTAGGAAGACATCATGAAGACATGGACAAAGAGCAGCATGTAAAGAGTAACATCAGTGTAAGAAACAGGCGAGGGTTGAAGATATTGATGCAGCTTACATTATCCTTCTTGGGATGATGAATATCTGCTGTATCTGCTGGAATTTAAATGCTTGTCATTTAATAGGCTAGTATATCATTTACATTGACACTTGATGATGTGAAGATTTGACCCTCTTATTAAGACTTCAAACAATCTTTTTATTTTTTCGTTCGTCCGTGTGATATAATACATTGTCTGTTTATAGTAAAGCTGCGATATTTGCACCTTTTGGGTGACACATTCAACTTCATTGGACGTTTATTAACTGGGTTAACTTCCCGGATAGTTTCATGGGACATGACATACTCTTATTTGTGAAGTATTCTCTTTGTCACGTTATCTACAGGTTTTGCCCCTGGCGAACCTGTGTAGTCGGGTCAGCCCTTAAGGGAAGGCAGATCATTGGTATTCCCTGCCATCCAAGGAGGGGCTATCCTCCGAATAATGGTCACTAAAGATGGCGGCCACAAAATATCCTTTCGAGCCTCAGTCACGTGTCAATTGCGCACTTCTGGCGACTTAATTGGCGGTATTCCGGCGACCACCGCGAGTCCCCACGCCGCTAGCGCAGCGTGGATTGGGGCTTAACTAGATGGCTAGGACCCACAAGCAGCAGCTTCCACATCTCCTGCAGCTTTGCTCGTGGGGGTCTCGTGGCGGTAGTCGCCGGAAAACCGCAAATTAAGTCACGTGACTGAGGCTCGAAAGGATATTTTGCGGCCGCCATCTTTAGTGCCCGTTATTCGGAGGAGAGCCCAAGGATGCTTTCATCAGTGCAGAACTAACACATGACGTCTTTAGTCCTGGGCTCACCCAAGAAATTGTCACATCCTGCTTGACCTCATATCCTTATGTTGAGCTTCCCACAGCCTGCGGGCTGCGCCCTCCGGAGATCAGCGGGGAGCTGCCAGCGGGTTTAGGATTTTGATGACTACGCAAATAGGTGCATTCTTCTTCAGTACATTAGACACCTTTAACATTGTTTCCTCTGGACACTTAGCACGACAGTATGGAAAAAGCAGACATCAGGCATGGCTTTCCCTATTTGGCCCCGAGTGGAGTTAATGGTAATGGACATACGAAACCTTTCTGCAAACAGTGGGATAGGGTTCATAGCCTAATTCACCAAATTAGAAACAAAGTTTTTTCAAGGTATTTTTTTTTACCTTGTTCAAGGGCATATGTGGTACTTCATTTGCACAGACACATGTGGGTATATGAGCAGAGATAAAGTCCTGACACTCTGGTGAGTGGGATAATGGTAACAGACATCTGAACCTTTCTACCAAATGGTCGACCATTTGAGACCTATGCTGGTTAGGCTCAAATGTCCATTAGATACATGTCCTGGGGCATAACAGCAAAGTCTCAAATGTCTGACCATCAAAAGTCGAGGTCCTACTGTTTGGCAGAAAGGTTAATGTCTGTTACCATTTAACCTACTCACCAGAGTCTCTGGACCAAATAGGAGAAGCCATGCCTGATGCCTGCTTTTTCCATACTGTCATGCTATGTGTCTAGATGAAATTAAATTTAAGGTGTCTAACATACAGAAGAGAAATGTACCTATATTTGTGGTCAGCGAAGTCTTAGATCTGCGGGCTGCTCCCTGCTAATCTCTAAAGGGGGCAGCCTGTGACTAGTGGGAAGCTCAACATACGGATGTGAGGTTAAGCAGTCGTGTGCAGGGCGTGGTGATTCCTTTGGTGAACCCAGGATCAGAGTGTCATGTGTTGGCTTTGCACTTATGAAAACCTTTTTGGATCGCAGGGAATGCTCATAATCTGTCCCTGCCTTCCCTTAAGGGTCAACCAGTCTACATGCGATTGCCTTGGACGGGTTCTCCGGGGAGAGGGGGGCACATTACCTGTAGATAAGGGGACAAGGAGAATACCACATAAATAAGGCTACGTAGTGTCCCATGAAACTTACTATCTGGGAAGTTAACCCAGTCAACAAACGTTTGATGGAGTCAGATGTCAGCCGAAAGGCACAAATATCACAGCTTTGATATGTAAGCAGGCACAAAACAATTGCGTCGCTCAGATGAACGAGAAAAGATAACGCATCCACTCATTAAAGTATTCTTGCACACATTTTTGCCATTGGTAGACACTGACTCTTGTCAAAACTGCATCATCGTTGTAATTGATTCTGGCTGCGGTTTAAAATGCAGCAAATGTCCTTGGAAGTAAAAGGTTGCTGGCATGACGTTGACTACCTCCCCCATTATAAGCTAAAGACTCCCAGTGTGGGTTCCAGGACCCCATTGTTGAGAAACAAAGAATTGACTTACTACCCCCTTGACAAATGTGTTGTAATAGTCGACTAATTAGTAGTGTTTCTTTTATAGTCAGAGTGCATCTGCCCAAGAGGTTGGGAACCAACAAACAGTCTGCATACAAATAAACTTGATCTGTTGAACAGATGTACACACAAACTCATGTTCTAGAAGGAGACTAAATTCCATAAGTGGGTGAACAGCCAGAATTTTACGCCGGAGTTTACAGCCGGTGAACAGTAAGAAGATGAAGGTAACCTAAAGACGGTCACTGGGATAGAAGCATGTCAGTTGCACATATGATGACCTCTTGTATGTGTTTCTGTTACAGGTGTTCCTCCTCCTCCGCCAGCTTCATTGTTAGCACCACCACCTCCCCCTCCCCCTCCTGTGAGCAATCAGATGCAGTCCCAACCATCACCTTCTTGGGCGCACCAGCTGCAAGCAGGTAAGGTACCTTTGCTGACTTCGTCGCAGCTACCACTACCTCCTCCTCCTCCACCACCACCACCACCACCCTCATCTGGCAGAGACAGCGAGTCGGCCTTTACCTCAGGTTCCATGACTCCTCAACAGCAAACTCTTCTAGAGATCCAGAACCAAGTACTGCAGAAGCAACAACAGAAAGTGGCCATGTTAACACAGAGTGCCAGAATGGGGGAAATGGCCAGTCCCAGCATGGCAGCAAACAGAGGCAACAGTCAGCCGAGCTCAGCCACTGGTGGTTCAGACAGTTCTTCCAATTTCAGCCATCCGCAGAGCATGAGAACTGGGCAAGATGCCAGCTTCAGTGGTCAGAGTAATCAAAGTATGATGATGATGAACAACCAGAACTTGCACAACAGTAGCATGCCTCAAGGTCAGATGGCCAACAGGAGTTTTGACAGTCCTTTCAACTATCAACAGATGTCTGGGCCAGAGGGTCAGGCGGGGGCTCATTATGCTAGCATGAGCATGGGCCAAGGGGGTGGAGCTCAGAACATGATGGGTCCCGGGAATAATCATCAGAACATGATGGGTCCTGGGAATAATCATCAGAGCATGATGGGTCAGGGAAATAATCATCAGAGTATGATGGGTCAGGGAAATAATCATCAGAGTATGATGGGTCAGGGAAATAATCATCAGAGTATGATGAAACAGGCAAATAATCATCAGAGTATGATGGGTCAGGGAAATGATCATCAGAATATGATGAACCAAAGATACATTCCACAGAATATGATGAATCAAGGAAATAATCAGCAGAGTATGATGGGTCAGGGAAATAATCATCAAAATGTTATGAATCAAGGGAATAATCAGCAGAGTATGATGAACCAAGGGAAAACCTCTCAGGGTGCGATGGCTTCCGGTAATAACTCCCAAAACATGATGCATCAGAGAAATGATTCCCCAATGATGAATCAAGGAAATCATCCCCAGACTTGGAATAATCATCTGAATAATGCAGATATAGAAAATAATCAACTGGAGAAGGGTAACAATTGCAATATGTGGAACTAATCCTTTCACATACAGGGTGAGTCATTAATATGGCTACATTTTTTTAATCACATGACAATATTATGGCTGCAGAGATGAGACAATTGGAAAGAAAATTCTTTAGAACTGACAGTACAAATTCACTTAACTGCCTCAAAATGCTCATCATTAACACCACAGAATAGTCGACAGTGCTATAAAACGAAATTAATTTCATGTTTAAAGGGTCACAAATTAGGCACGCAGGTTCATTTTACATCGTTGCTTCTATACACTCGTCTTTCATACAACAATTATATTTTATCTATAGAGCATGTTATTTTAAAATCAGATGAGATTACACAATATGAATAGCATGTAAAAACATAAAAACATGGATGGCTAATGCATTGATTAAAAATAAATATATGTGCGTGCGTGCACACACACAGGAAGAGAGTCAGTCACTCATTGCATTATGACACATGCACACAGGAACATGTAGCAGTATTTCTGGCTCACAATTTATATGCCCATGTGAGGTGCATAAATGTGTATATTTGTAAATATCCACGTATATATTTAGGTACAGTTAACCTGTTTGTTGATTGTTATTTGCATGTCAATGACCATAACTTTCTTTGCTTAAATTCATTTAATTTCAATAAATTTAATATTTTCTTTGGGGAAACCAGTGTTTCTTTTTAACTTACGCTTCAATTTTTGCATCTTTCTGATAAATATTCTTTTTCACTTTATGACTGTTCAGTCTGTTGTATTTTCAGTTGAAGTGGTTCTTCATTAGTCATCTGTGATTTTTATTTAGCATTCAGACAAATAGCAAAGCCTCATGATGGTTTCATTCTGAAGCTTTAAGGACCAGCTGAAAGCCATATCCCATATTCATTTGATACACAAAGTTGTACAGAATACACCCTGGTTTCACTCCGATTTGGAACAGAAAATGATAATAAGGAAAGAGACTAACACCTTATCACATCGCACTATGGCGTGTGCTAAGTATGTAGAAATAGTAATGAATTAACAACAACAAAAGTATGAAGGTCTGAAGCATGACTATGAAATTCAAGGAAAAGAAAGACAGATCTTTTGTTGAGATTTCCTGTCATATTGTGTGTTCATTAGTTTTCAGTATCCACTTTTCCTGTGTCGGTTCTGATGTCCTGTTGTAGGGAAAACAAGAATAGACCCACTGCCTACCCAAAAGCACATCATAAGAGTCGACTAATTAGGAGCTTCCTTCAAAGTCAGAGTGCATCTGCCTGAGAGACAAGGTACCATTAGTCTGCTTACAAATGAGTCAGATTTGTAAAACGGATGCACACGCAACACTCAGGTTCTGGAACAGAACTGCAGTCCAGATGTGGATGAACAACCAGAACTTTTCACCAGAGTTTACAGCTAGTGAACACGAAGAAGAAGAAGAAGACTGACTTGATTGCAGTCACCTCTGTAACATTTCACATCTCTAGCATCTTGTCAATTTTTTAAGGATGGAAATTATTCATTAATGAAGAAAATCTGAAATGTTTTGTTTGTAAGCATACACAGAAGGAGACATTGGATAGCATGTTCTACTCAAGGAGGTTAATAACTACTGGACTCAAAAGAAACAAACTGTGACTGAGAATAATTGGTGACATTTTTCAACCAGGGTTTTGCAAGAACTATCATCTAGTTTGTCAGGGTTTTTTTGTTCTTAGTATTAAAAAACCTTGATAAGTTGTAGCTGACTTAAGTCTTTAACTAGTGCGAACACAATATATTAGCACAATTTATTTAACATATTTCACAATTTCATCAGATGCATTGCTAGCGTGTTTACAGCAGCATATACTAAAGCACAGAGTATAAATCCTTTCAAAGGAAACACACAAGATCACATCATTTCTTGTTGATTGTGCATCCCACCAACAGAAGTTCTAGATTAACCACACACTTACCTTGAAAATCTGAGATTTATCATGTGATCATTTTGTTTACACAGATTGTCTGTTTTAATTTCTACAACTTCCGCTAATTTCATTAATCGCCTCTTCATTATATAGAAAAGAACTCAGAAGGCACAATCCCTGTCCTGTCTGTTACCTGCCTAGTAAACTCTAGTTGTGCACCTGATGAAATGTGTCAGGCAGTAAATTGGGCAATGTGTTGTTTGTCTGCAATCTTTAAACTGACTAAGGGAAAACAGCGATAGAACGACTTCAGATGAGCTGGTTGAGGGCCCTCTTGAGGGATAGAAAATGAAAGAAGGAGGGAAAACAATGTTTTAAATTTCAAGTCTTATCTGACTGCATTTTGTTTGTCAATTTGTCCATATCTGACCGCATTTAGTTTGTCATGTTTTTTTAACTTATTTTTGTATTGAAGTGTTTGAACGACCTGGATTCGATACTGCTGATTTTTAACTCGTTAACCAGCTGCATGTTGAATGCCATTTAATATGGCAGTTTATGAATAAGCTCGCTCGCTCGCTCTCTCTCTCTCTCTGTCTCCTTCTCACTCTGTCTCTCTCCCTCCTCCCCCCCCCTTCCATAGCATAAAGCCAGAGAATTATTGTGGAGACCAGGTGTTGCCCATGTATCTTGTCACCAGCTTGACCTGCTTTGTTTACTCTAAAGGAAAGGTAACACCAAAATGTTTGGAACAAAGTCTGCTGCAGAAATTGCCAGATCAAAATTTTAGTGCTTTTCGTGTCTGCCTGTTGAGTAACACATAATGTGTTAGCTTACTCAATACAGGTATGACTTGTCTCTGCCAGTCCTAGCTAACACGAGTGTTATCTCACTTAATACATTTGGTCAGAGAATACTGAAGAATTCTGGCTTCCCCAATGAGTTAACTTCAGAACTGACAGACTCGGAGCATGCGCATAAGTACTGAGTCTCTGTCTTCAGCAGCCAGCACATAATACCAATACCAGTGGTCCTAACAGCAGTCTTTTTATATATTCGTCCTGCTTTTCTGTTGAGTACCAGCCATTTCTCTAGTGACCACATGTCCTCTGAAATAAATGTTTTCTTAGCGGTTATTTTCCTCCTTGAGCACCTTGTGGAACTTTCAGAGACAGAGAACAAGATGTGCATTGAGATGTGAAAGTGCACAAAGACATAGTTAACCATTGTATCAGTTTTAGAGGCTTTTCCCCTGCTGCTAGGTAGAATAAAGTTTTATTTTTTAATGTTACAAATGAATTGTTTTTTTTAAATATGCTGGAAGTACAACAGTATTTTATCATTCTCATTTAATTTAATTATTCATAAAATGAGAAATAAAAATAATTGCTGTTTTAACAAATGAAGATTCAGTACATGACCAATGCTGGCTGTGTGTGTGTGTGTGGTGTTTGACTATGAGCCAGGTGGTTTATGGATACTAAATGTTATTAATAAAGTTATTATTAATATGCGATTTTAATACATGTAGCTATTGTTTTGTACTTTGCGTGTTTTTTTTATATAATAATTGTTGCATTAAGTATTATGTGATATGTTAGGTAATGATTACCATAGAAGGAGAAAAGCTAACACTGAGTGTCCATGTTGAACAAATTATATGATGAGAATCAGAATTGTGGTGGCCAGTGTGGTTTCTTTTAGAAAAACAGAAAATATATCCACGGACACATAACAGGAGATTATTTATGTTAATTTTTATCTGGCATGTTATGCAATGCCGTGGATGGTCAGAGTAATTTAACCTCAATTGCCTGAAAATGAATTTATAAAAACTGTACACACTTGCTTTGAGTCAGTGTTTTTTCATCATGTGAAGAGGAGACAGGTTATCAGTGGTAGAAGAGTCGGACCAATATGCTTGAAGGACTTGAGAGACAGACCAAGATTCTTGTAGGACTTGAGAGACAGACCAAGATGCTTGAAGGACTTGAGAGACAGACCAAGATGCTTGTAGGACTTGAGAGACAGACCAAGATGCTTGAAGGACTTGAGAGACAGACCAAGATGCTTGTAGGACTTAAGAGACAGACCAAGATGCTTGAAGGACTTGAGAGACAGACCAAGATGCTTGAAGGACTTGAGAGACAGACCAAGATGCTTGTAGGACTTGAGAGACAGACCAAGATGCTTGAAGGACTTAAGAGACAGACCAAGATGCTTGTAGGACTTGAGAGACAGACCAAGATGCTTGTAGGACTTGAGAAACCAAGATGCTTGTAGGACTTGAGAGAGAGACCAAGATGCTTGTAGGACTTGAGAGACAGACCAAGATGCTTGAAGGACTTGAGAGACAGACCAAGATGCTTGTAGGACTTGATAGAGAAACCAAGATGCTTGAAGGACTTGAGAGACAGACCAAGATGCTTGAAGGACTTGAGAGACAGACCAAGATGCTTGTAGGACTTGAGAGAGAGACCAAGATGCTTGTAGGACTTGAGAGACCAAGATGCTTGTAGGACTTGAGAGACAGGCCAAAATGCTTGTAGGACTTGAGAGAGAGACCAAGATGCTTGTAGGACTTGAGAGACAGACCAAGATGCTTGTAGGACTTGAGAGACCAAGATGCTTGTAGGACTTGAGAGAGAGACCAAGATGCTTGTAGGACTTGAGAGACAGGCCAAGATGCTTGAAGGACTTGAGAGACAGGCCAAGATGCTTAAAGGACTTGAGAGACAGGCCAAGATGCTTGAAGGACTTGGGAGACAGACCAAGATGCTTGTAGGACTTGAGAGACAGGCCAAGATGCTTAAAGGACTTGGGAGACAGACCAAGATGCTTGTAGGACTTGAGAGACAGGCCAAGATGCTTAAAGGACTTGAGAGATAGACCAAGATGCTTGTAGGACTTGAGAGACAGGCCAAGATGCTTGTAGGACTTGAGAGACAGACCAAGATGCTTGAAGGACTTGAGAGACAGACCAAGATGCTTGAAGGACTTGGGAGACAGACCAAGATGCTTGTAGGACTTGGGAGACAGACCAAGATGCTTGTAGGACTTGAGAGACAGACCAAGATGCTTGTAGGACTTGAGAGATAGACCAAGATGCTTGTAGGACTTGAGAGACAGACCAAGATACTTGAAGGACTTGAGAGACAGACCAAGATGCTTGAAGGACTTGAGAGACAGACCAAGATGCTTGTAGGACTTGAGAGACAGACCAAGATACTTGAAGGACTTGAGAGACAGACCAAGATGCTTGAAGGACTTGAGAGACAGACCAAGATGCTTGTAGGACTTGAGAGACAGACCAAGATGCTTGTAGGACTTGAGAGACAGACCAAGATGCTTGAAGGACTTGAGAGACAGGCCAAGATGCTTGAAGGACTTGAGAGACAGACCAAGATGCTTGAAGGACTTGGGAGACAGACCAAGATGCTTGTAGGACTTGAGAGACAGGCCAAGATGCTTGAAGGACTTGAGAGACAGACCAAGATGCTTGAAGGACTTGGGAGACAGGCCAAGATGCTTGTAGGACTTGAGAGACAGGCCAAGATGCTTGTAGGACTTGAGAGACCAAGATGCTTGAAGGACTTGAGAGACAGACCAAGATGCTTGTAGGACTTGAGAGACAGACCAAGATGCTTGTAGGACTTGAGAGACAGGCCAAGATGCTTGAAGGACTTGAGAGACAGACCAAGATGCTTGAAGGACTTGAGAGAGAGACCAAGATGCTTGTAGGACTTGAGAGACAGACCAAGATGCTTGAAGGACTTGAGAGACAGGCCAAGATGCTTGAAGGACTTGAGAGACAGACCAAGATGCTTGAAGGACTTGGGAGACAGACCAAGATGCTTGTAGGACTTGAGAGACAGGCCAAGATGCTTGAAGGACTTGAGAGACAGACCAAGATGCTTGAAGGACTTGGGAGACAGGCCAAGATGCTTGTAGGACTTGAGAGACAGGCCAAGATGCTTGTAGGACTTGAGAGACCAAGATGCTTGAAGGACTTGAGAGACAGACCAAGATGCTTGTAGGACTTGAGAGACAGGCCAAGATGCTTGAATGACTTGAGAGACTGACCAAGATGCTTGAAGGACTTGAGAGAGAGACCAAGATGCTTGTAGGACTTGAGAGACCAAGATGCTTGTAGGACTTGAGAGACAGACCAAGATGCTTGAAGGACTTGAGAGACAGACCAAGATGCTTGAAGGACTTGAGAGAGAGACCAAGATGCTTGTAGGACTTGAGAGACAGGCCAAGATGCTTGAAGGACTTGAGAGACAGACCAAGATGGTTGTAGGACTTGAGAGACAGACCAAGATGCTTGAAGGACTTGAGAGACAGACCAAGATGCTTGAAGGACTTGGGATAATGGCATGGAGGAATATCCTTTTAATTGACTCAAAATAACAAGGACAGGTCTGGGAAGTGACATGAGCACCTAAGCCACCTGGCAGGGCGCATACAAATGATGATGATAATAGTTTGTGGAATGAGGAATTAAATAAATGCATTCCCTTGGTTCCTAAAACGCCATATAGTTTTTCAGATAGTGACCGCATTGCTGTGCAACTAATGAAGTCAAAAAGCAGTTGTTGTTTTTTCATCTGCCACATATTATTTTTAGAAAATAAAATCAATTCGAGCCCTTGTAAATACTATACAAGTGCAGAAAGTACCAGTGTAGTTGACATAATATACATAACGGGGACTGGCCAAGTCATCTTATCTGTGTATCTGCTTCCATTTGTTGCTTTATCAGATTTGGTGATGATTTTATTAATTTTTCACTCATGCCATTAGATGTGTGTGAAGGGTCTATTAATTCAGTTATACTGGGTTATTATGCCTTTTAATTCACAAGTTTATAATTCATTTTTTAGATGTCTGATTTTCCTTTCATCTTGAAATTGTGACACTTCTCACTAGTTTTCATAACAGGTGATGGTGAGAGGCACGTTATTACATCTCATATGTCATTCATATTGTGCTGGTGCCACGGTGACTAGAAATTGTAATCAGAGACTGCTCAAAGGATGCGTGCTGTAGAATGATCCTAAGTTGTTCTATTATGTGACTGTTTACACATTTTTAACTCTTGAAATGTGTGTTTTTTGGTACACATGCAGATATTTCATGGCAAAATGTAGATACAAAATCAAGTGTAGGTTATCTCACAAGTGCTGTCTTAGTAGACAGAGTAAAAGGATAGGAATGTTTGCTCACAGCTGTAATGCTGGTTGAGCAGAAGATTTGGAATGTTGGCTTACAAGTGTAATATTGGTAGGCAGCAGAAGAGCTGAAATGTTGGCTTACATGTATTATGTTGGTAGACAGAGCAGAAGAGGTGAAATGTTTGCTAAAGGTGTATTATATTGGTAGATAGAGCAGAAGAACTGGAATGTTGGCTTACATGTATTATGTTGGTAGACAGAGCAGAAGAGCTGCAATGTTGGCTTACAAGTGTAATATTGGTAGGCAGCAGAAGAGGTGAAATGTTTGCTATAGGTGTAATGTTGGTAGGCAGAGCAGAAGAGCTGCAATGTTGGCTTACATGTATTATGTTGGTAGACAGAGCTGTAGAGCTGGAATGCTGATAGACAGCACAGACGGGTTTTGAATGTTGGCTGACAAGTTTAGTGCTGGTAGACAGAATAGAACTGGAATGATGATAACAAGTTTATTGATGGTAAGAGTAGAACTAGAATGTTTGCTTACAAGTTTATTTCTAGGAGACAGAATAGGACTGGAATGTTGGCCTACAAGCATAATGTTAGTAGACAGATCAGAATAACTGGAATGTTGGCTCACATGTGTAATGTTGGAAAACAGAGCAGGACTCACAAAATTATACTCAGTGAATGGCTCACAGATTGTGTCTAAGAAATGTAGTCATCCTATCCTCACTGTATCAATAACCAGAACAATGTAAACCAAGTTGTATGGGAGTTTGTTTTAAGGGGTTTTCATGTCTAAGTAGTTAAGCTGTTTGCCTCACGCTATGGTAGTCAGTGGATTAGTCTTACACAGTGTGTCTTTCAGTTCATCAGTACACTTATTACAGACATTCTGGGGGATAATGGCTGGAGCTGTGGAGTTAGGGCTTTATGCAAGGCTCTTGGCAGATAGCTGGCTGTTTTGTGGAGAGAGACTAAGATATATGGGATAAAACCCAGTGCAATGAAGTCAATCCTCTTGACTTCAATCCAATATATATATATATATATATATATTTATGATCGAAGATTTGGTCCTGAAATGTGATTCCATTCTTGTCCCCTGCTCCTAGCAATCCTGCTCTCTGTCTCTATAATCATGCTACCTGCCACCACACATACGCACAACACCACACTGGCATTCATCTGATCATGTCATGCCACTCCACTCTTCCCTACTCTTTGCCATCCTCATTCCTTTATCAATCTGCTCCTCAGCGCTTATATTTGCCTATATATTATCGCCTATATATTGTCGTTACTTCCAAGATTTTACATTTTTTTAACCTGGTATTTTCCTTTTAATATTTTTAACTGTAGATCTTTGTGGCAAGGCTCAGATATTCAACTTTTTAATATAATTTTCAGTAGCTTTCTTTTTTCTTTAATGTTTTGAAGAATCTGTTCATTTCATAACCTTTTTTTTTTTAAAATAATCTGTCCTTGTTTCAGAAACGTACACAGAATGTTAGATATTATTAATTTATTGTAGTCTGTATACATTGACCTCATTGCATTTGCTAGTGTACCAATGATGTTTTGTTGGAACATGATGGCAGCTGAAGCCTGTGTGTTATTGTAGTTACTTTATGTATGTAACCATTTAACTATGGTAGTTTTCTTTTTCTGTTGCTTTCTTTGTAGCAGTGACAGCAAATGTGAAAGAACCTGAGAGTGTTGTAGCTGTGTTTTATTAATATCTCCTGGTTTTAGTGAACATTGTGGTTATTTGTGTATTAATCCATTATTTCAACTACTTGTGTGTGTGTGTTTGTATGGTGTGGGTTCCCCCACCCCCTTTTTTTTTGTAACTCTCTCTTCCCCTCGCTCTCTCCTCTCGATGTTTATATCATGCATGAATGCGTCTGAGTCCAGCAGCACCACCAAGAAAACATGGGGTGTTTAAACATAGTATTATAATACTGATGAGGCAGTGCAAAATGGCAAAAACAATTCTATAAAAATAATCATTTGTTTGAAACAACAAATCTGAAAGTAGATTGTGGAAATAAAGACAGCAGCAGAAATGTTATATTTGAATCATTGTGTGTGTGATTTTGTTGTAGTAATGTTTTGTAGCTCGCCCTGTGTGTGATTTTTACCATACCAGACAGTAACACTATGTCTCAGTAGTTTGTATCTGAGCCATCTCTCCAGTATAATAATAATTTAATTGGCCATTGACAGGTTTACAGATGTCTGGCATGAATAACAAGTCAAGTAAAACAAATGCTAATATAGTGACAGACACTAGAAGCAATGCGATGGAACTTATTTCTGACTATACATAAATTAATTTAAAGAATTAACAGATTGCTTTCAGTCACCTGCGGTCAGTGTTACTTTTGTCAGACTAGCATATGTTTTTTTTTTTCAACAGACTATGACATTTGAACTTTAGGCTATCCTCCAAATAACGGTCCCAAATTATCGAGGCCAAAAATATACCCTAACAGGGCCTCAGTCACGTGTCAGTTGTGCACTTCCGGCGACTTAAATTGCGCACTTCAGCCGCCGTCGAGAGTATCCCCCACGCCGCATGAGCGGCATGGATTGGGGCTAAACTAGATGGCTGGGACTCACGAGCAGCAGCTACTGCATCTCCTGCAGCTTCCTTCAGTTTATTTGCTCGCGAGTCCCAGCCATCTAGTTTAGCCCCAATCTACGCGGCGTGGGGAATACTCTCGGCGGTAGAGGTATAGACCCCAGAAGTTCGCAATTTGGCGGTAGCGGTATAGTCTCCGGAAGTGCGCAGTTGACACATGACTGAGGCCCTGTTAGGGTATATTTTCGGCCTCAATAATTTGGGACCGTTATTCGGAGGATAGCTGAACTTAGTAATGGATTTCAGCAATGTTGCGGTTATGGCTTTATTGAACATTTAGAGAGTTCCAGATTTGTCTGTAACTTTAACCTAGTTTCTTGCTTTATTTTCTTGAAATTTTGCACACCAAATTTCTGTCTTTGCAGTTTTTGTCTTTTTTTTTTTTTATCTACAGAATTTGATCATTCTCTTTCTTGCATAATTTCTTCTATAGTTTTGATATACAAGTATATTTACTGGCAGTTAAATGAATGTAAAATTGAATGAATGTTGCTCAGTTGATATTGTAAGTGTTGGTTGTATTCTTTGATCTTTACATGGTGCTTCTTGTTAATTGTAATGTATTGTAGGCAAAAGTAGGTGTAAGGACATACACACATCTTTGCTACCAGCTCAACTACCATCTCAGTTCTTTGTCACCTTAGATGTCTAACCTACACCAACTCTCTCTCTCTCTCTCTCTCTCTCTCTCTCTCTCTCTCTCTCTCTCTCTCTCTCTCTCTCTCTCTCTCTCTCTCTCTCTCTCTCTCTCTCTCTCTCTCTCTCTCTCTCTCTCTCTCTCTCTCTCTCTCTCTCTCTCTCTCTCTCTCTCCTCTCTCTCTTCCTCTTCCTCTTCCTCCTTTCATCCTCATCCTCTTGTTGTCAACACCAACAGTCACTACCTCATGTCTGCTTGTGCCAGCCCTTCCAAATCAAGAGCACATTCGGCCATTATCATGTATTCATGACTTGTGCCTCCACAGTCAGTCACAGGGCAGCAGTTAAACTTTGTCTCTCTCTGAACCCACCGCATATTGGTGACAACAGTCCATGAATTGCTGGAGTTAAACTTTGTCTCTCTCTGAACCCACCACATATTGGTGACAACAGTCCATGAATTGCTGGAGTTAAACTTTGTCTCTCTCTCTGAACCCAACACATATTAGTGACAACAGTCCATGAATTGCTGGAGTTAAACTTTGTCTCTCTCTGAACCCAACACATATTAGTGACAACAGTCCATGAATTGCTGGAGTTAAACTTTGTCTCTCTCTCTCTGAACCTCCCACATATTAGTGACAACAGTCCATGAATTGCTGGAGTTAAACTTTGTCTCTCTCTCTCTGAACCCATCACATATTGGTGACAACAGTCCATGAATTGCTAGAGTTAAACTTTGTCTCTCTCTCTGAACCCACCACATATTAGTGACAACAGTCCATGAATTGCTGGAGTTAAACTTTGTCTCTCTCTCTGAACCCAACACATATTAGTGACAACAGTCCATGAATTGCTGGAGTTAAACTTTGTCTCTCTCTGGACCCACCACACATTGGTGACAACAGTCCATGAATTGCTGGAGTTAAAACTTTTTCTCTCTCTTAACCCACCACACATTGGTGACAACAGTCCATGAATTGCTGGAGTTAAACTTTGTCTCTCTCTGGACCCACCAAACATTGGTGACAACAGTCCATGAATTGCTGGAGTTAAACTTTTTCTCTCTCTGGACCCACCACACATTGGTGACAACAGTCCATGAATTGCTGGAGTTAAACTTTTTCTCTCTCTGGACCCACCACACATTGGTGACAACAGTCCATTAGTCAAATCCATTAAAACAAAGAGGCATCAGTTGCTATCTGTAGACCATTGGCAACTGATGACAAGCTGTGGCCTGCCCATGGCATTTTTTAAAAATTTATCAAAAAGCACACGTCTACTGCAGCTAGATAATGGTAAGTAAAGTAATGATCCCTTTTTTACGCCTTAGGCGCATAAAAAATATGGGAAGAGTGTCCCATATTTTTACAGACCAATTGACACTAGGTGGGTAATGTGGTCAGCATTATGCCAACCCTCTTTACTTCTCCAGGACAGCCATTCTGGTACCCATTTTAGGCTGGGTCGACGCCCCATACCATGATAAAAATCCACGCAGCCAGCAGTGGGTTTCGATCGTGGTACATTGGAATTACGAGTTGGACTCGCACCGCTTAAGCCACGGAGGCCGCTGATAAATAGTGTGGTTAGTATTTTCAGTGTTCGCTTGTTTGCAATTACATGTCTCTTTTTCTTGCCTGTTTATTGTCCATTTTTCAAACGCGAACAACAGTGTATGTTCCATGCTGAAGCTCAATAATAGACGTGATACCTTTTTACCGGTGCCGAATTGGTGTGCGTTGAAGTACACTTGTTTGGAAAAGGATCTCTACTTTACTTTTTTCTGTGAATGCTGATCAATACATGTCAGTTCGTTTATTATAATATTACTACTACTACACACTCTGAGGTTTCCTGCCTGGTTATGTCTGTCAGTTAGGTTATGTGTTGCACTTGAACACTGATATTTATTAACATGATAATGAACTTGTTGATGAATTTTCATTTTCGTTTATGGTTACATCGGAAACAATGATTATGAACTTCAATATAATGGTTACATCTGATGCAATGATTATTTTTAATGAACTTCAGTATAATGATTACATCTAAAGCAATGATTAATGAAGTTCAATCTGAAGCAAACGTCATTCGTACATCGTTGTCACCACACCAGTGTCACGAAGTGCTAAATCGTTTGTTTGAAGAAAATGGTGTTCCTACATTGAGATCGAATAACAAATGAAATGATAGTACACTTGAGACCAGCTGGTAGGCGACGAATCTTAGACCTATGTATCAGTCCTGGACCCAGGAACTACTTCCAAAGGAATAGAAGGAGGCAAAAATAGTCCCTACAGCCAAGAAAGGAAAGCAAATTCAGTTACAACCTTATAAGCCTCCTAAGCTGCCTTGGAAAGACTATGGAAAGATTAGTGAACAACAGGTTACTTAGTTACCTGAAAAAAAAAAAAAAAAGATATTTGATGACAGCCAATCAGGTTTCAGGAATACAGAAGCATTGATGACCAAACTTTTATCTTGCACAGGAAATTGAAGCCGTTTTCAGAAAAAAATTTTGTTTGTTACTTACTTCGACCTGACTAAAGCCTTTGATAAGGACTTTTGCTAAAACTGGCACACAGCGGGATAAAAATGCATATTTGTGCCCGTATTAGAGTCTTTCTTTACAGACGCTGCTTGAGAGTCAGACTAGAAGAGCATAAGAGCAAGCTGGTCATTTTACAAGAAGGTGTCCCCTAGGGAGGTGTTTTATCTCCACCTACCCTGTTTATTCTTTTCATCAGTGACCTCTCAAAACAGTTCACGACTCACATTGAACAAGGCCCTACATGAATATGACCTGACCATATGGATCCAGGCTTAAACATTTAAGAACAACTAAAACAAGAATGCAGAAAGCTATAAATACAGTTAGAAATGTACAGACTCTTGGGGAGTCACAATAAACCAGACCAAAACAGTCTCGACTCACATCTCCCTTTCCCCAAAGCTAGAACCAGTTGATCTGTACCTAGATGACAACATCTAAAAGAGGAACTCCCCACATATTTGGTAGTCAAATTTGACAAAAGACTAACCTGGCGCCCCTACATTGAAGACACACAAAGGAAAGCTACCCTGCGGCTCAAACTTATGAAGAAACTTACTGGAACAAGCTGCAGTGCAGATGACAACACTGTACGACAAGTATACACCGGGTATGTACGACTAAAACTGGAGTATGGCAAGGGAGCATACTCCACTGCAGCCATTTCAAATCTACATAAACCGGATAAAATACAGAACACTGGTCTAAGAATCATCACTGGAGGTCTGAGAGGCACACCAATCAATGAGCTGGAGGCAAATTCTGGCCTCCAGAGCTTGAGCCAGCAAAGGGAAGAAAAGGTGCTTACCATAACAGACAAATTTAAAAACATGAATAACAACCTCATGCACAGAACAACAAACAGCTTATAACTAAAAACCGACTGAAAAGACAAAGCTTGTACCATATATCAGAATTGTACTACGCCAAAACCAGTGACAATTCTTTCTAATGGTCCTTTAACGTGGGAATTGATCAGGGATAGACCTACAGCTTAATTGTACAGTCAACAACAATCTCAGGCATAGACAGGAAGACTAAAGAATGTGACACAGTACTGCATGCAAAGACCCTTAAACGTGTCTACAACTCTTACCTAAAACCCAAATGGACACACGTTTACGCGTTTGGATCATTGGAGGGAGCAGACAAAAAAGGAGAAGCTGGATCGGTCGTCATACTTCAAGATGAGGCCACAGCTTATCAAGGGAAAATGTAAGGAATTTAGAGAGAACAAACCAACAGTAAACATCCACAAGACACCACAGCAGACTCAACAGAAAGAAACATATCACAATCTTCCGTCTAAGAACAGGGCACTGCAGGCTCAACTACAACATGCATACAATAAAGGCTGTTCAGTCCCCACAGTGTGCCTGTCAGACAGGACCACAAACATCTGAGCACCTTCTGCAGACCTGCCTTCTCTACCTGCAACTTCGAAAAGAAACTTGGTCTCAAGAGCAGAGTGTGCGGAGGAAGCTATGTGGAACAATGAATCACAGAGGCAATCCACCTTATGGTCTAATCTGAGCTACCAAACTGAAGCGAAGAAGGAGGAGTTCAATATAATGTTTACATATGAAGCAATGATTAATGACGTCCAGTCTGAAGCAAACTGCATTCATACATTGTCAACACACCAAAGTCAGTCGTTTGAGTGCTACATCGTTTGTTTCAAGAAATTAGAGTTTGGACATTGAGATCCAGTAAAAATTGTTTAGTTTCTGAAAATTAATATTTTATTTTGACTGTGTGGAGTAGGAACTTAGCGTGTGCTCTAGCATATTAGAATGTGGCATGCAACAGCCCTGAAAATGCTCAAGAAAAAATCGCGTTTTTCGCTTCGCTGACTTTGGCGTCACATTACCCTGCTGTACTGTGAGTGGCACGTGTTAGGAAACAAATGTAACAATGACACACACATTTGGAAAACGAGAAACTGTTACAGTCCTGTATTTATAGTTGTAAAATATAACTAAAATGTATTTACACTGGAACCCACAAGGGCATAGAATAAAAGCAGAACAAAAGTCACGGAAAAGGGAAGATAGGGAAGGCACAGGGTGGCCCGAATGAGGTAGCAAAATCATGCCGCCTTGGCGTTATTTGGTTGAAGGCCTATGCTTCATTAGGGAAGTAAAGGGCAAAAGGAAAAGGATCAAAGATGGCGGAAGCTAATGAAGACTTTGACCTCCCCTGTGTGACGATAAAAGAACGTCACACCAGTTTGCCTCTACAGGACGTGCCCGAGCATTCCGAGACTGCGAAGACGTCAGGGATGATGTTGACCTCGGTAGTAAAGGTCAGTGTGGAGTTGAGGACACCGGTGAATGTGAACTGTGGAAGACACAAATAGAATTAACCAGTTCAGCATGTAGGCTTTGTTTACATTGGATTATCCTTAGGTCTTAGTCGAGGTTTCAACTTTATTACAACCCGCTCCCCCCCCCCCCCCCCCCCCTGCCCCGTTCCTATGCCAGTAAAAATCAAACGAAACGACCCTCACTGTCATATTTGCAAAAACTATTGAACAAACAATTTGTCCCGGCACAATCCACAAATATGCGCACCTAGTAAATACACATGGCAGTTGCTAGAGGCGCTAAAGCTAACAGTTGTCACCAGAAATGCAGGTTTTCGTTAACAAAAGTAGTTGGGCACGATAAGTTGGCTAAACACACGTAGAATTATTTCATAAGGTATTCCACCAGCCTATACGTAAACCGGTTACCGATTATATTATATACCACGACTCAACCGCTGCACAATTAAAGGCAGTCCACGTGAAAAATTACAGCTCGCAGAGCTGCACCAAGCAATAAATTCGGTAGCTCAGGCAGCGAAACCGTAGAGTACCGTGCATATGTGGAAACTGCATTAGTAAAACGCTGATGGACGCAAAAAAAAACTTTGATGCCAAAAATTCCGCCATGCATAGTCCTTAATTTTAGACCGGAAGTCTTTGATTATCCTGTTCATGTCTAAGGTGACTTTAATATCTTGAGCTAAAAACGGGCATTCCCACTAATATTTTAAGCTCAAAACGGGACATCGCCGGTCAGTCGTTTTAACACCATGCAAAAAAAAAAAACTTTCCATAAAATTATAAGTGAATGTTCGACTCTCGAGCTAATTCTGGACTGTTATGAAACGGGACAGTTGGGGGGAAGGGAGGGGGGGGGGGTCTAATCGATGGGACAATCGGGGCACTTTTTAAAACGGGACTGTCCCGGTGCTGCTACTTTTCCTAATAAAGTCGCGGTCCATCAAGATCCGATCCACAGTGAAGGTTTGCAGCAGGGGATCTCCCAAACTAGGGCTGTTTGTTCACTGACAGACTGCTGCTGGTAGTTCATCTGTTGATATATTACCACCTCTGCTTTTGTCTACAGCATGCTAGCCCGCCATAAACTGTAGCATCCATCATCATATGTTAATGTTGTGTGGATCACTGTCACATCTCTTATATGCTGTGTCCACATCTCAAACAGCCAGCGAAGGCTTCTAGGTCGAAGGTACCAGTGTCAGTCTGATTGTGTGTCCGTCTAACAGCCAGTTTGTTATAATGATCTATTCCTGTCTTGCAAGACTTAAAGATTCATCAGTAGGTCGCATCTTTTAATGTGGTCCATATATTTTATTTGTCTTTTTATTCTCTTCACCAACAGTTATTTTCATAACCATCATCATCATCATGTAGCAGGTCTTTTGCAGAACGTCGCTCTCATCACAATCTGCCTGTAAGAAACTCGGTCTCTTGCCAGTTCTCCCGCCTCATGAACTTTCACACTCAAGAAGTCACTTATATCCTGTGCCCATCTTCGTGTCGGTCAGCCTCTGCCCCTCCTTCCTGGTACCATGCCTTCTGCTATAATTTTTTCCAATCTGTCGTGGCGCTCGATATGACCAAAATAATTCAGCTTTCGAGAAAGGATGCTGTTTATTAGCCAATCTTCCTTGATGTTCAGATCTTTTAAGATGTCAATATTTCTCATCTTCTTTGTCCAAGATATTCTGAGAATCTTTCTATAGCATTTCAGCTCAAAAGCCCCTATTCTCTTTCTTAAAGACTGAGAGATAGTCCACGACTCACATCCGTATGTAGCCACAGGGAAGAGAGATAGTCCACGACTCACATCCGTATGTAGCCACAGGGAAGAGATATAGTCCACGACTCACATCCGTATGTAGCCACAGCTTTTCATAACCAGTCTGCATTTATTTTTAAATCTCAGTAAGATAATGCATATTCTTCTCCATAGCATCTCTAGACAAATTCAACATTCTAATTGTTTGCTCACTATCACATTTGGTTCGTCTGTCGATGCACTCCGTAGCCTAAGCTGTTAGCCTCTGCAACCTAAATTTGAACCAAGAAATGTATTGTGAAGTAAAGGCGACTGTTATTATACTGACCACTTCATTATTTAAGTGCTGGTTAGTCCACAACAGTATAGGACGAGCACCATATACACAAGAAAGTGTAAAAAGGTCTTGTACTGTATGTTCTGTTGTTGATCTCCAAACATATAGATTTTAGACCCTGATACTAAGTCGCCCGTGTGCAGCTAAAGTTTTCTACGAATTGGGTCAACCAGTCTCATCTCAACCCTGCTGAGTTGCCTCCTACGGCATGCATGGTAGGTTTGCCATGTTACTGCTATTTCCACACCTATGGACTCTGGAAATACACAGTGGTTAGTTACTTCACATATTATGGTGTTATTTGTATGTTTACACTGGTTTTTTTCTGCCTGATTCAGTGCAGAATTGCCTGGTTATGCCAGTAAGGGTCTTGGTTCCAGTTCCGTCTTAGAAAAAAAAAAAGACGACCACGTTCAACATGCTGCTGGTGAGACATCCCACTATAAATAGAAGGTCAACTGAACCCCACACAAGTTGCAGTAGATACACACCTGGCTAGAGAAAGTCAAATTAAAACCACACTGGTTGCTATACACATACCTGGCTACAGAAAGTCAAATTAAGTCCACACTGGTAGCTAGATACACACCTGGACAAAGACAGTCAGCCTAACACCACATCAATAACCATAAGAACATACCTGTATAAAGAAAGCTAGCCATCCATCGACAGGTCTGTGTATGTCTGCCTCATATTCCAGGTCGCTGATCCTGGTAGCGTCAAGACTATGCCAAAAGACAGGATTTGACCTCAAGCTTCCCAGCACCGGGTCGATGACTGTTAACCGGAAGTCTCGCCTGGACAAGTTCCATGTATAGTTTTTTTCTTTTAAATTTATCTAAAAATTAGCTACACAGACATTTCAGTGGACGAGTATGTCAGCACATGATGTCTCTGACAAGATCTTCAGTGGGACTAGTTTCTCAAGTGTGCCTGATTTCTAAAATATATATATATATATATATATATATTCTATATATATATATATATATATATATATATATATATATATATATATATATATATATATATATATATATATATATATATATATATATATATATATATATATATATATGTGTATAAGTTATTGCTGTTGGGGTGGTGTAGTGGCTAGACGCTCGCCTGCGGATCAGAAGGTAGTGGGTTCGAGTCCTGACGATGCCTGACTTTCTCAGAATGACTTTGACTCCCATCACCCATCGAGTGCCGATGGTCTATAAAATATAGGTCTAGCCTTATATGCCCAATACGCCTGAAGGTATGGAAAAGGGTCATTTCATGTATTCTGGTTGGTAGCATTTTCGATAATAAGTTTCTTTGTGTCGGTGTCTTATCTTTGTCTCCCCACTAGCATGTCCGGTAAAAAGGTTTATCGGTCATTTTCTGACATCTAGCAGGACATAGCAAAGATAAATATTATTTATGTTATTGCTTCCAGCCTACTCCATCTGATCTCTATCTATCTAATCTATCTAATCTATCCATCTATCTATCTAAATATCTATCTGTCTGTCTATCTATCTAATATATCTATCTATATATGTATATATCTAATCTATCTATCTATCTATCTATCTATTGTGGTGTTAGAAATCAGAAGAATGGGCCTCAGTTTGAATAATGGGAAGACCGTAGTAATGGTGGTATCAAAGAAACGAATTATTCCTATAAATGTGTAATAAAAGTCGATAGTGTTATTTTGGGACAAGTACAGAAATTAAAGTATCTGGCCACATGGATGACATCAGATGGAAGATGCATAACTGAGATAAGAAATAGAATAGGTCGGCAAAAACTGCTTTTTATAAAATGAAAAACATTTTGTGCAATATATCTTTGTCATTGAAGGTTAGAAAAATAATTCTTGCTTGCTACATGCATCCAGTTTTAACATATGGCTGTGAGTCCTGGACAATCGGTAGGCAGGTCAAACAATTTATTGAGGCCTTAGAGATGTGGTTGTACAGAAGAATGCTTAGAATACCTTGGACCGCCAAAAGAGCAACCAAGAGGTTTTGAAAGAGGCGGGAGCACGAAGACAACCTATCACGGCCATCAGAATGAGACAGTTATCATTTTTCGGCCATGTTATGAGAAGACGGAAAATAGGACATGTTGTGACCACTGGAAAGATTTGTTGAAGGAGGGATAGAGGAAGACGAGAGAAGATGCTTGACAGTCTTGTTGCATGGCATGGAGGTGTGTCGGCACACGAACTGATACATGCTGCAGGAGATCACAGATTGTAGAGAGGTATGATCGCCCACGCCAGTCGACAAGGCACCTGATGATGATGATTTATCTATCTATTTATCTATCTATCTATCTGTCTATCTATCTATCTATCTATCTGTCTATCTATCTATCTATCTATCTATCTATCTATCTATCTATCTATCTATCTATCTATCTATCTATCTATCTATCTATCTATCTATCTATCTATCTCTGCCATATGTATCTGGGGCTCCGTGGTTTAGCGGCTAGACGCTTGCCTGCGGATCCAAAGGTCGCGAGATCAAATCCGAACGGTGCTGGGCATTTGGTTTTTTTCTTCTACAACACTGCTCAATGTATATCAATAAACGTAAAGAAAACAAATACAGCAACATATAACTTATCTGTAACTAACCTATGTGTCCCGATTGTAAAATTACCTACTGATATATTTGAGTCATGAAAATAATGAAGGAAGCAGATGAGAAAGTGGCAAAAGATACAATGTGAGATGTTGCAGGATGTACCTCTTGTTGTCAGCTGTCCGAGCATAGAGAACTGTCACACTGTTAGGCACCCGGGACGTGGTGGCAGAAATCTTGCCTCCGGATCCAGTCTGACTCAGCACCCAGGTCACGTTTGGAATCTGTGCCCCCTCTAGAATGTTGAGGTAGAAGTCCGCCAACAGGTTTCCATACTCCAATTCGTGGTTCTCCGCAGTGTGGCTGGCATTAGGGGTGACTCTAGAGAAAATATGTTCACACACACAACAATTGACAATGAGTATTGGCCTAATGAAGTTCGTATATTGTCTTTTCCGTACGCCTTAGGTCACCATGTGTCTCTTAATCTCTTCTCTGTATGCCCAAGATCATCTTCTGGCTCTCCCTGCCTTTCTTGGCTTCAGTAACATCTACCAACATCTTTTCTCCGTTCTAGATTCAGTTGAATTTGTTTACTTCTTTTCAAAAAGTGAATTGTCCTACCACATTTTTCTGCACTAGCAGCAGTAAATTAATAGATGGCCCCTTTCCGTCTTTCCAGAGCACTTTGTTATATTGTGTAACAGCGAGAAATGGAAACCACAGGCTAGGGCGAGTCTCACTGGTAAAACCCGCTAACGTTAAGAAGAATCTCCCTCAATTAGAGCCATGGATTGTATGACTATTGTTGCCTTGCATTTAACATACTTTTTTTTCAAACGCACAGCTCCTAACCTGTATAATCATTGTCTCATTTATCCCTAATCCCTGCCTGATTTTCCCTCCCCGTAGCATAGCCCATGTCGTCTTGTTCTTTCAAATCTGCCTCAAAACCATATCATTCATGATCCGTTTTTTTTTTTTTCAAACTTTATATCGGAGTAGACGCCAGCCTCGATATCCTCTACCCTTCTGTAATTCACCGTAGAGGATGTCGAAAGGGACTCTACCATCCTCCAAGTGTGCCCTAAGCCTCTGAGTAAATGATTGTTGGTTATTAGAACAGTAATTGCTTTCAGTCATTCTCTATGTTTTTGCTGCAAAGTCGAGAACTCATTACACGTTAAAGCTAAATGCTTTGAGTTTGGTACTAGGTTTAATATTTTGATTGCCTAGATGTCACAGCACTATGAAAGTCTCTTGTAATTTGTGTTTCTACTCTAATACTGTATTTCGTTTTCCGCCATCTTGTTCTGTGTAAATCTAAAAATAGCTGTACAATATCATCAGCCTTTAAAGTATGGTTTCTCCGTGTGTGCCGGGGCCCCATTGTAGGGAGAGCAAGAATAGAATCACCGCCTCGCCAGCAAGCATGTCGTAACAGTCGACGAATTGGAGGCTCTCTTCGAAATCGGTTTGCATCTGCCTGAGAGAAAAGAAACCAACAGTCTGCACATAAATTAGATCTGTAAAAAAAAGGTCCTGCACGCAACGCTCGGGTTTAGGAACAAGTCTAAAATTCAGAGGTGGACGAACAACCAAAACTTTCTGCCGACGTTTACAGACAGTAAACGCAAAGAAGAAGAACTTTGTTTTATTTTTTTTTTTTAGACTAGGCTATCGTTTTCTTATAGGATATGGCTTGCTTGGTGTTTATTCTTGTGCGAATCATATATTCATTGCACGAAGTGGACAATTTTGGAAGGGAAGGGGTACAAAGAAAACAATTATTGCAGTTGGGTTGAGAGCTGAGTGTCTGAAAAAAAGCATCAAATACGGATGTCTGCAACAATGGTTCTGAAATCGCCAGCGCTTATAGTGGAAGATTGTGTCCAACTAACGCGAACGGTCTTGCTAGTCACACTGACCATCTTGCTAGTCACACTGACCATCTTGCTAGTCACACTGACCATCTTGCTAGTCACACTGACCATCTTGCTAGTCACACTGACCATCTTGCTAGTCACACTGACCATCTTGCTAGTCACACTGACCATCTTGCTAGTCACACTGACCATCTTGCTAGTCACACTGACCATTGCCACGGGCAGTGATCCCAGTGCCTCGCTACAGCACAATGTAACACTATCGATGCATTGAAAGATGAAAGGAGTACCAACAACAATGTATCACACAATATAGACATGGAAGTTATGTAATCTATCACATAATTTATACATGATGGCGTATCTTTTATGAGAACTTATCACGAACTCGCCTGCCTGACGAGAGTTCCTGACTTTCCCATTCATGCAGCAGCGAGTCGCACGGCCTGTCCTATGTTGTGGGGGGGGGGGGTTGAGGTGGCGTGACTATTTATGGGTATCGAAACTGGGATGTTTTTTTGTTTTTCTGCTTTCCTTGTTGGTGGCTTCCTTCAGAAAAATAACCCACTGAGAAGAAACATAGGAATACAAAAACATCGTAATTTCCATACTCCCGAACCATCGGGCAAGTAGCACAACGTGGAAATAATCACGTAAGTGAGCGGTGACAACACGAGAAAAAAGACAACTTTTAACCTGTTAAAAATAAAGTATACATGACACTGGCAAGTGGACCCACCGCGGCATGAATGGAAAGGGAAAGAAGTCTCGCTGTGTTGGCGGCTTCGTGATAAGTACCGTTTAATGTATCTTAACGTAAACATGCAGTAGACAATATATAGAAAGTAATACAATAGAAGGCGTAGATGTTCTATGCCTCCATTTTTCGCTGTCAGCATAAAATGATGGTGATGATAACGAGAATGATGATTATGGTTTGGAGTACCTGATATGTTTCGGCGACTGCAGTTTGTCAAAGAAGTAATGAGAGTCATCCAGCAGGAAAAACTCGTCTCCAGACGACGTGATGATCAGTTTTGGGATGCTCAATCTGTCGTTGTAGGCTGTAATAGCAGAGGTCAAATGTTAACAGCAGCTAGATGTAGTAGTTGACATGGATCAAACTGTTGAATGTGGCAGGTAAGAAAGTATTGATACTTTCTACTCATTTATACACTTCTTTTCTTGTAAATCATTTTCCCCACTATTCATATATTTCTTGCTAGTTCTTTTTTTCTTCAAAAACACACACAAAAAGGTTCCCGCGTCCCTGACTATTACTACTACTGCTGCTGCTATTGCTACTTTTACTTCCACTTCTACGACTACTGCTGCTACTACTTCTTCTACTTCTACTCCTGTTACTACTACTTCTGCTACTAACACTCTTCCTCATTCTTCCGCTCACCCTCGCCCTCCTCCTCGTACAACTACTACTAATACTATAACTATTACTACTACTACTCCTTCTACTACTAATACTGCTACTAAGAGGAAATAAAACCTGAAAACTTTATGTTATAGCATGGCAGACCAGGCCCTTCGCCTTGGCTGGCAGCTGGTCTAGGAGGGAAGCTCCGACAGGTGGACAGATAGAGCACTGCTCTTCTGATCCGGCAACTTTTACAGAATGCTTAGTTTCAAACGTACTGGTTTTACCTTTCATTTGGAGTAAACAAGGCAGGGGTCATTATGCATGGGCAACATATGGTCTCTACAACACTGCCCAGGCTTTGTGCTATGGAGATTAGGAACTTTATCCCTGACCTTTAGTGGTCTCGGAAACAAATCGAGAGACAGCAGTTACGGATTATAAGTTCTTGTCAGTTGGCGTAGACGAGGGCGCCACGGGTTGCCTCAAGCTGGGCAGCCCCAGCCAAAAATATGATCCGTCACCTCTTGTATGCTTTAATGGGTTCTTGGAGCTAGGAGAAAATCCGAACTGCAGGCTGTAAAAACCAGTGCACCAGGCAATAAAAAGAATCATAACCCTAAGCTTCGACTTTGCTCTTGGAACGTGAGGACCATGTGTCCCTGGTTTTCCACTGGCCTGGAAAACAATAATGATGTGAGAAAAGTGGCTATCATTGATGCCGAACTCAACAAACTTGACGTAGATACTGCCGGCCTACAGAAAACCCGTCTGCCAGAGTTATTAGAGAAAATAATTATACATTCTTCTGGAAAGACAGAGGCCACGAAGAAATTATGGAGTGGGATTTGCAGTAAAGAATTCACTGTTAGGATCATTTGAGAGTCCAACGAGAGGAAGTGACAGAATATTATTTCTACGTTTGTCTACCTCAAGTGGTTTTATTACACTTGTTATTGCATTTGCACCCACTCTAACGTCAACAGAGGACGCAAAGGATTTTATGAGGAACTAGATAATGCAGTGAAAGCAATTCCTAAACTGACGGCATCTATATACTTGGTGATTTTAATGCTCGCGTGGGGTCAGACTCAAACTGATGGCCAGTTTGTCTTGGAAAATAAAATGTTGGCCACATGAATGAAAATGGGCAGAGACTACTGGAATTCTGTACTAGAAGTGACTTGTGCATTACAATCTCCTTTTTCAAAACCAAAGACCGCCTCAAGGTGTCAAGGAAACATCCTAAATCTGGCCACTGGCACCAGCTGGACTTTATTCTCACAAGGAGGCAGCACTTGAACTGTGTATTACTAACTCGCAGCTACCACGGTGCTGATTGTGATACTCACCATTCCCTAGTTGCTACAAGAGTTCGGATGAAACCAATGAGAATGTTCACTTTAAAATAAAAACAAATCCCTAGGTTAAATATTTCCAAAACTAAAGACCCTGTAAAGTGCTTTGAGTATCAACAACAGCTTGAAGATGCTTTCACTGATATCCAGGATAACTCTACAGCAAGCCTAAAATGGGATGAAATTAGGGAGACTTTACAAAACAGCTGTTTCAGTCTATGGGATTGGGGGAGGGGGGGAATAAGTAAGGACTGGTTTGAAGCAAATAGCTACATTCCAACCTTTAATTGACAGCAACAACAAAAAATACTCCTTAGAAACAAGGAAAGAACAACAAGGAACACTCACATTGAATTAAGAGCAGCTAGAAATCATTTGCAGCACGTAGCTAGGCAGTGTACCAACAACTACTGGATCCAGTTATGTTAAAGCATTCAAAGTGCTAGCAGTGATGGTAATGTTAGAGGCATGTAAGAGGGGATCAAAAAGGCCATCGGTCCTAGTATTTAGAAAAGTGCGCCACTAAAGAATTTAAATGGGGAGATTATTAATGACAAGAAGAAGCATTTAGATAGATGGGTTGAACTTTATCTGGAGCTTTACTCAGTTGATACTAAACTAGCAGATGGTGCTCTTAATGCCATGAAGACGCTACCAACTCTTGACTATCTGGACACATTTCCAACAGTTGTAGAAGCTAGGAATGCTATTGGTGAATTGGCTTCAGGGTAAGTCCCAGGCAGAGATAAATTCATACTGAGATCGCCGAGAGTGGGAAAGACATTCTAACCCCACACACCCATCAGCTAATAACACTCTGCTGGCAAGAGGAGACAGGTTCCGCAAGACTTTAAAGACTCAAGCATCATAACTATGTACAGGAACAAGGGTGTTTGAAGTGAATGTAATGACTACAGGGGAATATCACTACTGTGTACTGTTGGAAAAGTGCTTGCGACAATTGTTCTGCGAAGACTCCAAATCCTGGGACCCGATCTTCCACTGATATGATATTTTCATTGCCACAGTTGCAGGAAGAATGCCGCGAACTAAATCAACCACTGTATGTTGCTTTTATTGATATTACCAAGGCATTTGATTTTGTAAGTCGAAAGGTCTGTTCAACTCACTGAAGAATATTGGGTGTCCACCTACTCTAGTGAGCAATATTGAGTCGTTCCACACAGGTATGAAAGGTACAATAAACTTTGATGGTGTAACATCAAAGGAGTTTGTAATCAAAAATTGAGTGAAGAAGGGGTGTGTACTTGCTCCTACACTCTTTGAAATGTACTTTTCACTTCTTTTGACACATGCCTTTCGAGATCAGGAGGGTGGTATTTTCATTCATTCTCGATCTGACGGCAACCTTTACAATGCTCGCAGGCTGAAGGCCAAAACCAGGATAAGATAAGTACTTATCAGAGAGCTGCTGTTTGCAGATGATGCAGCAATAACCACCCACTCAGAGGAGGATCTGCAATGTTTACTATCTGCCTTTGCTGATGCGTGCTGTGAATTTGGACTAACAGTCAGCAAAAAGAAGACAAAGGTTATGGTGTAATGTGTCAATGACAGACATATAGTCTTCATTGACGGTGAAGAGCTTGAGACAGTAGACCATTTTACCTATCTGGGTTCCACAGTGAATAGTAAACTATCGCTGGACCAAGAAATCAACATCAGGATAGGTAAGGCAGCAACAACAATGAGTAGATTGACAAAGAGAGTTTGGGAGAAAAGAAAGCTCACAATTAAAACAAAATCCCTTGTCTATCAGGCTTGTGTTCTCAGCACTCTGCTTTATGGCAGTGAAACTTGGTCAACCTGTTTGCATCAGGAGAGATGGCTTAATAGCTTTCACATGCGATGCCTAAGAAGAATACTTGGCATTAAGTGGCAGAACAAAATCACAAACACTGAGGTACTGGAGCAGGTATTACAACAGTCTTTACCATGCTCAATCTACGAAGGCTCAGGTGGCTGGGTAACACCTGGAGAACGGAGGATGGCAGATTCCTAAGGACATCCTTTATGGTGAATTAAAAGCGGGAATAAGATGTCGCGGCTGACCTCTACTACGGTATAAAGATGTGTACAAGCGGGACGTGAATGATAAAGGTACTGAGGTGGACGGTGGACTCATGGAAACAAATGTCATGCTCTCATTGTGGAAGACTTTTCTTGACACTAGCGGGTCTTGCTAGTCACACTCGCCATCTCCATGGGCTGTGAATCTCATGCCTCCTCATAGTGCAGTATAACACTATCGTCTGGAAAGACGGAAAGGTGCCAATCATCATTAACCCTACTACTTCTGCTGCTACTGCTACTACTATTACTACTGCTACTACAACTATTACAACAACTACTACTACTATTTTACTATTACTACTACTGCTATTATTACTACTACTACTATCACTACTACTATTACTACAACTATTTCTACTACTGGTACTATTACTACTTCTGCTATTACTAATACTACTACTACTACTATTACTACTACTACTACTACTGCTGCTGCTACTGCTACTATTACTACTACACATAATACTCGGTGGAGAGACATGAGTGTAACGCTTTTATCGCTGACACTTTCTAATAGAAAAGAAAAATGCATTACTTTAACCATACTCAAAAGCGACTGCATGTTTTACCAAGGCAGCCGCAATGTCGAAACCATGTCTTTTTGTTTACAAAGCTACTGGATTATTTTCTCGCCGTTGAACTTCATGGCTTTGTCCTGTGTGATATCTTCAATTATTGCATTTCTTCTATTTTTCTCTAGATAATTTTTTTTTTTTTTTTTTTTTACATTATTTTATAAATAGTAAACAAGATTACCAAAAGGGTCAGCAATTTCCTGGAAACGGGCCAGCTCGGGGTTGTCCAGGTCCTTGGTGATGTCCACCTGGTAGTAGTCGGTGAAGGCGAAACTCCAGCCCCCGAGTGACCGGTAGTGGTGATGGAGGTTCTGTGGACAAAGTTCGAGAACAGCAACACTGACCAACCAAAGAGAACACGAAGGAACTAAGAAGACAGAAGGGAAAAAGAAGAGATAATGGAACAAAACCAATAACAAATAAGAGCAATGAATTGAAAGGGCAAAATAGGCACAAAATCGTTAGGTAAGTGTGTAGAAATATTTTTAGTGCAGAGTCAACAACGATTAAATGTTGCTTAAAGAAGGATTCACGGATATATTTATTTAAAATATATTTTTTAAAGTCTGCATGAAACAAAGAGGCTGGAAAGAAAACTCCAATAAAATGTAATTTATTGGAATACATTATATAGTGTCGTCAACGTCTGTGGCTTAAGCGTTGCGAACGCGCTTCGTAATTCCGGGGTGCCGGGTTTGATCCCAGCTGCGGGCCTGGCGCCTTGTGTTGGTTTCCAACAGTGGTAACAAGAAGCCGACCGTCTAGTAAGTATTGGCAAACTACTGGACGTAAGCTTGCCTTGAGAAACCACAACAGCCAAAAAAATGCTGGGCTGGGTTCTGCAACGTCCTGTAAAGAATACGCAACTAACTTGAATGTAGTGTCACTTTTTCTAGAACATAAGATGTCATCTAATCTAGCGGTCTAGCAAAGAATCATAGAACCGAGCGGTAACTTCCACAGCTTGACAAGGCGTCGCACATTCTATACACTGCCATACCTGACGCATATTGAGAAGGTCCATCACAGTGGGTGCTATAGCAATGACTCTCTTGTCCACGGCAGCGGTCAGCCAGGTTGTCCAGCCTCGCTATTTGCCAAAGAGAACATTAATTATAGCAAACATGTTGTTGTTATATCATAGCTAATATAGATATATCGCTGTTATACGTAAGTTTTTTAAATTACATATTTAACTATAAATATTTTCTTATATTTTGTTAAATGTATTTCTATTGGAAAAATTATAATATATCCCTGTTGTTAGATTATATCCATGTGTGTGTGTGCGTATGTGTGTGTTTGTCTGTTTGTGTGTTTGTCTGTGTGTTTGTGTGTGTGTCTGTGTATGTGTCTGTGTGTGTGTGTGTGTGTGTATGTGTGTCTGTGTATGTGTGTGTGTGTGTATGTGTGTCTGTGTGTGTTTGTGTCTGTGTACGTCTATGTGTCTGTGTGTGTCTGTGTGTCTGTGTGTGTCTGTGTGAGTGTGTCTGTGTGTCTTGTCTGTGTGAGTGTGTGTACGTGTGTGTGTGTGTGTGTAATATCTCGTTAATGTTTTTTATATTAAATGCGTCAATGTGTCTATGTTATAATTTATGTCGATAGGGCAATTATATAGTCAACGTGACCAGCAGCACTTATGTATGAAACATGTTTTTGAATACTAAATTTGTGTTCCAAACACTGGCGTAAAGTTTGCCGAAGCTTCTGGTGGCCTCTGAGATTCTGGCTTTGATCTTCTTGTTAATATACACACGTATCTGCAGCACTATATAATTTTTGGCTATACCTTCATAGACTATGTCCGCTCCCTGGTGAAGCCTGACTTTTTTAAAAAATGACCTTGACTCCCAGGTCGACCCAACCTTGAGTGGGTACCGAGTGCAGTCCCGGGAAGGAATTGGCGGCCGGCGTGAGGCTGACCACATCACCCATCTTGTGCCGATTGGTCTATATAAATTTAGGTCTAGCCTTTTATGCCCTATACGGCTTAAAGCGTGGAAAAGGGACCTTTACTTTACTTCATAGACTGGATCAAGATCTTCGACTGTGTTCTAACCCCGAAACTGTGGAATGTCATTGAAAATGTGTGGTTTTCATCACATTTGATACATTCACTTGACGGATTACATCAGAAAGAGCAAGAGGTAGTCAGAGAACTTGAGAAACATCAAAAGGGTTCGAGGTGCGAAGGGAGTGAGCAGATGTACTCACCATACCTCTTCGATACATATGCAGATAGTATAGCCAGAAGTGTTTCAAATAACCAGACTTCTGATAGTTTTGATCCTCCTACAATTGGCGGTATATATATATACACT
>CAJHNH020004602.1:1103377-1273377 GCA_905116865.2 Candidula unifasciata
GCAACAATAAACACGGGCATCCGATTTTACTACTCAGAAACGGAAAAAATTACTAGAAGTCCATGTGAAAAAAATTCCGGTCTTCACTGGGGCTTGAACCCAGGACCTCCAGCAATCGAGGCAGATGCCATGGCCAAAAACCGCTCAGTCCACCGGCATTAATTATAAAATACCTCTAATCTCAGTCAGTCAGTCAGTAGCATGTCCTTTGCAGAACCTTACTCCCATAGCAACCCTCCGGAAAACTTCTAGATCACAAGCAAGATGTTCCGCGTCCATCTGAACCCATCTGAAGATCATCCGCCACATCATGCACCCATCTTCTCTTTGGCCTTTCTCTTCCTCTCTTCTCGGGTATATATCCCTTCATTATTGTTCTCTCTAAACCTTTGTGACGTTTCAAGTGATCAAAATATTTCAGTTTTCTGTGTTTTGTCGTCTTTTATAGCCAACCTTCTTCAATATTCTTTCTTTCATGGTTGTAATGGGGTTTTTTTTTTTTTTTTTTGCAAGTTTCACAGAAGGTATACCAGTATGCTTCTTCTTCTTCGGCATTCCGAGCCCTTGAGGTTCATTGCTGCAAATATCACCCGCCTCCATTCTTTTCTCTGGTTGGCCTTTTCTTTCAATTTGGTGACACCAATTGTTGGCAGGTCTGTCTGAACATTATTTCTCCATCGTCTTCTTTGTTTGCCTCGCGGTCTACGACCATTCATCTCCCTTGTGTATACAGTTTTTACTTCTCTGTCATCTGACATTCTTTCAATATGTCCCATCCATTTCAATCTATTGGCTCTACAGATGCCAGTGATCAATGGTGATTTAAACAGATTATGAATTTCGTTATTGCTTCGCCCTTTCCATTTCCCGCTGTTTGCATTTTTGATGGGCCCAAAGATTCCTTGTAAGACTGTTTTCGAAAACTTATTATAAGGCTTCATCTCTTTTAGTTGTGCTCCAAGTTTCAGAGCCATTTAAAACGCCTGGTCTTATCAACGTTTTTTTATATTTTGATCTGCGAGACAGACACTTTGACTTTAGCAGATGTTGAAGGGCATAGTAAACTTTATTTCCAGATTGTATTCTAGATCTCAGACAGGGTAGAGGAATTAAGGACACATCTTTAATATGAGAATAATGTTTTTTAAAGCAGAGAATACAACGTAGATCTTCACGCCTGTTTCATTGATTATAGCAAGGCATTTTATTGTGTCCAATATCAGAAACTGTGGACTGTTATGAGAAATATGGGGTTTCCATCGCATTTAGTGCATTTAATTAAAAATCTTTATCGTAAACAACAAGCAGCCATCAGAGCAGCTGGTGAAACATCGGACTAGTTCGAGGTGCAAAAGGGAGTGAGGCAAGAGTGCATTCTATCACCATACCTATTCAATATATACACAAAGAAGAGGAGGAACACACATCTTGAAAGATCTGAACATCAAGAAAGAGTGGCTAATAGACAGCATCCTTTCTCTGAAGCTGAAATAGTTTGGTCATATCAAACGCCACGACGGATTGCAAAAAAATATAGCAGAGGGCATGGTACCAGGAACGAGGCGCAGGGGCCGACCGACACGAAGATGAACACAGGATATAAGTGACTCCTTGAGTATGAAAGTATATATGGCAGGAGAGCTGGCCAGAGACCGAGTTTCTTTCAGGCAGACTGTGATGAGAGCAATGCTCTTCAAAGGACCTGCTACATGATGATAATGATGATTCTAGATATTATTTCTTCTCTCAGCATGGTGGAGCAGTTAAAGTTTGCACCCAAGTACTTATATGTTTCCGTTAGTTTGATTTTTCATATTATCGACTTGTATGTGGCCGGAGCTTATATCATTTCCCTGTCTAGCTATTATCATGTATTCTGTCTTATCTTGATTGATAAAAAGTCGCATTTTCTGAGCTGGTATTTTTAAGAGAATCAGTGTTTTAACAGTCTCTACTAATTTTCTCCAACAATATCAATGTCATATGCATACCCAAGTATTCTTGTAGATTCTCCTATAGTACACTCTTGTTTCAATTTAATTATAATTTTCTGCATGGTCAAGTTGAAAAGAAATGGGGACAGGTCATCACTTTGCTTTAAACCAGATGTTATTTAAAAATGATCTGCCTTTGTATATTATTATATTACAAGTTTATTCCATACATAGTTTGGTCGTGGTAATTAACTTCTTTAGTTTTCCAAAGTGCTTAGACCTGTCTGCTGTCTAAGTCAAATTACCCAACAAGGCAAGTGAGACACTCTGAAAGATCGGACCTGCAAATCCTGCTGCTTTACCCAGCAGAGGCCCTTGGGCCTCGTTAGCGCAGTCGATAAGAGGCTCGCTTTCAAATCCAGCTGCGATCGCTGCAGCCACGGTCGGTGTTCGAAACCTGGCGGCTCCCGGGGTTCATCGAAATGGGTACCAAAGTTGACACTCTGGGGTAAATGGAGGAACGTCGCTGAGCCACAGAGTTAGTGCGGACGGCGACACAGGCGGACAATTCTTATCATCTGTCCGTACTGGTGGCAGAGCACTTATGGTTTATAACAGTGTGCAATGACGCTAGTTCACATCTCCCGACTTTACCTTTACCTTTACCTGAACTTCATAGACATTTAATTAACGGCGATGAATGACATACTTTAGTCATAGGCAGCAGTAGTATTATTTCAGGATCCGAACTGTTTTCGAGAAACTTCTTCCATGTCCATGCCAGGATGGCATCCTCTGATCTGTTTGTACGGTTAGGGTCGTCCTGAGGAGGGAGAATAAGTTAGCAGACGTCAGATGCATAATGGTGTAGAAATTGTATGAAGCGAGATTTAGTGGATGCTGCGACGTGTGGTAAAGGTTCTGGTATGTGTGGTGGAGGTTGTGGTATGTATGGTGGAGGTTGTGGCATGTGTGGTGGTGGATATAGCCTGTAGATAGATGGACTCTGTGGTATGTATGTAAGTAGACAAGTAGGTAGGTACTTAGATAGGGATAAGGATTGTTTGGTAAGTATGTATGAAGCCAAGTAGACATTGGGTAGGTACGTATGTCGATAGAAGTATTGTTTGGTAAGTAGATGTGTGGGCAAGTAGAAAGGTAGTTAGTTACATAGGCAGATAAAAGGATTGTTTGGGAAGTAGATTATGTAGGCAAGTAGATAGGTAGTTCGGTTGGGTAGACATAAGTATTGTTTGGTTAGTAGAAATGTTGTTTTGTAAAAATGTAGCTTGGAAAGTAGGTATAAAGAAGGATTGTTTGGTAAGGAGGTAAGATAGAAGGATCCTTTAATAAGTATATGTGCAGACAGACAAACAGATAGATATGATTTAATTACCCGGAATACAATTGGCTGGTTGGGGATCTGTTTGATTACTGCCACCACGGACCCCGTTTTCCTGGCAATCAGACTTGCTCGGTTGATTTCTGTGTCTGTCGTGTCTGCCAGTCTGAGACACAATAAGGAGCATTGACAATCTTAGGTATACGTCTCCAAACAACGTCAGTAAAACGCTACCCCACGAAGAAAATAGAGGGGGGGGGGGCTTCAAGAGTCTAAAGCATTTTTTATTGTGAGCTGAAAAACAAATAAATTATATAATGTAATTGAAATGATATGAAATGAATTAATGCATGCTTAATAAAAGGACGTCTGTGTGTGCTGAGAAAGGAGGCTTCTCCATGAGAGATTTGGGGAGAGGCGCCTCCGGGTTCTTGCGCCTTTTATGTTAGTCTTCGTCAAAATGAGCACACTTTGACAATCTAGGACGTAGAAATGTACATACATTGGCAATTTAGACACGGATTTAGAAAAAGGAAATTCTTATCTGAGCTTTCAACAGGCGAATTTTACTATATAAAACCTTAGCACTATTTGCAGTGTCAATGGATCTATAGAATATAGCCCAAATCGCCTGAGTGCGTGGAAAATTGTTCTTTACTTTAATTTTAACACTATTTGAAAGAAGAATCTCATTCACACAAAGTTATGAATGAACTAAAACTATCACAGGCCTCATCATTTTTGACCACATCTACATTTTATGTGTATATGTTAAACATGGATTGAAAAAGAATACACGGTCTTACGTCCTTTTTACACCAGGCATCTTGTTCATGAGACAGTGTTTTAGTTAAGTGAATTCAATGCATCGATAACTCGACTAATGGGGTAAACAGAAGACGTGCTTGGTTAGTCATAGCACCGCGCCTCTGAATAGAAATCTATAAAAATAGAACAATTATCTAGCACAGTAATTCCAAAACTTTTATCAGTCGCGAAAATTAAAATTTTTCCACGGCGCCCTAATCTAAGCAAAAGTATGACTATTCGTATGTAAAATATTTTTTTTTTTACTGTATCTTCGAATATTTCGCAGCGCCCCTGTGAAGAGGTCGCGGCTACCCGGGGCGCCGCGGCGCACAGTTTGGGAATCACTGATCTAGCAACCAAACGTGTAAATAACAACTTATCTAGAACTGAACACGCATATAACAATCGGCTGTTCTAACTGCAAATCTTCAAACAGACAGAACAATCTCACTTGTCAGAGTTATATCCGGAGCCGATGATGATAAAGGCGGTGTCTGGGTGGACCACGTTGGTGGGCACGGAAATAAACAAATGATGGAACCAGATGGGGTTTGTTGTCAACTGATCTGTAGAGGCAAATAAAGCATGTTAGTGGAGACAAAAACACTGATACGGTACCACAGATTATACACTTCGCCGACACAGAAGCGCCAATCATCATCATTTTGTTGACGCCGTTTGGGCTCGTTTCCTCCATTCCGCCCCATCGTGTACAGTTATTTACATATCACGGATGGAGTCCAGTCCGGGGGAGAGGGTGATTCCACTACACAAATGGGGGTAGACAGTAGATGTGTATAGATGTTTCTGATTTAGTCACGTATTCATCCTTTTGTGTTGAATTCAATGATATATAACAACCTATCCAACTATTACACTTCAGGCGAACTGGACATATAGGGCTAGATTTGTACTTTATTGACTAGTTGGCATTCTGTGAAGATGTCGTCACATACATATATACGTGTGTGCGTGTATATATATATATATGTATATATATATATATATATAGGTAGGGGGAGGGGGTATTTATATCTGTTTTAGGCCAAATGGCACCAATTTTGAAATGCAAGCATGTAAATATAAACACTGAACAAAAAAACTAATCAACACAATATTCATATCTTATAGCAATATAATATGAATAAAACACAATTTGCATCTTGTCAAGAAAACTAGTCTGCAATATAGTGAACTCACCACTTTTCCATTTCTGGGAGGTCAGATTGAGAGCGTGCACTGTGACCCCTGGAATAGCGTAAGTTGTCAGAAACTTGTAGTTGTAGTGAGGATCCGGAGTGTTGACGTAATCATCCAGGGCGTTGGAGCTCACGCAGGATACCGTGGCCAGAGCTACAAAACTTACCACCAGCGGAGACAGCGACATCTTTCGGTAACAACAGCCGCTAGGGAAACATCCAAACATTACTTGCTGTATCCTGATTATTTTCCCTGCTTATGTAACGGGCTGACTAATTTTTAATAACAGTCGTATGATGCCGTAATATGAGGCCAGTTTTAGTTGTCGGTTATGTTTAGCGTACTTTCTTTCAACAAAAATACGCTAATATAAATAATAATGGTGAATCTATGCGGCAAATATGATTACAAGACTTCGGAATAAAGCAAGGTGAAGCAACTGTGTGCTGTCTTCAAGATCAAGGAGACATTGTAACCAGCTTCTGATGGGAATAATCACTAGATGTATTTGGGATGGCTGCTGCATGGAATTCCAAATAGAAAGTGAGGTCGACTGTGATTAACATAGCAGCGATATAAATCTTGACAACCCCTTTACAACCCGCTGATTACGTCCTATCTAGGCAACATTTTTTAATATCTCATGTCTGATTTGTTTTCTTTTGTCCTATTGCTTATACCGTAAAACGTTACAAAGAGGAGTTAGATGTCGTTTCCTGTCCTTTGCTGGTTGGCCTTCTCTTTCCAGTTGGTGACACCAAATGTTTGCAGTTCTGTCTGGACATTATCTCTCCGTCGTCTTCTTTTTCTGCCTAGCGGTCTACGACCATTCATCTCCTTTGGGTATACAGTTTTTACTTCTCTGTCATCTGACATTCTTTCAATATGATCCAACCATTTCAGTCTATTGGCTCTCTAGATGCCAGTGATCAGTAGTGATTTAAACAGATTATGAATGTCGTTATTGCTTCACCCTTTCCATTCCACGCAAAAGGGAGTGAGGCAAGAGTGCATTTTCTCAGCATACCTATTCAATCTATACGCAAAGAAGAGGAAAAACACTGACATCTTAAAAGATCTTAACATCAAGGAAGACTGGCTAATAGACAGCATCCTGTCTTGGAATGTGAAATATTTTCCTAGTTGCGAAGCTTGTGTTAATGTTATACTGCATTTCTGTAATCTTTTACTGCCTCCGCCCATGTCTCTCTTGATGGCTTCGTGAGTTGTGGTCAGAAGCGTAGCAAGAGGGGTGGTCAGGGTGCGGGCCGCTCTGGGTGTCATCGCTGAAGGGGCGACAAAACACTTTGCTTTTAACCACGTCCAACTCGGGCTAATACGTGCTTTTAATACTTTCAAATGTGTGTGTGTGTGTGTGTGTGTGAGGTAACCGGAAAAGTGTACGCACCTGGTACAACTTGACCTTGAACCTCCTCTGGGGGCGACAGGAAATATTCTGCACAGGCTACCGTCTGACCTTGCCATGCCACTGTTTGTAGCCTGCTGGGTGCTTTCTTTTTTAGCCGACCACAGATGACGTCACAGGACAGTACAGTATTTTAGAGGGTGGTGAGAGCGGGTTTTCCTTGGTTTCTGTGCTTTAGAGTGTTTCTTCCAATGCCAAGGTTTTCGCGCGCTTACCTTACCCGAACCCTAACCAAAACTATGCGCTTGATCTACCACTTCCTGAAATACTTGACAGTTCCGTGACCTGTGGATTTTCCTTGTTTGTGGTCAGCTAAAAAGAACGTACCGCCTCTTGTTCTCATGTAGTACGCTCTAGCTGCTAGCGGATTTTTTCCCATTCTGACCAAATGACCAAACCATTTTATTCTTTGATGCTCTATGAAATCATTGACTGGTACTGTGCTGACTGATCGACTGGTACTGTGCTGACTGATTGACTGGTACTGTGCTGACTGATTGACTGGTACTGTGCTGACTGATTGACTGGTACTGTGCTGACTGATTGACTGGTACTGTGCTGACTGATTGACTGGTACTGTGCTGACTGATTGACTGGTACTGTGCTGACTGATTGACTGGTACTGTGCTGACTGATTGACTGGTACTGTGCTGACTGATTGACTGTTACTGTGCTGACTGGTACTGTGCTGACTGATTGACTGGTACTGTGCTGACTGATTGACTGGTACTGTGCTGACTGATTGACTGGTACTGTGCTGACTGATTGACTGGTACTGTGCTGACTGATTGACTGGTACTGTGCTGACTGATTGACTGACTTTTTTTTTCTACCCCACATAGACATCACACAAACGATAAACACCAGGTGACACAAAGTGCCACCACGCGGATGAGGTTCACCCGTGGAGAGGTCACAGAAACCCCTTTTAGCCGTTAGGCCATATCTATGGCTAGGCCATATCTATGCCATGGCTATATTCAGGGTCCCCTCTACAGAAGCCAGAGTGGGGCTTCGAATAACGAAAAATTGCATCCCACGTGGGAATGATTGATATAAATATATATTGGGCTTACTATTGTTCTTTGCTGTTGAGTCTGTCTTTTCTTATTTATTTTTTTCCGCCTAATTTCTTATGCATCCCATCTCACATGTTGTAACTGTGCGCTTATGTTGTTCTGGGACTGTCCATGTCTGGCACTGATAACACATAGCTGGTACGCATAGCTCGTTTATCAGCTACATTGTGTGTGTGTACTTGTTTATGTTTTAATGCCTCAAAAGTGGAGTTATTTGGTAATTTATTTTGTTGGCCTTCTGTATTCTGTTTTAAATTCTCTATCTAATCCTTACCCTCTATGAATATATTGCCTAGCTACTTAAATACATTACCTTGTTTTAAGGTCTCTCCTTCAACAGCGATGCCATGTTAAACTGATGATCTGTTAACCAGCAATTACTAATGGGTTTTTATTTCTTCTTCTTCGGTATTTATGTTTCTATTTCCTGCAGCAGATGTTGTTTATGTGGGGCATGATCGTCAGCATATATCAGCTTGGTGTCAGATGTATGATAGCTGGAATAATGTGTCCCTTTGTGTAGTAATATTCCCTAGATGAAATATTCAGTTCATCAATAACGTTTTGTTGCACACAATTCCCGACACAATGGGGACTGTTTAACATGAAGTGGTCGGTTATCCGTGGTCTAGCCGCTGTATCTCGAGAAGTGAGACGGGTCTTGTAATTTACTTTCCCCGATGAGGTTTATGGGCCACGTTGTGGGAGCAGGAGCGGGGTCAGTGCCCCTGACAAGCATTTCGTAAAAGTGTTTTAACTGGGCATGTGTCTGAGTGCATGAGTGTTGAGAAACCAACAGTCTGCATACAAATAAGTCTGACATGTACAACGGACGTTGGTGCAAGACTGAAGTTCCGCACTCTCCACCGGACTTTACAGCAAGTGAACGCGAAGAAAAAGGAGTACCCTACTTACTGTACATAACTAAAACTACGCCACCTATCAACTGGACTAAGAAGAAGATAAAGAAAGAAAGAAAGAAAGAAAGAAAGAAAGAAAGAAAGAAAGAAAGAAAGAAAGAAAGAAAGAAAGAAAGAAAGAAAGAAAGAAAGAAAGAAAGAAAGAAAGAAAGAAAGAAAGAAAGAAAGAAAGAAAGAAAGAAAGAAATTTACAAACAATGAAGCTTGAGCCATGTTTCGATAGTTACCGTGTGGATCAATCCTTTCTCAGTTTGGCCAGAATGTGATCGGGTGGGCCAGTCTCCGGCATTAAGTACCAGACAGGCTTTGCCCAGTCAGCAGATAGATTCCTACGTATTATTTCAAAAGAGAATCGTGACCGTAATTTGTGGGTAGATACCCTCTCATACACCCAAACATAGACACCCTCACATAGATTTACACACACACACACACACACACACACACACACACACATAAAAAGTAACACCCCCACCCCCTCCCCCTCCAACCACCACGCACGCACTCATAGAGAAACAGTGCTTCTCAGTATTGTGAGAGTAGCAGCCACTGTGTGAAGATCCAAACTGTAGAAATTTGAAACACTTATAACATTACCTTCTTCTTCTCCTCCTCCTCCTCCTCTTTTTTCTCCTCCTCCTCCTAATGTTTTTTTTTTTCATCCTCGTCCTTCTCCTTCATCCTTTCGAATTTGAAACAAAAAAATCCGTTCTGTAATCAGTGACTGTCGCGCCCCCTGTCGCGCGTCCTGCCACGCCCCCTACCGCGCACCCTGTCGCGCGCCCCTGTTGCGTCGCGACTGGTCTCTTTAAAATATAACTACTAGCATCATGTGCTCAGCAAGTCTCGAAATGTGAAGGTGGTCTTTAACTTCTTATATTTTTACGTTGGCAGTGAATCGCCAAATGTGACTTACTTACTTACTGACTTAGTCGCTCCTCCTCTACAGTGGGGTGTAGAGGTTTGCAAGAGAGATCGCCAGACTTCTCTATCAGCAGTTTTCTTTCTAGCTTTGTTTCATTCCAGTCCTCTGTCAGTTAGGGACTGTCGGCTGTTGTCTTCACAGCGGACCCTGGGTCGCCCTGGAGGTCTTGTTCCTTGGTTCTTAGCCTCCCATGCCTGCCATGGTGGCCGATTTTCTCCCATTCTGCATACATGTCCAAACCATTGTAACTGTGACTGATCCACTCGGGTTTGTAAGGACTGGGTATCAAGATCTTGACGCATTGTCTGATTGTGAACTTTTCCCGTCTTGTCACTTGGACCATCTTTCTCAGAGATCTCATCTCTGTGGCCTGAAGCTGGCTTCTGTGAGCTGTCAGATGTGACCAGAAAGTTAAATACTCAGAGAATATGTGAGAATCCTCAGCATCATCATGTAGCAGGTACTTGCCAGAACGTCGCTCTCATCACAGTCTGCTGAAAGAAACTCGGTCTCTCGTCAGCTCTCCCGTCGCATGTACTTTCAACTACTCAACGAGTCACTTATATTCTGTGCCCATCTTCGTGTCGGTCGACCCCTGCCCCTTCTTCCTGGTACCATGACATCTGCTATAATTTTTTCCAATCCGTCGTGGCGCTTGAAGTTACCAAAATATGTCAGCTTTCGAGACAGGATGCTGTTTATTAGCCAATTTACCTTGATGTTCATATCTGTTAAAATGCCAGTATTATTTGAGAACCACTGGTCTGAAAAAATCCGTTTCAGCCTTCCCGCCATTTTACGATCTTAGACCCCACGCAGACTGTCCTTGAAAAGTCTTCTAAGTCAAATGAAGTGCAGGAAAATGGATCACTAGGTCCGACTTCAGTCTTGCAGTACTTTTATCTGTAAAAATGATTTATTGATAAGTGTTTGTTTCCTGGCTTAGTTTCCCTCCAAATAAAACATCGAGCTGCATTACAACTTACTGCAAAAAAATGCCTGCATAATCAGTATGTACCGATGGATTGGGAGTCGCCGTGGCGGAGCGGCTAGACGCTCTCAGTGGGATCGGAAGGTTGTGGGTTCGCTCCCTGGCACAGCTGGACTTATTTTTTTAAGAAATGACCTTGGCTCCCAGGTCGACCCAGCCTTGAGTGCGTACCGGGTGCAGTCCCGGGAAGTAAAGGCGGCAGGCGTGATGCTGATCACATCACCCGTCTTGTGCCGATAGGTTAATAAAAAATATAGGTCTAGTCCTATATGCCTAAAGGCGTGGAAAATGGTCCTTTACTTTTTTTTTTTTTACTTACCAATTGATTCTCTTGCATTGGCTAAGCTTTTGTCAAATGTTCTTTGTTCTGATGGCATTCTGTTTTAATTATGGAGGCGTGTGCTTGTGTGTCAAATCGGTGTTTCCGTGTTTTAATCCTCAAAAGGGAAAACAGGGACGCTGAAAACGGTTCTGGAATGCAAACGTGCTGGAACCGTATGGTGCACTAGGAACAGGGCTCTCTTGTTCTCTTTGTCGAGAGAATCAATGTTCCATATGCATCCAATCGTCCTTTCTCGAAGGGCATTAACAATGTCGTTGCGATGCATAGGTTGGCCAGCTGCAACTGTGGCAGATCCAGTTAATCTGTCCGCTCTTTCATTGTTAGCAACACTCGGATTCCTAATGATCAATATGTGTGTATACCAGAGCACATAGGCTATAATCTCTCTTCACCCCCCCCCCCCCTCACCTCTTTCTTTCTCGCTTCCTCTCTCTCTCTCTCTCTCTCTCTCTCTCTCTCTCTCTCTCTCTCTCTCTCTCTCTCTCTCGTGCGTTTGCATGTATGTCTCACAATTTTGAAATCCGCCGGTTCAGCAACCCATTCGATCTACTCTAGTCAATTTATAACCGCTGATGGATTTTTTAATGTGTGCGGACCTCGTTTATCACCCTTGTCCTACAAGGTTAGACGCACAACCACTACTACGGGATGAGCAAAAAGTTACATTATATTTTAAACTGGCAACTGGGTGGAAAGAGAGAAGGGAAAAGATAAAGGGATCTTCTTCTTTGTTCGCCGGCTGTAAGCTCCGGCGGAAACTTCTGGTTGTTCGTCCATTAGGACTGTGGCTTTGTACCAGGGGCTTAGTACTGCTTGTACATCCGTTTGACTGGCTTAGTTGTGTGCAGTTGGTTATTCCTTGCCGCTCGGGCTGATGCACTCCAACTTCAAAATATTCGCCAATAAGTCGACGCCTACGACAAGCGTGTTGGGGATGCGGTGGGTCTATTCTTGTTTTCCCCCACAATGGGACCCCAGAACCCACACGAGGAAGGTAAAGGGATAAATACCTGGATTACTTGGTCCTATGGTCTGGTTGGGTTTTTTAACGCGCAGAGGGACAATTAGGAGGACTTTAAATCATGTTTCAACCAAAACCGCCACCCCCTGAAGTATTCGTTTGCTGCTTGGCAAAGGGTATGGAACACTAATGGAATAACCCGAGTGCAGAGATGACAATTCTTGATTTATGATTCACTGTCGGCAGGGGGCTGCATGGTGGCCGCTTCGAGTGCTAGAGGTCACCGGTTCAAACCCCGGTAAAGGCTGGGAATTTTTTAAGTGGACTTCTAGTAATTTTCCCTGGTCTCTGGGTAGTGAGATCGGACACCCGTGTATATTTTTGCTCATGTAAAAAAAAATCCCTTGGCAGCTGGAAATCGAAAAGAGTAGCCTAACATCGCTGCCTGTGCAAAATTTGGACTTAAAAATCTACCCAAAATATTTAAGGAACCTCACCGGCGCTACAGAGCCCGTACATCGCGCTAAGCTAGTTCGGACTTGAGTTAGAAGTAGAACAGAGCACTTATTGGTTACTACCCTTATGCCATGATGTTGATCCATTGTTCAAACCTCAAACCTCACTGTGGCCGTGTGTGAGATGGCCAACCCTAACCACTTACGCTTTTTTAAATACCCAGTAAAGGCCGCGAGGTCATAGCCGGAGGGGGATTCCATAATCTTTGATCTACTTCGCCAGCTAACCCAAATCTCTTATCTGTTTCTCAACAATGGCGGGAAAATCAATCTTCAACTCTTTCAGCAGCAATTAACAGCCACGGTTAGACCAGTAGTCTCCAATCTGCCCCCCCCCCCCCCCCGGGATAGAACTCACCAGAACATGGCAAGCAAGCTCCATAAGACCCACCTGCCCCCGATTTTGAGAACATGGTAAGGATCCCCCATCCCTTTTTTGAGTTAATGACAAGAATATCTACGCCGATCCCCTCTCCTCCCTTCAGGGCCACATACAAAATTTGATTAAAAAGAAGATGACAGAAAAAAAAATCCCAAGTACTGATAACATGAACTTGTGTTGCGTATCCTTCACAGAACGTTGCAGAATCAACTCCGGTTTGTGTGTGTGCGTGTGTGTGTGTATTTTGTTTCGTGTGAGTGGCTGTTTTAATTTTCCTAGGTAAATTTACGTTCACTAGTTTGCCAATGCTTCCAGATAGAAAACCACTGTCGAAAACCAACACGAGACGGTCTACTGCCAAATCGCCTGCAGCTGGGATCGAACCCCGGCGTTACGAAGCGCGTTAGCAACACCTTGACTACAGATACCGACACTTGCTGGAAAAACACACAATTCAAAGTGTCAAATAACAAAAGACACAGCTACTGGTAGTTTAGTGTCTAAATATCAGTTTTATGACTGATACTGCTTTGTCCTGGTGATATCTGAATCTGCTATTTTTTTAAGCAGAACATAGATCAGTCTCCACATCAAGCTGGCAGTGCTATTTTGGTTTCATAGCTTTTAAAGCTGAAATCCGGATTAGGTAAATTTTACGCTGGTCTCCCCATTTACACACACGCTTCACACTAACTCGCTTCTGACTGGACGACCTACTGATCCCCTTACTTCTGATAGGTAGCCCTCAAGCGATCCTACTTTCACACAGGGTCACGGGGATATTCCGCACTCGCACCCCGTGTTGTATATTTCACCATGCCAGAGCTTTTAACACTTCTAAAACATTTAGATACTGGGTCTAACACACAATCCCCCTAGAGAGTGACACAACCTATGTCACAGGCTGTTTCTTTCTCAGAAGGAAAAAACGTAAATGCCAGACAACAACAGACTGCGACACCTATAACCTCGACCACGGTAGACTATTCCAACCAACTTATCAATAAAGTTGACCTACAACCAGTGATGTGTAAATGATGGGGAGACCATCGTAAAAATAACCCCGGATTATTATAGGTACAGATGCCCTCAATTTCAAAATCGCTTGATGCCCCCATGAACTTCCTCACCCCCCCCCCCCCCCCCCCCCCCCACCACGGTCTGGAGACCACTACGCTAGACAGGTCATTTACCGATCTGTTCCAGGTTCAATTCTGTACGGAGGCGGATTTTTCCCCCCTCAAAACGGACTTTGGCTCCAAGGTCGATCCAGCCTAAACTGAGAGCCAAGTAATATCCTGGGAAGTAAAAGCAGCTGGCATGATGTTGTCCACAGCTCCCATAGCGTGTCGATTGGTCTATAAAATATATGTTGTTTGGTGGCTAAGGTCACTTTTAAAGGAAAACAAAAACGATGAAGTTTCAAACCCAAGACCTTTAGGGATATATAGGCAAGCATCTAGCCACTGCGTCACAATGGCTCTCTGGGACCCTATGTTTACAGGATAACATAATCAATTTATGACTTACCTATGTTTATTATTTGGAAGGAAAAAAAACACTTTATGCTATAAGTTGGACTCTGGAATCCACAATGATTTAATAAATGCAACAACTAAAAACTGAAAACACAAAATTATGTAGAACATAATAAAGCATTTATTAAATGAGAACATTCCATACAAGTTGTCGAAAACACTCAATATATTTCTATGTACTGTATGTATATTATATTTATAATACTACTACACATCTGATGAGAAAACCACAAGATCAAATAGCAGACTACCCAAGATGAAGTTTGAGAATCACTGAACAGCTGACAATTTACAGACAAGAATCACAGCAGACTTCAAAGACTCAAGCTGACACAGGAAAAAAAAAAACTAATCACCCACTATCCATGTACTCTGTTTATAAATCTCTGGACAAGTGAGAGTTTATACCTGCCCTCAACAATGTGCTGTTGGTTCATTCATCTTCGGACAAGGTCACAGTTACAGGACTGTATAAACGACTATCTCAGTTATGGAATGTTGGTGGGAACATTCACAATTATATAAATGTAAACCTAGCACAGCTCAAACCACACAACTGCCCAGTTTGAGAACAGCTGCTGAAGTTCATAGTGTATAATTAAATGAAATCCCCCCCCCCCCCTGGCCACACCCCCAAACCCCATCCATTTATATGATAATCAACCAGTATTTCTGAAGGGATATGACCCGATGATAGGCCTACTTAACAGAGTACACTGAGTAGAGCTGACCCACTGGACTCTCTCAGTATTTTAGGGTTACAAAATTCAAACAGTGACAGACTGATCACAGACTTCTACTACTGGAACCCTCATAAAGCCGTAGATATAAACAGCAGCACAACCTAATACAACAATCAGAGTTCTTTATGATAATACAGTTCACACAAAAGACTATAGTAGATAGTGATTTCACAATATCCATGTACATATACAATCAAACAAACAAAACCAGCGAGTCTTTTTGACTTCCAGCCAACAAGCTGGCTTCTACTCCACTATAGGGCCACAATTCAGACTGCAAGTTCATTCAATTCGCTTTAAATTATAATTTTATTTAATGACGGTTTAACTTATCAATTCACTCAATGACGGTTTTATTTATTTTACTCATTAATCACCTTTTTTTTTCCCCCCGAATGATGGTTTAACACCAATTCACTCATTGATGGTGTAACTTATCATTCCATTCACTTTTGGTTTCAGTTATTGCATTCAATGATGGCTTAGCTTTCACCATTTTACTCAATGATTTCATTTGTCACCATTTCACTCACTAATGGTCTTCACATCACCATCTGACTAAATAATCTTTTAACTTATCACCATTTCACTGAATGCTGGTTTTGCCATATCACTATTTGATTCTCTATACTTTTCACTTATCACCATTTCGCTGAATGCTGGTTTTGCCATATCACTATTTGATTCTCTATACTTTTCCCTTATCACTATTTCCCTTGAAAGCAAACACAACGTTAAGAAAGTGCAAATCAACTTTGACAGAATAAAAGAAATCCACTGCAACTGAGTAGATTTCCTGCAACAATTCTGATTACATGACACCATAAGCTTCAACAAACAAACATGCACAAAACATGCAAACACTTTATAGCTAATGAACGAGCATATGGTGAAAAATTTCCTGCATGTTCTTGGAGATATTTAATAATACATGAATTTCTACACCGAAAAACTGAGTTTATTCTGTTGTACCCAATGCCTGTGTTGTGGCGATCAATTCAGTAGAGTGTTGCTTCTACAATAAAGATTGCTTTAAATGTAACTCCAGTTCGTCTCTTGCCCTGGCTGTAATCAGGCTGCTGTTCCAATCCTTTATGATGACATTCTGCCACTTTAATCACTGTCTACCTCTGGCTTACCTGGCTTAACTTCTCCTCCGAGCATTGTTTCTTCAGATAACAGTGTACTGGTTATGTTTTAAGTGTGGTGATTCATTAGTCTCTCTTACATTTCTGTCAACAGTTTTCATCTGCAGGCTCTCCAGAAGTTATGTATTAACTATCTTTCAGATACCAGAACTATACTTTGGGCTTCCATGATTGGTTGAGATTCGGTGATCAAGAGGTCCATATCTACCCTGAATTATCATTGATTGTTCTTATTCCCACCTATCTGGCAATAACATCAGTTACTCTTAGACATCATCGAACATTAACATCAGTTACTCTTAGACATCATCAAACAATAACATCAGTTACTCTTAGACATCATCAAACAATAACATCAGTTACTCTTAGACATCATCGAACAAAAACATCAGTTACTCTTACACACCATCGAACAAAAACATCAGTTACTCTTACACACCATCAGTTACTCTTACACACCATCAAACAATAACATCAGTTACTCTTAGACAAACAATCATCAGAACAAATCAACATACATCAGTTACTCTTACACACACCATCATCAACAATAACATCATGTTACTCTTACACACCATCAAACATTAACATCAGTTACTCTTACACACCATCAAACAATAACATCAGTTACTTTTACACACCATCAAACAATAACATCAGTTACTCTTACACACCATCAAACAATAACATCAGTTACTCTTACACACTATCAAACAATAACATCAGTTACTCTTACACACCATCAAACAATAACATCAGTTACTCTTACACACCATCAAACAATAACATCAGTTACTCTTACACACCATCAAACAATAACATCAGTTACTCTTACACACCATCAAACAATAACATCAGTTACTTTACACACAAACATCAAACAATAACATCAGTTACATCAGTTACACACCTATCAAACAATAACACTCACACACTTCAAACATAACATCACTCTTACACCATCAAACAATAACATCAGTTACTTTTATCACACATCATCAACACAATAAACAATCATCAGTTACTCTTACACACACCATCAAACAATCAACATCAGTTACTCTTACACACCATCAAACAATAACATCAGTTACTTTTACACACCATCAAACAATAACATCAGTTACTCTTACACACCATCAAACAATAACATCAGTTACTTTTACACACCATCAAACAATAACATCAGTTACTCTTACACACCATCAAACAATAACATCAGTTACTTTTACACACCATCAAACAATAACATCAGTTACTTATACACACCATCAAACAATAACATCAGTTACTCTTACACACCATCAAACAATAACATCAGTTACTTTTACACACCATCAAACAATAACATCAGTTACTCTTACACACCATCAAACAATAACATCAGTTACTCTTACACACCATCAAACAATAACATCAGTTACTCTTACACACCATCAAACAATAACATCAGTTACTCTTACACACCATCAAACATTATTTTGCAATCATCATCATGAGACACACTGATAACCATTGGCAATCACAGTTCGTCAGATCACACAGTCAGGAGTCACAGATCAGGTCTGTGATCTTGTTCTGATGAAGATGTTTAGCAAGGCATTTCACCTGTCTTCAATGTTGAAGTGAAGTAAAGGACCCTTTATACCACTTTGGTGCATCAGGCATACAGTGGTAGACCTATATTTGTACAGCTCACTCGGCACTCGATGGGTGATATAACAGGCTGGCTGCCATTACTTTCCGGACATTGACACTGAGCCCAAGCAAAATGTCCACCCTAAAATCTCTTATCTTACTTTGCCTGGATGATGATACAAACAACCTTTACAACAGGCATGGACCATTACCACAGACATGGATGCCTCTAGTGCTGTCCCTACTCATGATCTGAAACCTCAGCAAGTGTATCTACTCACAATGCATCTAAAAATGTTAGCCAAGGTATCTCTTTCCAGACATCGCAAGCCAACCCCAGCAATTCTTGGACTCTTGTCTGGTTCTAATTGTCAGTCAGCAGGTCCTGTACAGACCGTCACTGTTGTCATAGGAAGCCAGCAAGTCTTTCTTTCTTTGGCCAATTCTATGGCCCTTCGTGCTTTCATAGCTAATACACCTTCAGTGTCTTGTATCCACCTTCACTAAGGTCTGTGCATAGATGACTTGCCTCACTATCAAATCTGTGAGATTCTTGTCCAGCTTCCGTTGAGAGTTTTTAGGTATAAATAATGTTGTGGTCTCTGCTTGCGTTTCCCATCCCCATGACTGAGCACCTACACCTTTAGCGATCTCTTAGACTGCCAGAAAAACTAAGTTCCCTCCTCTGTCGTGCTGTTATCTGGTTCTACAATGCAATTTTACATTCAGTAGTTTGCCACTGCTTCTAAACAGTATGGTGCTCATACTACTGGTTTTAGCACGAGTTGGCTGAGGATATATGCTCCACTAGGAGAGGAAAGGCAGAAAACAGAGAAACAAACAAAACTATAAGGTGCTTCGACAACCCAGGGTAAAAGAAGAAAGACTATGCATGAGTGTTAAATGTACAATTCTTGATGATTCAGTAATACATGAATCAATACATGATCAATAATTCAGACAATATCATCAGCAGAATGTGATGTCATCCCCTCCTCTTTTCTCTTCTTCCTCCTGATCCCTGCTCCAAAAGCTTCCCGAGCTTCATGTCAATAATCAACCAAAAAATCCATATCCTACATGGTACCTACACAATAGCATGTTAGAGAACACTACAGGTGGACACAAACAAGGGACAAGGTTAGAGACAGTTAGGTAAAGCTGCACTTAAATACAGAGACAAGACAATGTTACATAAGGGTCATTAATATGTCTAGGAAAAACTACATATGACAACAGACAACATTACAGCAAGGTTACTGATATGGCTTCATAAAACTACACATAAATACAGACAAGAGACAATGTTACAGCAAGGTTACTGATACGGCTTTATAAAACTACATATGAATACAGACAAGAGACAATGTTACAGCAAGGTTACTGATATGGCTTTACAAAATTACACATGAATACAGACAAGAGACAATTTTATATGAAGGTCACTAATATTACATTGACAAAAAAAATGTAGACACGAATACACAGAAAATAGACAAGGCTACTGAACTGAAATGGCTTTGTATATCTACAGACAAATACAGAGAAGAGACAATGGTACGCAAAGGTCACTAATATTGATAGGAAAAATGACACAAGAATACTTATCTGTAAGCTGATGTCGCTCACAGAAATATCCACAACCCTACTGGACAGGAGACATCATTTAGTGTGCATGTGTCAGTGGAGAGAAGAGAAAATGGACAGGATGTAGCCTGGCCTCACATACGAACAAGTCACAGGTACACAACACAAAGCAGTCCCTTACACATAAAACAAACCCACAAATAATACGGATACACACACAGAAATCCCCTACATGTGAAACAGCCAGATGTTAACACTGCTAGATACACACAATGAAGTTCCTTATATATAAAACAGTCATAGGTAAACCAAGCTGGATCCACTCATAGAAATCTCCTACAAGAAAAACAGCTACATTTAAACACTGCTAGATACAGTTAAGAATGAAGGAAATCTACCATTAAAGTTGAAAAAATATTCTCACACAGTACACACAGATGTTCTGAAAAGTCTCTCTCTCTCACACACACACGTGTGCGCACGTGCATCAGGTAACATATTATGATCCTAGGGGGGGAAAAATCAGGTTATTTCTTTTACTGTACACAAATTTTGTTTATCCTTTTCATGAGTGACACTTTGTTTTCCCTTCACCCACATGATAAATAACTTCCAGGTTAAGATGAGTTTTAACAACCAACATCGCACCACTCAGGACATTCCCATAAGAGCTCAGTCCCCAACAAAGAGTTCCAACTCTGAGGGTACCGGCCGCAGTCAATTTTTTTGATGCCAGAAGCTCTCCTTCTTTCCAGACAGTAAATCGCTCAGTGTTTCGCAAGGTCAAGACTTTATGAAGTGAGGTGCACAGTTCCCTGTTTTAAACAAATGGTTTTTTTTTTTTTTTTTACATTTCTTTTTAAAATTCATGTCATATTTCAATTAGCCTTATTTTTATTTTATAAGACATAACTAGAGACATGCACTCATGTTTTAGACCAATCAGCTCTTATGATGATGTCTGGTGTGGACATCTCAGACCATTTCATCATACTTATGTTTGCAAGGCTAAATACATACCTCTGTGTTATTTCCTTCCTTTACTAAAGTGTCTATCTGACGACAATCAATGACAAAAAAATCCAGCTACCTAGTTCAAAACGGATACTGATAGCTATGAACATTCTCTCTATCATCTCTCCCATCTTCCTCTTGCTATCTAACATCTAATTTAACATTCTCCCGTCCAACACCCAGTTAAATATTCTATCGGATAATACTTGGGGTACCACACATTACCATAGTCACTCAATCTGATAGTTACAGTTGATGGCTGTGAATGACCCAGTACTTTTACTTACAATAATATTACTGCACCAAGAAGAATTTTTAACAGCCTCAAATACTTATAGTTTTATAATAAAAACATCTCCAAATAAATCAATGTAGCTAGGTTCATCCATATAACTGTTTAAGCTTTTTTAGAATTTCAATGTCCACAAACTATATAAAGGTAATTTTACTGTCAGTTTGTAAAAAAAACATTTGATTGCTTAACTCAAGCTACATTAAATAAAAGTAGGAGAGGGACAAGACAAGAAACTCATCTGCATGTCTGGTTGGTTGATTAATCCAATGAAAGACTTTCTTTTTCTTTCCATTATCTCTGTCAGCGGTTTTCACAGGAAAAGACCACAGGTCTCCACTGATCCTTACAGGTTGGTTTCCAGTGGAACATTAACTGGGACCTCTCTATTGCATGTAGAGGGTATGTCTGCAGTACTGTTCAGTACTGTATGGTGAATGTCGGCTTGGATTCGGTTCCGAGTCCTCAAACTTGAATTTTCTGTACATTCAGCTATGGAGTTAGTTAATGTCCAGTTTGTAATTTAAATGCAACAGTCTTTTTCTTCCATGTGAGGAGATTGAATTGGTCTTCACGATTGTGTTCCGGATCAAAGTTGTTTCAATGAGTTTTATTTATTGCTTCAATCTGAGTTTTATTTTCATCATTTTGCAGTGGCCTGGGATCAACTGGAGCAGTGTGTTTGGTCAGAATAGCTGATTGAAATATGTAACTCTTGAAGTTGTATGTACAGGCATTCAAGGGCTTACATCTATCACAAAGCGGTTCCTGACCCAGTACAAACTATCACCTCCATGGGAACTGTGTGGAAAAGTTCTTTCCCTATGCAAGTACAGAATCCTTTGGGGTGGGCAAGACCAGTACTGCAACTTGACAACTATGGAAATGCATATTAAGGTGTAACCAGGTTATGCTTCAGCCTAAATAAGAACAGGAAAAAGATGCCAGTAATCATCACAAAGTGCTTATTACAGTGGCATTAAAAAAAAAGGTTGCAAACTTTCATAAAGAAAAAACCTGACGCAACACACATAGCCAAGCTGATTCTAGGCCAAATGTGACATTTCTCCACATTTTAAGTATTACACTGTCTACACTCAAACTCAATGCTTCAAGGCAGCAGAAACTTTATACAAACATTCAAATGTGGTTTACTCATTCACAATGAAATAATTCAATATCAAATACATCATTGACCAAATAATAACAGACAATGTCACAGTTCACAGGAAGAATTCAAACAGAAGCAAAGATGTCGAGTAGTCATATGTGGTGTGAAATGCTTTCAGTGTCTGATGATGTTGTGTGTATGACATTGTTATTTCACTGATACTAGGTAATAATTTTCATAATTTATTTACTAGAAGATTCTGTGAGCTTCTACTCATTATTCAGTTAATTCTACTCCAAAGTTACTTGTACAATTATTAGTGGATTACTTCATATTTATCAATTAGAAATATGTTTGTTTTTCTTCTCCTCAGTATTTTACAATTCTTCTCATCGCTCATATTTGATGAACACATTATCACATATTGGCATGAAACAGACAGGGATTTCTAGCAGGGGGAAATAACGAGTAAGAAGGTGCCAGATTTGTATATTGTTTGAAACAGTTACAAGAAGCAAGAGAATACTGAAAATGTCAACTCCCCAACCCTGTCACCCCAAGTAGCCACAAAACCAACAGTTTGGTTTGGATCCAACTCCCCATAAATGTCACTTTTCTGACTGGACCACACTTATATGCTTAAGTGATGCATTGTTAATGTTAGTTGCAAACCATAACACAACATGCCAACTAGCCTTGTAAGGGTGAATGCAGAAGAAAAAGGAAAAATCAAGCTGAAACTCATGCGACAGCCCAATATCTTCACGGATGCCATCAATGTCTTTAAATACCACACAGTTTATTTTATGCAGAATTAAGCAAGCCATTTACATTAAGTGTGAAGAGACAGCATGGACTTGAGAAGTGGAGACAGTGTCAACTGTCACACAGACATGTCACATTTGGAGTGGATACTAACAACCTCAGCCGTATTTAAGCATTATTTAAGCATGTGAAACATGCGCAGCAATAATGATATTAGAAAACTACAACACTCTAGACGAGAGTATTTGGGGACACAGCTATTAAATAATTACTAACACTTCAGACAAATGCATAAGGACTCCAGTCTCTCACATGTCACAAGGTCTTCCTGCTGAATGTTCTTCCACGGCTTCCTAATACAACAATATCTAATGCTAAAACACCAGCAGATCATAAAAGCGAGTAGAATGGAAATATCAAACTTTTGAACATGCCAGGTACAGGATACATACAGATAATGCTTTCTTCTATTCATACTTTCAGTAACTGGCTCTAGAAAAACGTGACAGCAAGCATGAAAGAAGTAGACACCGAAGGACACAACAGAAATACCTCACACATGCCAATGAATAATCATTAAAGCTGTTAGTTGACAAAAATCTTTTCAACAAAAAAAAAAAGCTTTTCCTCATTAGCAACAAAAATTGTTGTAAATTTTTTGGGGTCACTGTCGGGTTCCTACTGCTACTGCTTTTAGAAAGCCCTAAGTCAGTGTTAGTCTTCTGTCGCCACTGTACAACTGTTACCTTTGCTGTGCTGGGAAAAGCCAGGTGCTGCCCTACTTTCTACTCATCACAGATAGCTGCATATCTAGAAACCATGTTCTATAATCTGTTTTAATCTCTCCACATGACCATCACGTCCTTCTGATCCATTTTCACTGCATTAAACAGACGGTATTTGAGGTTTGCAAGAGTGTGAAGATAAGCATCTGATTAATCCTGGAGATAATTATTTAGTGTGAAAACTATTTGTATTAGTAGTATTAAAAATACATACGAACTCAGAAAATAACTAGGTTTGCCCACTTAAAAAGAATGCCTTGTCACACCATATCAAACAAGACATACACCAAAAGAGAAGAGGGATGTAGAGCATGAGGTAGACCAAGAATAATGAAGCTAGACAACATCAGAGACACCCGACAACAGTATGATGCGTCTATGGTCAAGGTAGCCAGAAAAACAGGAAGCAGAACTCTCTCTCAAAAACCTAAACGGTAAAACAGGAAGTGAAGAAGAAGTATGAAGAGTATTATTTCAGAAGATGAAAAACATCTTATATAGTAAGTCATTAGAGGAGTGAAATATGATCTCAAACTGGTTCTGTTGGATCGCAAGGGATCTTAGAATGTGCCATACAAAAAAGTCAGAACTTTGAGTCCGTGAAGATGTGGCATCTGAGATAATGTTGATGCAAATATCCTGTAATCAGTGAAGATGTGATTTCTGAGATGATGATGTGGATAGGTTAGGGTCAATGGAGACATGGTGTCTTAAGATAATGATTAAGCAACTACATATGACAGCACTGACATAAATGATGCATCAAGGAATTAAGCAACCACATATAACAGAACTGATTCATCAAGGAATCAAGCCACCACATACATCAGCACTGATACATCAAGGAATCAAGCAACCACACATGGCAGCACTGATAGATTATGGAATCAAGCAACCACACATGGCAGCACTGATAGATTATGGAATCAAGCAACCACACATGACAGCTCTGATAGATTATGGAATCAAGCAACCACACATGACAGCTCTGATAGATTATGGAATCAAGCAACCACACATAACAGCACTGATAGATCAAGGAATGAAGCAACCACTTACAACAGCAGTGATACATTAATGAATCAAGCAATACATATGACAGCAATGATACATTAAGGAATTGAGCAACCACACATGACAGCACTGATAGATCAAGAAATTAAGCTACCAGATATGACAGCAATGATACTTCTAGGAATTAAGCAACCACTTTGGCAGAACTGATACATCAAGGAATTAAGCAACCACATATGACAGAACTGATATAGATGATATATCAAGAAATCAAGAACCACAATCGACAGCAATGGTACACAAGTAAGCCAGAAAAGGAAAATAAGTAAAACCAATAGGCTGGTATGTGGATAATGTTGAGACAACTCCTCACCCATGTCTTCACAACTGTGTGACATATTTATGTTGAATTTGGTAACTGCCAAACCTGACCGCTGAAAGGTCGACCTACTAATGTTGATGTCTGTAGTTTGATGCCATATTACTGATATCATTGGCTTTGGGTAGAAAACATACTAAAATGACAGCATGACAATATGCTAAATAAAAATATCAAAGCCTCAGAGTAGAAGTCGAAAGGTCATGAATGATTAATACTTGTAATCTACCCCAAGTTTATAGGCAAAACAGATGAAATTCAAGCAAGGATGAAGAAAGGCAGATTAGAAATGCTGACAAGAACAGAAACATACAGCAAGGAAAACAGATGATAAAAGGTATACTCAGAATATCCTAAGCTGTAATGGAGACGAAAAAAAAACAGAAAAGCTAAAGACTAAACAACAGAATGAAAAACCTGTTAACATCTGTGTGTAGCCTTTCGTGACTTAGATGCAAAACTCAAGCAACAATTACACAATGTAATCCTGAAACTGTTTCTACAGCAAAAATGTGAATAATCATTTACAATATCATCTCCTTGCTGAGATTGTCACGAGGGGTATTAAATACTTAGGATTTCATATATGTGGTGTTACAGCATGAGGGGACAAGGTCTCTTTCTCACTGCATGCCGAGAGAAAGGCCAGGCACCTACAACTCTGATCAAACTGACACTGCGACAGGATTATGTACAGAAAAAAATGGGAGTTGGGATGAGGTTGAACCGGTTTGGCTCACTGGAATATGTTAGAGCATGTAAGTTAACCTTTCTGTCTTCTTTCTGGTCAATGTTAGTCAAACATGAACTGTGCAACTGCGACTACTTGCTTCCCCTTGCCAAGGTCTCATGCCAGGTAGAGCTAACAGCCTCTCGTAGGAACACACACAGGGAGGGTCTGGCTATTTATTGCGTACATGTTTAGATGATCCAGAACGAGAGACGTCCTCTCGTGATGCACTGCCGCGCCTTCCTGCGCCCGCCGGAGCCAGGCCTGACAAGATGCTGCCCTGAGCTTGGCCGAATGACATGTGAGTTGCTTCTCGCTGCATGTCAGCCGTGGTGGGGATGCCCTGGTGTAGTCGGGTGCTGGTTCTGCGTTCTCGTTCTCTGGACAAGGGCCTGGGTGAGGCATCTGAAAACATAAAAGATTGACTTCCAATGTGTGATGACAGTCACAGAAAAATCATAAAGGTTGGTAGATGATGATAAAGATCATTTCCACAAATTCCAGGTGACAAAAGGATAACCGGGCAATTTAAGATGATATGACAATGTGTTATCAGGGCCAATAATGGTAGCCAAGTACATTAAGTAACAAAGTAGCCTAAGGTGTATGTCACAAGGGACAATTAAAGAGGATAAGCATAAAATTGGATATGTCCATTCTGTAGAAAACTCAGCCACACTATCAGACCAATCATATACAGGGTATACTATTGTTGAGGGCCTATTATCTGTTGAGGATACAAGACCCTCAGGCCAAAGCAGTCACCATGCAGTAAAATGGCTGGTTTTATTTATCCATTCTTCTCCTCACCATAAATAAATATCAAGAGACTTAATATAACTAACTAGCAGTCACTTTGCTGATACGATATAAATGGAAGAAATGGCAACGCAAAGCACTGGGTGGTGAAGATAGTTATTGATTACGCTCATTGTTGAGTGTCATACTGAATAGTGTGTGCGATCAACCCATGTCATCAGTCATGTCAAGCCGTATCATCAATTATATCATGTTGTGTCATCAGTCCTGTCAACTGATGCCATCAATCATGAGAAGCATGTTATCAGTCATGTCAACCCGCATCATCAATCATGTCAACTGATGCCATTAATCATGAGAAGCATGTTATCAGTCATGTCAACCCACATCATCAATCATGTCAACTGATGCCATCAATCATGAGAAGCATGTTATCAGTCATGTCAACCCGCATCATCAATCATGTCAATCGATGCCATCAATCATGAGAAGCATGTTATCAGTCATGTCAACCCGCATCATCAATCATGTCAACTGATGCCATCAATCATGAGAAGCATGTTATCAGTCATGTCAACCCGCATCATCAATCATGTCAACTGATGCCATCAATCATGAGAAGCATGTTATCAGTCATGTCAACCCGCATCATCAATCATGTCAACTGATGCCATCAATCATGAGAAGCATGTTATCAGTCATGTCAACCCGCATCATCAATCATGTCAACTGATGCCATCAATCATGAGAAGCATGTTATCAGTCATGTCAACCCGCATCATCAATCATGTCAACAGATGCCATCAATCATGAGAAGCATGTTATCAGTCATGTCAACCCGTAGCATCAATCATGTTAACCGATGCCATCAATCATGAGAAGCATGTTATCAGTCATGTAAAGCGATATCTTTTATAATGTCTCATATCAGGTCCCTACTCCTTTGTTTAAACCACCAGGCCATTCACTAAACTGTCATAAAGCTTTTTAGTTCAGCTTTCCTCCTAGCAGGCACAGATAATCATTGTCCACTTAAAACTGATGTCACAGCAGCGATCATGCTCGCCTGTCTGCTGGGTAGTCATAGTGTCAGTTTCAACCTCTTGGATTTTTAGAAAAACTGGCCAAAACTTTTACTTCTATTGCCTTCTTCTAGTTTCTCACGATAGAGTTTAAGAGAATTATATTAGTGTTTTTTTTTTTTTTTTATGAAAGTTTAGAAAGGCCACTTTTTTACAACTCTTACTGGGTGAAAGGGTTTAAACTGCCAAAGTAAAACCACCAACAGCTAACAAATACTGGGGCTGGATTAAAATCCAGTCAAGGATATGCAATTACCTTCCCTTTTTTTTTTCCTATAGTGTTCCTCACACCTCTGTATTCTGAGTTGTGACAGCTAGACACTTGCCTGCTGTTCCAAAGGTCTTTCCATATTAAGTTTTTTTTTTTTAACAGACCATAGCTCCCTTAAAATATGTACTAGCTAATGCCACTGTGATGTTGACATCAGCCAATAAACAACAACTAGTCTATAAAAATATAAGCCTAGCTGTGCTTTGTCTGATCGATAGGCATGGAAAGGGCCCTTGACTTGCTTTACGTCTCCATCTGTAAAACCACAACCAGATACCTCATGAGTTTGTATCTGTCTGTATGTGTGTGCAAGGGTCAATGTCTTTTAATTTCATGACCTTACAAAGACATCAGACTAACATATATAGAAGAAAGAATAAAGTGATTCTTGTGACCAACACACAATGACATCACACTGACAAAGAGAATTGTTCATGTGACTAACACAACGACATCAGAATGAGAAATATAAAAGAGAATAGAATTAATCTTACTAAGACATGATAAAGAGACTGACAGGACATCAGATTGACAAATATAACAGAGAAAAGAATGATTCTTGTTACTAACATACAACAGACAGACAGACTGACAAATATAAAAAAAGAGGACAATTAACTTTTTTGTTTTTATTTGTATTTTTTGTGATATCACAACATCAGACATGTACATCTCTAAGCAGATATCAAATGCCAAAACTAGAAGTGCCTACTGTCTCTGCACACATTTCTTAAACTGTAACTAAGCTTCAACAAACTCCATGTGCTTCAACATGACAATTTGGTTGATGGTTTCCATAAATTCCGCTTCATTAAAAATCATATCAAAACCATGCTATCTCTACAACGGACGTCGACTGCAGTGGATATATGCATCCCTTACCATCTCTAAAAATATAACCTCCTAAAGTACACATTTTTTTTTAAATTAACTGAGACATGTTTTAAAAGAGAAACTGTAATCCTTTTCAAGTGATCAGACTGGACCACTGACTCAACAACCCAGCCAATGTGTGATTCTACTGTCACAAGAGACATAAATTACCCCTCGGAGACAACTGCTAAACTTCAATCAACATAATATTTAGAATGGATACAATGACCACAATGTACCCTACCTATGTTTAAGTGATTAGATACTGCTCCAAAGAAGAAAAAAATACCCAAACCTAACAGAAGTTAGAACAAATTAACCAAAAGTCAAACACCTATACAAACTCAAAACTGATCTCTGAGATAGTCTATATAAGTAATTAACATCCACCTCAGTAATGTAAAAACACTGATGATAGCAAAAATGATGATGATGGTGATGAAGAAGAAGATGTTGGTAGTGGTGGTGGTGGTGATGATAATGATATTGATACAACTTTGAAAATCTGCTTCTAGCAATGTGTTTAAAAAACAAACACTGTACAAAGTTGCCTGCAAGGGTACATGCACTGAACACACCTGGACATAAGTTGTATAGATATCATTGACTCTAAATATTGTGGGTTGAACAAGGATTTTCACACAAGCCAAGCCCCACCCACATCCATGAACTCATGTTTACCAGCTAGTGTTAGACTGTTTCAAACAAAAGAACAAAAAAATCTAGTAACTGGCAGTGCCAAGCTGCACCAATTCAGAGAGTAATCATGTGCAGCCCATATGTTTTAGATATCAGAAGTTTCAAATATTGTTATATGTGCAGAAATAGAATTAAAACTGCATAACGTATCCGTCTTCTTAGCATTCACTGCCTGTAAACTCTGGTGGAAGGTTATGGTTTTTTTCAACAACTACAAAACAATACAAAATTAGAGCAATGACGCATTCATCCATTGCATTACATTTTGTTTTTCCAAATGCTGGCTCTGTGTGCAAATCCAAATCATACCACGCTATATACAAAGCCAGCGAATACAAAGTTTGAAATAAAAAAATAACAACTGGGGGATTCTGTTTTCTTCTCAATTTGCCAAGTAGCACTTGGACAACACTGCCTGATATTACATTTGGCAGCTAAAAATATCAGAACTAGTCATTCAAACTCACACCTCAAGATTAGGAAACCAGCAGGCTAACTAGGGCTTTTTTTTTTTCAGGTGGTAGCGACAACTGGTTTTTTTAAAGGCATAATTTCTTTCTGCACTGGACACTTTGTGGTGAGTACCGGCACCTGTTTTTTCCCCCTAGAAAAAAGCCCTGGTCCTAATGCACAGGTCATCTACTCCTAGAGCAAGTAACTGATATTGATAGGAACATACATTTGTGCGATCAATTACCACCACACCAACTACAGTAAAACAAACCTTTTCACTGAGTGACTAACAACTGAGCATGCAACCTCTGCAGATGTCCACACAGAGAAACAACATTAAAGACAGCCCTGCTCTGCAATATGATCTTTTTTTTTTCTTAGTTTAACTGGCTGTTAACTCCAGCAGAAAGTTCTGGTTATTTGTCCACTCCTAGATTTTGGTCTAGGTCCAGCAACTGGATTTTGCATTCACATCCGTTTTACAAATGTGGCTTATTTGTATGCAGACTGCTGGTACCTAGCCTCTCAGGCAGATGCGCTCCAACTTTTAGGGAAACACACCACAAATTAATCCACCCCTGTGACATGCCTGATCTGGGGGAAAGGGGGGGGCAGTGGATCTTGAGGTGAGAATTTATAGAAACTTTAAGGAAAATATAGGCCGACCCAGCTAAAATTCTGTAGCAAATGTTCTTGGATAAATAAAAAGTTCATCTGTGTGATTTTTACCTCATGATCCAAAGAATGCAGATGAGTCTTTTAAATATAGATGGTATAGTGATTTACATGACTTGTCTACCACCTGGTGGGCAAATGTTAAATCCCATCCAAGGTAGAGTTCTTAAAAAGCCTTACGTTCCCAAGCCAAGCCAGTGTCTAGAGTGTGTACTGGAAAGTGTTCTTGGAAGTAAAGGCAGCCAAAATGAGACTAAACATTTCACCAACTGAACAGCCAATCAGACTACACAAATATCAAGCAAGCACAAGACAGCTTATATGTCTCAAGACATAGGAAAAGGTTTTTTGAGGTAACAGCTATTATCAAACAGTTACTGGTAACATTCAAATTGGAAATCTTCCTTGCTGCTGAAGATAGAGATCAAGCGCTTTTGGAAGTGTCCCGAGTGCCATGATGTCGATTCTTAATTGAACATTTAACAACAGCTTTGTGGTAACCATGATGTGCAAAACCCATTTCATTTTACAATGCATGACTCAGTGAGGTTCAAACCACTGCAACCAAAATTGACAGTTCAGCACCTGACTACTAATTTATGGCCACCAAATTTCCCCCAGTAATCCTACAGACTTATCCACTTCAATGCTGTGATCACCCACATAACCATCCTGTCAACTGACAATTCCCAACCATGAGAATACAAAATGCAACATCTTCAGAGCAACGTATATTTAAATATCAATGGCAACAAAGAACACTCCAGGACATTTACAAAAGATACAAAAGACAAGAAATAACAGTATCAATGAATTCACAAAACTGTAGAGCTTATCAAGTGTAGAAATAAACAGCATCCAAATAATAGCCTGAAACCATTTACGCTTTGAACAAGTCACTTAGGAATAGCAGTGGCACAGTGTGCTGGCCTCACAACACAATGGGCCCAAGTTCAATTCTTAGCAGAAGAAAAAAAGATTTTTCCTAATCAGTAAGTATAGTTTGGAGTTCAAAGCAGCCTAATAAAATCAGTACCCTTTAAAAGGGCTTTTTGGTCCAGCAAATCTAACATCAGCTAAATCATTATATGAAATGTGTCTTACGGGGGCAGTGGGTCTACTGTAAATTCCCCCCCCCCCCCCATGGGGGCCCTAAAGTCACACACAGATCTTGTATGGTAAACCTAGGCTCCACTGAACTGCCCAGTCAAGTTAGTAAAACAATCAAACAGGAAGACAATGTTGCATCTACATGACCATGACTCAATTTCTTTTAAATGAAACACATGGATTTACATTTAAAGATAACTATTGTCGAGTAAAAGTAGTGGTGCATGGGGCACATCAAGATAGACTCATGTTTTTTATTGGCCAATGTCCCTCAATGGGTGATGTGGTCAACATGCCCCAGTAATCAAATAACCAGTGCCAGATTGGTACACAAAATATTTGTATTTATGCATATAGGAAACTGCAGGGAACCCTAACACATTCACACAATGGCAGGATTTCTCAAGTTAGACCACTCTAAATGTACCTGAAAATAATCATACTTCACACAGATATTGAGCTATTTAAAAATTATGCAAACTGACACTGAAATTATGATCCACTTGGCAAATCTGACAGGGAGAAAAACAGACTGATGACAAATTATGAAACACCATATCCATATACATCTGACAACAACAAATACTAATAACAATATTGTATCTGTAACGATTAACTCTTTAGTTACAGGATAGGCAAGCGAGCAGTTTCAAGAGAGGGGATAAGAGGCTGGCTACATGAAACTTTGTCAGTGTCGGCGGCTCAGGCGTTGTGAACGCACTTCGTAATGCCTGGCAAGGTCAAACACCTGAATGTGAAATTTACCTAGAAAAACCACAACAGCCAAAAAAATGGTGTTGGTTCTGCAACGTCCTATATAGGGAATGCAACTAACTACATGATACCGGGTGAGGAAGCAATAACTGTAATTACCATTGTTTATAGTGGTGTAAGACAGGGGAGAAGGGTCCTAAGCCTGTCCCACGATAACCCTTTAGAACAACAGCTCATGACCTCACGAGAATTGCGTTTACCAAATTAATTAATTTCCCTTTTTTTTTTTCAAAATATATGCGACATAAAAATGCATTATCAATAAACCTGTTATATAACTGAATGCACGATTTAGTATACACACCACCTACAGAGTTTCACAAATGGACAGTGCTTTCCTTCATTCAGACACTTTTTAAATATCTATAATTCGAAAGTTAAAAAGACATTTTAAATATCTGAGTGAAAGTTTTTAGGACTGAACGAAACAGATCCTTTCCTAATGATGTCTCCCTCTTTCTAAAGTAAAAAATTGAATGTTTACAAACACAGAAAATAGAAATAAGATAACCAACAGAACTGGTCACTAGCTTCTAATGGCTACCAAGAGTATTGATCACACCATTGTACTGCTGTGGATCCTGCTTTTTCCATAGCAATAATTGCAATCCATATCCTAGCTTCCCACACCCCTCTTCTGTTTTCAAAAACAAGCCCAACAAAACTGATATGGTCCTCCTTTACCATGTCTACGAAAATGAGGTGACACAATTTCTTAGCTAGTTCATTCCTCACCTGCAGAGGTGTCACCATCTTTCTGCCTGCTCCGGGTTTTTTTTTCCTATGGCCTACAATTCTAGTGGTGGACATTTTATTTTGATGTTTTCAACAGCTGCCATTATGCATTTTATGTTAGGACATGTGCTATTATCTTTTCCAAGACTGCAGCCTATTTCCATTTTTTTTTCAAGCGACTGAAATGGGCATTCTATGGTTGTATCCTCTCACACAGGAACGGGTGACCTGTTTGTGGGGTGACCTGTTTGTCATTTAGTTGGAATTGTGACTGACTGACTTGTACAGATAAGTATTTATTGCTTTCTAGCTCAAATCAATGGGGAAAAAAGGGGGTTAATTAAAGTGTTTCAAGGAAAGACAGAATACGAAATCAGACGAATGCTAGGAATAAAGCCAGTCTTACAGGTCATTAAAGAACAACAAATGAAGTGGTTTGGACACCTAACACGAATGCCCTGGTACTATCTGCCACAGCTACCCACACTAAAACGTTACAATGGGTATAGAGCCAGTGGAAGACCCTGAAAAATATGGAGTGATGGCATTAAGAACAGCCTTACAGAAATGAACATTAGTCTTAATAGTGCTCTTGACAGAGCTCATCAATGAATATTACATCTCCCCCAGACACTTCAATGAGGTACAAGGTGGAAGAGAAGAAGAAGAAGAATTAAAGTAACAAGTGTTTGGGGAATGAATGAGTTCACACAAGTGCCACAATAGTAAGGTCACCAGCTTGCTCATGTACTCCACACATACCACACAGTTTTTTACATATCAACAGAAAGAAGACCACACATTTCAATGGTGATGACTACGGAAACAAACAAGAACATTATTATTTCAAACAAATCTTTCATGCAATAAAAAATATATTTAAAAACAATTGAAAAAAAAATCTCTGGCATGTATGTCCCTTTTTCACCTGCCAGCATTTTCCTAAACACTAGCAAACTTATTTCTCATGAAATGAATTATCTTGTATAACACATTATGTTCAGGGTGTTGTTAGTTCACCCTATCAAAAATGAACATGTTTAACATAGCAATGTTGACTTCAACAAAAATAGGATTGGTGTCAATGTTCAATTTACAAAGGGTAACCAATATTTACAACATTAGTAAGTAGCCAAACAGCATCAATGCTGTACTACCACGAATGATAACGCAACCAGTGGTAAACAAATGAAAACTTTTTGGCAGAACAGCGGGTGAAAAGCTACACAAATGACTAATAACTCCAGACATGAACCAGCCAAATGCAGCCAAACCAAGTTTTTACAAATCCGCTGAATCATGGTCTGGAATGATATTTGACATGGGCAAAAACAACTAAAACTACACACTTCTTTCCTCACATTCCATTCCTGAAAATTCCTGGCTTCAAATTTAACTTCAACAGCTCAAAAATGATTTATACAATCTGAGCTGTAACAACATTGAGATATTACAATGAGAGTTTTGAAAATCCGAGAAGTAACCACCTGAGATGCTGAAAACTGAGATGTAATAGCCTGAAGTTACAATCTAAGACGTAACACCTATATGTGATGTTACACACTGAGATATTTACAAGGGGGGATTTTACAGTTGCAAATTTCAGAACAAGGGAGCAATATTTAAAAACCTTGCGCTTATCCAACGCTGATTTCCATGTTTCTTCAACTCATCCTATCATTCCCCAAAACAAAACCCTGCATCATCAACTGAATGCTTAAGAAAAATGTATGTATATGAAACATAACATGCACACACATAAGATCTGTACAAATATACAATGTGCCACACTTGTGTTCAGAACACCTGGTCAAAATCTACAAGTCTGATCACACCCACTGGTGCTGCTGCTGCAGCGGCATCCCAAATCCCAACAGCCGTGTGACTTACTTTACGCTGTTGTTTCATCTTGTATTTCATTGTTCTTACTGATTCAAAATTCATGGTTTTTGTGAGATCAAATGATTCACCTTCAGGCATTGTTTCACTAAGCCCTGATTACTGTTTCAACCAGCATTTTACTGAGCCAAGATTATTGTTTCATTTACTGAGCCCAGATTACTGTTTCAGCCAATGTGAAACTAAGCCCAGATAACTGATTCAACCAGCATTTTGATGAGCCTAGACGACTGTATCACATTGTTTTAGTGAGCCTAGATTAGTGTTTTAACCAATGTTTTACTGAATCCAAATTACTGCTTCAAACACATTTTTACTGAGCTCAAATTACTGCTTCAAACACTTTTTTACTGAGCTCAAATTACTGCTTCAAACAATTTTAAATCATTAAAACTCAGCCCAGGTTGATATTTTACTGAGACTGGATAGTTTCAACAAGATCTGGCTGACTGAAATAGATTACTGTTCCAAACTATGATAAAGGAGTTTTGAGGGAGCTGAAATCACCAACTGTTCACATGGATGTCACATGGCATGCTGAGTTCCCTACAACCAATAATCTTGGCTACTCTGAACAAAGACCAAGCAACTGGCAGCTGATGCTAAACAATGCCATCTGGTCACAGTAAACACATTTTGCTTCTCAAACAGTTGAAAGTCACACGATAGAGGAAACAGTTCAAACTTAAAGATAGCAAAAGCGAACTCCCAATCAGTACCTTATACAGGCTTATTGCAGCTTATATGCAAAAAAAATAATAATAATAATAACATGTATTACTACACAAGAGAAAAACTTGCAGGAATATTGCTTGACTTAAGCAGAAGTCAAATTTCTCTAACTTTGTCTATCTACCTGCATTTTGAAAATTTTTTAAGAAAAAGTAATCTTTGTTAATGGTCAGTCAGGCAGGCATAGGATCTCTGACATCACATTCTAAACCTTGAAATCACATCGCAAATTTCTGAAGACACCACATGAACCTTATCTGGAAGAAACAACGAAGGAAAATCTGGTGCTCAATGTTTCGCCTTGGCCTGTCCATCTGCTGCCATGCGCCTGAACTTTGACCCATCTGTTGTACCAACAGGCACTGGCAGGCCTGACCCCTTAAAGCTGATTCGTCCACCTGAAGAGGGTGTGGCCAACCGATCACTTGCCCGGCTATCACCTACAAGAGCTTCCTGCGATTCAGAACCCTTTGTCGCCAGCGAGAGCCGAACTGGAAGCCGCTCCTTGCCCCTCCCAGAATGACCTCTAACATCTGAACGAGAGATGTAGTGAATAAAAAAAATGGTGTCAGTGTGACGACAGTATTATTTCATCCTGATATTATTCCAACATTTACTCACATGTTCTGTCATGAGATGTGGTGTGTGAGTTTTCCCGCCACTACTAAAGCCCACTGAATGCACGTTAAGTGTGACACAATCCTTTAAGTATGATCTCTTCTACTTCATGAATGTGATTTATTCTGCAACCTTATAGGAAACTTCAAGTTCATCCTAAAGGAGATGTCATAGGTAAAGGTTAGCCTATGACTGTGACAGCCAGTAGTCTAGGTCTGCTAGGTTTCGGTCTTCATATATGTCCCACAGCAGCATTATCAGATTAACAGCAGCCTTTCTTTAATCATCTTCCCCCCCCCCCCCCCAATCTAGTTTCAGTAAGCACACAAACTGGCATAAAAGGGTTGGTGTTAACCTAGCCAGATACAGGTGGGGTCAAGAAAGCCTGGCCTAATCAAAATTATTTGTGGAGTCTGGAGGGACAGGCAGTACTGCCTACAGTCCAATGTTATTTCCATGAAGGCGCAGATCCAATTCAGTGACTGCAAGGACCCAGAGAGTGAGTCACTGCTAGAGATGGTTGCAACAGATAGTCAACATGTGGCATAGGACAAGGACAAATACTTCCCATATGGAGATGGATTGCTAACTCTTTCAGTACTAAGAAAGGCATCAATACATTCATAGTTTCCTACCTAGAAGCCCAATGAATGCAATATGAGCTGATTTTACGTCTGTTTTTTACTACCCCATTAGGTGTCTGATGCTAAACCCACTGGGACTCAAAAGAGTTAACAGCCACTGACACATATACTTAGTTTAGCAGACAGAAAAGGATTGACATTTTCAGAAATGTCATTCTAAGGGAAAATGTTATGAAAAAAGGAAGAATGTGTACTTAAACTAATACAAAAATGAGGCTGTGATTACAGTGACAAGAACTAGTTTGGTAAGTTGATCAGACACCCTAAATAGGCTGTGATTACAATGAAGAGAACTAACTTTGTAGATGACAGTTGAACACTCAAAGTGGATCTGTGATCACAATAACGAAAACTAGTATAGTAAGTTGATCAGACACCCAAAATGAGACTGTGATTACAATGATGAGAACTTAGTAAGTTGGTCAGAAACCTAAAATGAGGCTGTGATTACAATGATGAGGATTAGTATAGTGAGTGAATCAGAAACTCAAAATGAGGTTGTGATTACAATGATGAGAACTAGTAAGTGAACCTGAAATCCAAAATGAGGTGATTACAATGATGAGAACTAGTCTAGTTAGTGTGTGGACAAGTCAGTCAGACATCCTAAAGGAGGTTGTGATTACAATGATGAGAACTAGTCTAGTGTGTGGACAAGTCAGTCAGACATCCTAAAGGAGGTTGTGATTACAATGATGAGAACTAGTCTAGTGTGTGGACAAGTCGGTCAGACATCCTAAAGGAGGTTGTGATTACAATGATGAGAACTAGTCTAGTGTGTGGACAAGTCGGTCAGACATCCTAAAGGAGGTTGTGATTACAATGATGAGAACTAGTCTAGTGTGTGGACAAGTCAGTCAGACATCTTAAAGGAGGTTGTGATTACAATGACGAGAACTAGTCTAGTGTGTGGACAAGTCAGTCAGACATCCTAAAGGAGGTTGTGATTACAATGATGAGAACTAGTCTAGTGTGTGGACAAGTCAGTCAGACATCCTAAAGGAGGTTGTGATGTACAATGATGAGAACTAGTCTAGTGTGTGGACAAGTCAGTCAGATTTCAATCCTAAAGGAGGTTGTGATTTTTTATTATGATGAGAACTAGTCCTTTTTGTTAGTGTGTGGACAATCAGAGTCAGACATCTTAAAGTTTGGTTGTGATTACAATGATGAGAAATAGTCTAGTTAGTGTGTGGACAAGTCAGTCAGACATCCTAAAGAAGTTGTTGTTGATTACAATGATGAGAACAACTGTCTAGTTAGTGTGTGGACAAGTCAGTCAGACATCTTAAATGAAAGTTGTGATTACAATGATGAGAACTAGTCTAGTGTGTGGACAAGTCAGTCTCAGACATCTTAACTGGAGGCTTGTGATTACAATGATTACCCAGAACTAGTCTAATGTGTGTGGACAAGTCAGTCAGACATCTATAAACAGGTTGTGATTTTCAAATGACTAGAGAACTAGTAACAGTGTGTGGACAATTCAGTCAGACATCTTAAAGGAGGTTGTGATTACAATGATGAGAACTAGTCTAGTGTGTGGACAAGTCAGTCAGACATCTTAAAGGAGGTTGTGATTACAATGACGAGAACTAGTCTAGTGTGTGGACAAGTCAGTCAGACATCCTAAAGGAGGTTGTGATTACAATGATGAGAACTATTAAGTAAGTTAGTCAGAAACAAAAAATGAGACTGTGATTACAAAATCCGGTTGTATTTGTTCCAGTTATATTTTACGTCCCTCCGTTGAGCTTTCAAGTTTAATTTTACATTGTATTTAGCACTTCTTGTTGTAAGCTGGACTGCAACCTCCCCCTGTTTACGTCATAACATATGACAGAGCAAACGAACAATCATTCTCTATTCCAAGCAGTAGTAAACATGATGCACCTGCTCTTGTTTGTTTCCTTATTTACAAATTACCACACATACAGAAATAAGTAATGTAACCAAAATACATTTATTGTTCCTTGATTTAAAGTTGTAAAATTATATCAAAAATAATAGTAACATTAACAGAAAACTTTTTCTAAACCTACTAATTTCCAGAGCAGAAAATTTTACACAATTTTGTTAACACCAAAAACAAACAAATTGAATAGATGAAAACCACGTTCAAAATGCACAATTCACCAAATAAGTTTTGCAAATGCAGGAAAAACTTATAAACATATTAACAAGAAGGGTCACAGCTTTTTACCACACACACACACAAAAAAAGTGCCAACAGAGGTGCTACTGTTAATGATCAACTACAAAATAAAATTTCTTGACATCTAAAATGCCAGTGCAATGACTGCACTTAAGGTAATATAATCATTTAAACCTGTAACTTTGTAACAGTGCCTTATGTCACTGCTGAGATTCCCTTCTGATGAAAGGCTCCAGGCCAATATAAATCACTTGTTGGTTTCATGTGTAGGGGATCACCACCAACGTACACAAATACCTCCACATGTACTCATTCTCTTCCATAAATCACACCAGGAAAGAATCACAACTGTCATCCAGTGTCTATTGCCTGTAAGTACCACTTTTTTTAGGGCAGTGCAGCACAGGTTTTGAATTCAAGGATTGAGGGTCACATGGCAGGGGGCGGTGCTGACTAGTATTTTACTTATGTATCCAATAGAAAAGAGAATCAAAGCTGGGTATCTCAAATAACCACTGTCCATCGTTCTTAACCTCTCAGCAAAGTCCCCGTACAACACTTACCACAAGGCACCAGTTGGGATGCAAGAAATTTAAACACTGTAAATAAATCTACTGTGGACAAATCTAATTCTAATGACTCATTTACTAAAAAAAAAAAAAAAATCTTCTTAAAAGCATTTAGAGGGGTTTTACTATGGGAAAAAAACTGCTTTAAGAGAAATTATAATATTTTCCCCGTGGCCAATGTTGACCTGTGACTGGGTCAGGATGTTAAAAAAAAAAAAAAAAAGCTGTTGCTGTAAACATTTTTTTTTTACTCATAGATACGTGACCCAGTTAATTCTGCAGCATACACTTCATGTTAACTGATGACTCCCTGTATTCTGTATGTAATTTAATATTTGTTTGGTCAAAAACTGGAAATGTTCTGATTTTTGTGTGTGTGACCTGTATAAAAGAGCCATTTTTTTAAAAAGAATTTTTGGGGGGATTAATTAATTATGGTTCATATGCACTGTTGTTGGTTTTATTTAACTTTATTTAAAGATACCGGGGCAACTGGATTAACAAACCCATCGGGGTGCAACAATCAGTCCCTCATGATGGCAAAGGTTGACCAGCATGAAGATGGGCAAAGGTCACTAGAGATATCTTTGGCATAAAAAACAAACAGGGGAACTGGCAAGTGGCCTAGATTCTTAGTGATGCGCTGTGACAGCAACAATGTTTTGCAAAGGACCTTCTACATGATGAAGACCTTAAGTTCTTCAGAAAACTGTTTTAAAAAAATATGCCGGTAGAATAAACACTGCTGACAATGTTCCAGCAATTCTATACCTATAAAAGCGGTTATTAGAAATGTGCAATGTTTCTGTTTCTACAAATATTACAGGTTCTCTGACTTATGATTTATGCAAACAATCAGTTTATCACCTATACTTGTTACATAGTTAGTAAAATTACTGGATCTATGTACCATTCCCAATAACATATGTATGTGCACGTGCAATACTGGCTATTCAAAAAATGCTCAAGCACTCATCTGCTCTACTTGTTAATTCGCAGTTAATGAGTTAAACAATTGTAACATGCCTCAAAGGGAGCTCTATAAATTAACAGGATAGAGAAAGAAACCAAAATCAATACAATGGCCACTGTTGCAAATAAAAAAAAAAAGAGGGTAACAAGGTAACAAGATATACACGAGCAGCAGAATATATCATATCAATCAAGTTAGTACGCTTTTACAGTGATACACATCATGCACAATGCTGAAATAGGACTTTAATGAGAGAAAAAAATGTTTCTTCTACAGCTGGGTTCTGAAAAACAATGGGGGGGTGGGGGGGGGGGGGGGGGGGGGGGGGGGGGGGGTTAACAACCTCCTGTTCTCCAAAATAAAATGTTTAAAAAAAAATAGGAATTTGCTGAAACAGAATGTGTTGGGCTGAAAGGCGCAGATATCGCAGCTCAGCTGTAAACCACTGAAAGTTGCAGCTATCACAGCTAGATGTAAACCAGATGACAACCACCCTTTTAAGAGTAGATAAAGAAGAAGACCTGTTTATCTATCAAAATAAAATGAATGTGCATCGTCTACATAAATAATGTTTGTCTGTATTATCTGATGAAATAAAACTTATATTAGTTCTGATTAGACTGATAAGTCTACCTATCATCTATTAAAATAGGACAAGTTACTTGCAAATAAAAAAATTTTTATTAAGCAGATGTGTGTTTTCTAATGAAGTACACTGAGTCTCTTATTTAGTTAAATCAGACTCCTGTGTGCTACCTACCAAGATAAGATTTATGTTTATTGAAATAAAACTGCTCTTTGTGTTATCTACTAAAATAATATTTGTCTCTGTGTGCATTTGTTCACAATTATATTTGTATGGCTGCACACTTACCCTGATAGAATGAATTTGTGTATATACTGAATTTTCACACAATTGTGTTTATACTGAAATAATACTTGAATGTATATCAACTGAAAAAATTTGTATGTATATTAACTGAAATTAAAGTTGTATGTATATTAACTGAACTTATACTGTGTACCAAGCCTGATAAGAAACTGTGTGTGTGTATATAAACAACATACTGGACTACAGGTTACACCGTAACCACCAGGTGCCCCAATATAATTGTGTTTTAGCATTGAACAGGGGTCTGTAGGATTTGTACCTGTTATTATGTTTTGTTATGACAAACAATGTCTTTGCACATTGGGCATCCCCATGCGCGCTCAGTCCTCCAATGCAGCTGCCAACCCAAGGTACCTCTAGTAATTGTTCCCTTGAGAAAACGGTTATAGTATCTCCTGTCTTTACCTTGAAGACGACATAGACGTGTTTCACCAAGCTTAACTCCTCGGTCCATGTGGTCCTGTTAGTGTAAGAGATTTGTCATAATCCCACAACCTAGTCCATACAGTGTTGATATCAGCTCTGTCCATGCATCTTTTCATTTGATTGTTATCCTTGAGACGTAGTTCTGATTAAGATGCAGTGTGCGCACGTGCATGTGTGTTTTGTCTTCCCCAGTGAAATTTGACAATGCACCAAATACCTTTTACCCAGAGACTAACCATCACCAGTAATCACAAGGTAAACTATTAAAAAAACTATTGAAAATCAAACTAGGCAAGAGAGTAGCCAACAGTATCAGATCTGTCAGCTACACCAAAGGATTGGAATCACAACCTCTAAATGAATCAACACTTTCCCTAACCCACAACAGAAAGGTGGCTGTCTGTCAGGTCTCAAGTGGTCAGAGACTGATCTAAAACAGAAAAAACACATCTACCTTGTCAGGACAAGCAGGTTGTGCTAAGGTGACATCCACAGTTCAGCAGACATACTCCCATGTTCATTAACGGAAACTATAAAACTTAATACCAACCACATTAACAATAACGCATTCACCTTCTAAAAAACACACACACACACAATCATCATTCAAGTCCACAAAAAATGTGCAGTTCTACAGAGTATGACTTATGAATACTTTAACAAACATACCACAGCCACACATTTAAGATATAGTTCTGTTTTCTTTTTTTTCCCCGGCCTTTTACTCTCCAGTGTCATGGGTTTGATTCCAAAAAAAGCAGGAATAATTTTTTCCCAAAACCCAATCTTCAACGGGTATCAGGTAAAGTCACAGGAAGTGAAGATAGCCATCATGTTATTGACCAAATCACCCACCAAGTGCTGACTGGTCTATAAAATATAGGTCTAGCCCTATATGCCTAACACACCTAAGGTGTAGGAAAGGGTCTTTTACTTCATCCTCCAGTGAAGGATATCATAGCGACAGTTTATCATAATCCTCTGCTAGTGCATTCAACCCATTCCATGCCCTCCCCATTTTTTATCCCATTCTCTATCTTCTCAGTGTACTTTTTTAAACTCCTTTATTCCTCTGACTCCAGAGTTTCCAGAGGTTGTACATTCTGGTTATATTATCAGGCTTTCTCAAAGTGACCTATTCAGTACAGACTTCTTTTCCTAACCACTTTGTTCATAAATTCAACAGAATAAACATACAAACACAGATAATTCTGTTGTGATATGACTTAGCACCTAAAACTTCCACTATCTTACAATTACACACAAAGATTTTGTTGAATAAAGTCATCTATGAAAAACGGGCTGTTTTGCGTACCAATACATTTTTCCAAAGCTTGTGTTTAAAAAAATTAAAGAAAATATCAGGATCAAATAAATATTACAAATTCTACAAGGGTTTACATTTTCGACCGAAACAAGAACACATACAAATTCTTGCACACAGTACAGAGGTCATCAGATTTACAAAACAAATCTTAAACATGTGATTTGGCAAGGTCAATGCCAGTGGATTAATAGCTTTCAGAAGGTGACATACAAGATCTACAGAACGCAGCAGATGTCAAGTCCACATAAGTCATAGCACCTATATATTTTGTTAAGCAGCAGACTGTGTGTGTGCATGTGTGTAAGTGTGATAAATGCAGCAGTGTGTGTTTGATTTAAAGACAGCAGTGTGTGTTTGAAAGTAGGTGTGTTAAAGGAAGCAATATGTGTTTGATAGCATGTGTGTGTGGTAGCACAGTAGACTACGTGAATCCGGACCAGGATTTCAATTCCCAGTTTTTTTCTAGTTTGTCTCTGTTGAACTGACTGCTTGAATATCCTGGCTGCATTTCATGTCACTACCCAACAAAAAGATGAGCACCAGATAAAGTCACATGCAGTGACTAACTTGGCTTCAAGATTTAAATAAAATGACTGCCTTTCAAATGTTTTTTCTGTCCACCTTGGGAGACTTTAAGGTAGTTAATCCAATGGCCTGACTACATGACCTGCTTAGCAGATTAATTCTAAATAATGACTTACCAAACCGGTACATGCCTACTGCCATTTAATACTTTAATAACTCCCTCTTTCTATAGATCACTCAAATTTTTAGGGTATTTAATTTTAGAGAAACTAACTGCAAACCCAACCATATTTACCTGTCATCAACCATGTTGTATCATCACCAACAATATTTTAACTACGCATTCCCAAACACTCAGAATACAACATTCATCACAAAATACTGTCCCATTAACCGCACACAAAGATGCATTCTCAAACAGAATACAATGAGTCGAAATGTTGTGCGAAAGAGGTTAAAGAGGCAGGTGCCAGGAAAGAATACAAAAATTATATGTTCAATATGCCAACAAGCACTAGGCTGTTATCATATATGGGGTTACATATATGTGCATGTATGTGCGAGCTAAAAGAGCGTCTGGCCGTGCTTCCAGGTTATTGTAAAAAATACAAAAAAAATTGTACATACAAATCAAGTGGGACTGAGAGGATCTTTAACTTTACAGGACATTGGCTGAGAAAAGGTGAAAACACAAATTGCTAGATTCAGATCTGACATGAATGAGACTACAAACAGAAAACCAGGACACAACATACACCAAGTCTATGCTACTTGTAAACACATCAACAGTAGTACAATTTCAGGGGAACAAGATGCACATGGATTCAGACAAAAATCAACTGTGTAAAACCTGATTATGCTCAGTGGCTGCTTCCTGTATATTTTATCCTATTCTCATGTAAATAGGGAAACATTACTTGAAGCAACCAAGCCGATTAAAAAAATTTATGTTTAGAAAAAAGCCCAAATTAGTAACTATCATTTTGAAAAAGGTTAAATACCAAGCTTCAAAATGTTTTTTAAATGCCCCTGTCCCAATCTTGCAAATCAAGTTTTACCAGCAAAACTGACCAGAACTGTACCGGAATACTTACTATTAAAGTCTCCTGAGTTGGTCCCTGGTTGAACTGCCATCTGGTCAGTGCGTCGAGGCAGCGCAGTAGTTGGCATGGCTCGAGCAGCAGAACTGTGCATTTTTCTCTCTCGTTCCATCTCTTCTGTACCTCTCCCTCCCTTTAGGTGATAAACAGCATTCACTAATATCAGAGGCAAAACACTGGCAGCTTAAAGCCAAAATAATGAGTTTATACAAAATATAAGAGTCTTTACCTACCTTTGTATGTAATAAGACAGCCAATTAAAAGATAAAACAGTATAGAAAATAAATATGAAGAAAACAATGCATAGTGACCATCAGACTATGTAACTTCTATTGCTGGAATTTATTACTTTTCAAAATCAGTCACAATACAATCATCAATTTCTTTTGTCATCTCATTGATACTAGGCTGCGGCTCAGTGTGGCAGTTTTCTGTACTAGTCTTGAGCTTCTTGGGTGGCATGGGCAATGAATTTGTTAATCATTTCTTGCAGGTTTTAGTTATACCATTTATCTGTCTCTTTCCTGGTTTTCCCCCCTCGTATTCCTCCTAGATGTTTTTTTGTTTAAAAAAAAAAATTATATGTTCGGTCTAACTGCATTCTCAGTAGATGGCCAGACCATTTCATTCATTGTCAATATAATTTAGTCATGGTCTTATTATAACTTTCCCTCTAATACTGATGATATTCATAATTCTGTTCCTTCTTGTGTTGTCAGTGCCCTTACAAAGGCAGCACATTTCACAGATAGTCATGTTCTGTTTTAGTGCCCTACTCAATGTCTATGTTTGGTACTGACAGCATAAAGTCTTCATGAAGATGCTATTAATCATTTGCTGTTTTGCTGGAAGAAGACATTTGGGTGTCTAGGCTGTGGGCTAGCTGGTAGGTGACAGCACTTGCCTTCTGTACTCTAGCTACTCTATCTCTCTATCAAGTCTGCAGTCTTCGTTAAATATGCTTCCTAGATATTGGAATTCTTGTACTATTAACATGCGCGTTCATGCTATTATGTTTCCTGCCTATTCTTATTACCCCAGTTTTCATGTTTCTTTTCATATCACACTTTGTGCAGGTTTGATATAAGGAGACAATATGATGTAAATTCTGTTCTTGGTAGTGTATTAAATATTAATCATCTGCAATTGATTTCTTCAGTGTCTATTTGTCTCCTGTGTGATTCTAATCTTGAAGAAAAAGTATGGTTCTGTTTAGATTTGAATCGACGACTTTTGAATCCGCAGGTAAGGGTCTAGCTGCTATACCGAAATTGCTCCCAATCTGATATTAAAGATGATGTATTTTCTCTGATCATACACTCTCCAGTGTTCTAGTACAGTTTTGCGCCCAAAATGTGCATTAAATTTAGACACACGACCTGTATTTTATGAGTTAACATTTCAGTACAAAGCAATGCACTCTACATTTCTTGATCATTCAAGACATAATACAGTATTCTTATTATACTCTATTATTTTATAGAGAATATAGTATTTTTATTATCCTCTATTACAGACATATGCAACGATATTATCAGACAAAACGTAGGAACAACCCCATGCAGCAAATTCATTGAGAAACAGAAGATCAAATGGTTTGGTCATTTAGAAAGAATGCAGCCAGAACAACTACCAATGCAGGCGCTACATATTAAAGGACCTGAAATGAAAGCAAAAGGCGGTCCTAGGAAAAGATGGATTAATGACATTACAGAGCTTCTATATCGACACGGAATGACAGTTGTCATTGCTGACCATCAAGCAACTGTTCCTCCCCACAACACTTAACGGCATAAGTGGATACTTATGATGATGACAGACATATGCTTTGTTAACTCTTTTTTTTTAACTAAATTATGTTGAGGATGGTCTCTATTGAATGCAATCAGACCAAGAATGTACTGCTTTTAATTCCCTCCTTGAGATATAAGGAGTTAAAGTGGCAACTGCTTGGAACTCAAAGAGCTAATAATAACAACTAAAAAAAAGGTTGAATAATACCTTCCATTTGTTAGTGATAACCTTAAAACATTAAAATCTAAGCCTCTGGACTTACAAATTTGAGCATGTTCCAGTCAAAAACATAGTCATATGTGAAGCCTTGCCGATGGAATAGGTTTCTGAATAGCTGTCGAAGGTAGGAATAGTCTGGCTTGTCGTCGAATCTCAGAGATCGACAAAAATTTAAGTATGTGGCAAATTCAGCTGAAAATAACAGAAACAGAAATCAGCTGAGCTCACAAGTAGCGATGCATACTAATGTAACAAATACAGACAATAAACTACGCTGGAAAAGTGTCTCTATTTAGGTCTGTGTAAGTAAAACACAACTGATATTAATAACGCACTTTCCTGTCTGTTTTATGGTATCGATTCTTATTCTTGTTTCGTCCTCATATCAGACACCAAAGGTGGGTGATTATATAATCGTGAAGAAAACATAAATATTATCTTAATAATATCTAAGAAATCATGACCAAGTATATAATGAGTTTAACAAGAGTTGGTTAACCTGTTGCCCTGAGAAGCTGCAAAAAAAAAAAATCCAGGTTGGGTTCAAATTCCGTAAATATAACTTTTCTTACTTGTCTAGAGTAATGTGTTTACAAGATGCTATTGGCTGAGTTCACACTGCTGTGCAGCATTTAGAAAGTTAGGATGTGAGTATATTTACAAAAAGCATTGCCGGGGGGGGGGGGGGGGTGTTATACTTATGAACCAAGCAACTTTTTAAAGCCAAGCTGAAGTCATAAATTTCTGTAGTTTTAATCATTAGAGACATGTTATATAATATATTTTACACCCCACATGTCATTTAATGCTTTACTAAGTTCATGTTTAGTGAATCCTTTCTTTATATATCTTTATATATGTAAAGAAACAGTTTTCAATGTGCATAAATAAATTTGTATAAATTTATTAGTGACCCAGGTATAAATTTGCCCCCCCCCCCCCCCCCCCCCCCCCCCCAGGATTTTCGGGAACTGCCATAGGATTTTGGTTTGTGTGTGTGTGTATGCATACATGGATAATAAGGTTAGGAGCCTAAGCTCCGCTTAGAAAGATGCAAGTCAGAATTAAACATTCCTATTATATACCCCTATAACTCTTGCTAAAAGTAGAAACCATAATTGAATTGAATGAATTATTTCGCGTCCACATACAGACAAACAAATGACTTACATGGAAAGGTCTTACACAGTTCCTCAATAGGAGTGGACATTTTTTTCTCACTGATACGCTCATACTTCTGTCTTTTGGTTGCTGCCTTGAGACCTTGCCAGGGTAAACTTCCTCGCAAAAAGTACATGAACACGTAGCCTAAGGATTCCATATCATCCCGTCGGCTTTGTTCTGTTGGCAAAAATATTAATTTATATATATATATATATATATATATATATATATATATATATATATATATATATATATATATATATATATATATATATATATATATATATATAGCAACTTGGAGCACAATAAAAAGAGATGAAGCCTTATAACACATTTTCAAAAAGTCTTATGACTAATCTTTGGACTCATAAATGATGCAAACAGCTGGGAATGGAGAGTGAGAAGCAGCAACAAAATTCATAATCTGTTTGAATCACCACTGATCACTGGCGTCATGAGAGCTAACAGACTGAAATTGTTGGGGCATACTAAAAGAATGTCAGATGACAGACAGGTAAAAACTTTATACACAAGGGAGCTGAATGGTCACAAACCATGAGGCACCCCAAGAAAACTATGGAGAGATAATATCCAGACAGACCTATGAATACTATGAATACTTGCTGCCACTATTAACTGGAAAGAGAAGGCTGATCAGAGAGATGAATGGAGGCTAGTGGTATCAGCAGTAATGAACCCCAAGGGCTAAAAATGGTGAAGAAGAAGAAGATATGGAAGAAAAGGACTGCATTTCCTTCAGATATGATACTTTACATTCAAATCGATGAAGGTTTAGTATGTTCTATTTTCAAACACACAAAAATTCAATGAAATACTTCAAGAAGTTATATATCATATGTTAAATTTTTAGAAGTAAAGTTCTTTAGACACATTTTTTTTGTAAAAGTCAAACCTGGAGGGCCTCACCCGGTCCAAGTAGGGAAATGAGACAGAAATAATAAAGGGGAAGACATGTAACAATTTGGATGTCACAACTATATGTGTTATGTCTTCAGAAAAAAAAAAACAATATGGAGGTCATCACTTTACATGTTATAGATATAAAACATTACGAACATAATTTCTTCTTTCGTCCTGCAGTTTATGCCGTAAAGTGTCACAAAGAAGAGTTATAGTTTTCTTCTGTCTTTTGTTAGTAACCTAGCTTGTGGTAATGTCATACTGCGTTTCTGAAGTGTCTCTTTTACTCCCTCTGCCCATCTATTTCTTGGTCGGCCTCATGCCTTGTAGCCTGCTGTTCTTATGTAATATGCTCTAGCTGCTGGCTGATTTTCATTCTGACCAGATGACTAAACCATTTAATTATTTGATGCTCAATGAAATTATTTACAGGTACTGTGACTTTAGAACTTCATGTTATAATTTTAAGATGGACCCAGAATAAATGAGTAAACAATCATTTTACCGCCCCCGGCATCACAATTATAAGAAGTTTAGTTCACATTTAAAACCACCAGACCATCACTTGTACTCACCTATACCTAAGTGGGTGTTGATGCTGGCATACCGGGCAGTGCCTGTGAGGTTCTTGTTCTCCCTGTAGGGTATATGTTGGTGTGTCCGTGCATCACGGTACTTTTTGGCTAGTCCAAAGTCTATAATGTACACTAGATTGCCCTTCTTCCCAAGACCCATGAGAAAATTGTCTGGCTTCACATCTCGGTGGATGAAATTTTTAGAATGGATATATTCTATTCTGCTTATCTGCAAAGTTAATTTACAGAATAATTATTACACTGCCCAATCAGAGGAATATGTTTTTATCTGAACACTGTTAATCTAGTTAACTGGATTCTTTCAATAACAAAACAAAAAAGTCTGTTGCATCCTTTACAGGACATTGCAGAACCAATCCCAGCATTTGTTGGCTGTTGTGGTTTTTCTAGGCAAATTTAACATTCACAGTTTGCCACTGCTTTCTGTGCGGTTGCTCTCTATACCACTGTCAAAACCAATGCAAGACGAATCGTCCGCAGCAGGGATCGAATCCGGCATTACGAAGTGCATTCGCAACCCCTAGGCTACAGCTGCAAACTTCAATAAAATGTAATTTTAACTCATATGATTCCATGTTGTAGTTACCTTAAGACTGTTGATTCCTCATTTCTCTGGAAGATGTGCACTATGACTTTAGAGGTAATCAGTTGACCTTTATGACATGCTTGTTGGAGGGCAGAGTTTATTATTATTTTCCCCCTCCATCCCAAATGGGGCATTGGAACCAACATGAGTGCTAATGCTTCAGACATATTTTATCATGTTGACAATCATGCTTACTTCAACCCCTCCCCAAAACCACATGACTTTTTATTTTACTTGGTTTACTGACTGGATAAATCTTTTTGCAGACGTGAGTTTCAACTGCAAGCCATACAGTCTCTGTCATCATAACCTTGAAAATAGCTTCTATATTTCTGAGTAAGATTGATCTAGACTTTAATCATGAACCAAAAACAAAGTAACACCTCCAAAAAGACAATGTTGCAGAGTTCTCTTTCCCCTCTCCCTTTTCAGCAATCTGCCAGAAGTGTCCTGAAACTTGTTATTGAAACTTCAGAGCTGCGGAGAGACATGGTGATCTATATGGCCACATTGTAGACCCAGTGTATGGAATGCTGAATCACAAAGGAGCAAGTGTAAAAGTGTGAGTTAGTCCTAGTCTTGCCATCAAAGTTAAACATTTCTAAGAATGTCCTAAACTTAAGACATGGAAAAATTGTCACCAACTCACCAACTGATCTGCCAGAAGCAGAACTGTTTTAAGGCTAAATTTGCGTGAGCAAAAGTTGAACAGATCCTCTAGGCTGGGGCCGAGAAGTTCCATGACCATGACATTGTAGTCTCCCTCTGCTCCGCACCACTTGATGGTCGGGATACCGACTGAAGAAGATGAAAACACATACACTTAGAGCACAGCAGAACTAAATATAAAAAGACATCAGTTAATATTCTGTTTTCACACAAAGTCAACATACACACACACACACGCAAAGAGAGAGAGAGAGAGAGAGGGGGAGGGAGAGAGACAGACAGACAGACTAAAGGACTTTTTTCATGCCAGTGGCCCAACAGGCATGTGATGCCGGACTCAGTTTTATAGGTTGACTTACTTTTGATGGGTGATGTAGCCAATATCATATCTTTATTTCCTAGTATCCATTGTAGACTGTATCAACCATGGAGTCATGAGTGGGTTTGAAACCAGGACCTTTGATCTGGCAAGTAAGTGTCTAGCCACTGTGCCATCACAGGCCCCACGTATGTATGTATACAAAGTAACACTAGTCCTATAGCAGATACTGCCCTTGGGATGTCAACTGTTAGCTCTAATATATATTTATATCTAGTCCAGGACAACTGAGGTGAGTGGTCAATTTTCTTTCTTTATATTTCCTTCTCAGACAATTCCCAGAAAAATAAGTGTGAGGCCCCTTTCTATGGGGCAGGGTCAACCCTGGGTTCTTTGGGTCACAACAATAATCCTGCTCTGTTAGGGGTTGAACTGGAAAAATTGGGACATACACACATAAATGTATATGTGTGCATATAAGATGAGGCTTCTTCTTACTTAGTTCATTTGTGTACCAATACAAAACCTCTAGACTACCCCAAAAAAAAAAAAAAAACATCCAACGTCAGATACACTGAGCTGAAGTGCTTGATGAACGAGGGCCTCATTACTTTCATCACGATGTTTGGCACTGTATAACTGTCTCAAAGGCAAGAAATACTTGCCTGTTTGAAAGTAAATAAGTAAAGGACCCTTTTCCATGCCTTTAGGTGTAAAGGGGGCATAGGGCTAGACCTATATTTTTATAGACCAATCGGCCTAGGGTGATGTGGTCAGCATCACGCCAGCCGCCTTTACTTTTCCGGGATTGCACCCGGTACCCACTCAAGAGTGGGTTGACCTGAGAGCCAAGGTCATTATTGAAAACAGTCCGGCTCCGCCAGGGAGCGAACCCACGACCTTCTGATCCGCGGCGAGCGTCTAGTCGCTTGGCCACGGCGACTCCCCTTGTTTGAAAAATGAGCCACACATAGAAAGATCAATATCTGTGTGTGCAGCCCAATCATCTAGTGAACAAATCAGACTGCAAGAAATGCCACATCTCTACAAGAGAGAAGGAAAGAGCAAATGGTCTATTTTTGATTTCAGTTTTCATCCCAGCATTGTTCTATGGCAGGGGTATCTGCTGGGATATATTTTCCAGGCTTATGACTAAAAACCACTTGCCACATCAGTGACTGTAGTGCACAGGCCAGGATTTTCTTTGTGTGAGCCCAAGCTTCACCAATGACTAAACACAAGTTCATTTGCTGTACAAGGTAAACATTATGACCATTTTGGCATCCATTCAGCACAAAAGAAACATTTCTGGCAGAATGACTCCACCCCGAAAATCAAAGTGGATGTGAGGAAACAAGCCCTACTAAATTACAAACACATACAAACTATAGCTTCCAGTGGAAGTTTAACAAAGAACCTATAATGATGTTACAAATATTTCAGTGAAGAACACCGACACAATTAAAATGAGATGGGCACCAGGAGAAGTTCTGAGAAGTAAAGGTAGGTGGTGTGATATTGGCCACATCACTCAGTGTCAATTAGTCAATAATAAGGGACTGAAAGGGAGATACCTAATTCATGGAAAAAGGTTCTTTAACTATTTGAAAACTTATTCGCAGCTCAAGCAAGTCTGGGATCTAATCAAACAAAGCATGTGTGCACTCACTAGGATAGCCTGAGCCAGTACTCAGCAGCAGCTTGCAGAAAGTTTCAACCAGCAAGCTTCAACCAGAAAGATTCAACCAGCAAAATTCAACCAGAATGATTCAGCCAGAAAGCTTCAACCAGAAAGCTACAACCAGAAAGATTTAACCAGCAAGCTTCAACCAGCAAGCTTCAACCAGCAAGCTACAACCAGCAAGCTTCAACCAGAAAGATTCAACCAGCAAGCTACAACCAGCAAGCTACAACCAGAAAGATTCAACCAGCAAGCTTTAACCAGCAAGTTTTAACCAGAAAGCTTCAACCAGCAAGCTTCAACCAGAAAGCTTCAACCAGAAAGCTTCAACCAGAAAGATTCAACCAGCAAGCACCACTGAGATAGCATGAGCCAGCACTTAGTACTAGCATGTACTCACTGAGATAGCATGAGCCAGCACTTAGTACCAGCATGTACTCACTGAAATAGAATGAGCCAGCACTGAGTACCAGCATGTACTCATTGAAACAGCATTAGTACAAGGATGCATTCACTGAGATAGCATAAGCCATCACTTAGTACCAGCATGCCCTCATTGAGGATGAGCTAGTACTCATTCCCAACATGCACTCACTGAGATAGCATGAGCTAGCACTGAGTACCAGCATGCACTCATTGAAATAGCATGAGTACAAGGATGCACTCACTGAGATAGCATAAGCCAGCACCGAGTACCAGCATGCACTCATTGAAATAGCATGAGTACAAGGATGCACTCACTGAGATAGCATGAGCCAGCACTGAGTATCAGCATGCACTCATTGAAATAGCATGAGTACAAGGATGCACTCACTGAGATAGCATGAGCCAGCACCGAGTACCAGCATGCACTCACTGAGATAGCATGAGCCAGCACTGAGTACCAGCATGCTCTCATTGAAATAGCATGAGTACAAGGATGCACTCACTGAGATAGCATGAGCCAGCACTGAGTACCAGCATGCACTCATTGAAATAGCATGAGTACAAGGATGCACTCACTGAGATGGCATGAGCCAGCACCGAGTACCAGCATGGCACTCATTGAAATAGCATGTGTACAAGGATGCACTCACTGAGATAGCATGAGCCAGCACGAACTAGCACTCGATGTCAGCAAACATTCAAGCATATCCAGCAGTGTATGCTTCCACCAATCCACATGTTAGAACACACACACAATATTGTGTCCGCATGTGGTGAAACAACTATTTTAGCATGCACTCACACGTACATACATTCTATAAATATGCTATCACATTTGTTCTGTAAGCAGGCACACACATACATCAGCAATGTTAGAATACTCTACTCACACATCCTTTATTTAAGCATGTGTTTATACGAGTGTGGTCAAGACAGCCAAGTCATGTGCCACTCACACCCGCAGCCACACCGTGTATTCACTAATGTTAAACACATTCAAGTAACTTCTGCATGCTGGTTAAAGGTAAAACACTTGCAACAACAGAAAACAACTTATAAATGATTCCATAAAAGTTGAATCTGAAAAGAAAACAACGTAAAGATAGTAAATTTTATATCTAACTTTGGTCTGCAGTTCTGACATCAACAATTAAATGGTCACTACTGTCTTTTCTAGCACTTTTTAGGGCGGTGAAGATAGGGGGTTGTGAGCCTGAGGATTCAGGGCCGCAAGGCTAGTACTCTCACCATGGACAGTACTGGTTACGATGTTTACTTTTTCCCCTGACAGAAAAACATCACCCCACCAGGGGTTGAACCTCGGTCTCCCACATGAGAGCCCAAGGTAATCCCCATCAAAACAGGTAGTTTGACAATGATCAGGGTTCACAGGTCCAGCAAATATATTTAGTCCAGAGATTAAAAAATTCCCTTCGAACCATATTTAAAAAAGTGTTTCTGCTGACACAAAAATTCTTCCACGAGGTTTGAGGATGGATTTCTAAACAAGCTGCTCAACCTCAAATGCAAAGAAATAAGAGAATACCTTAGACATTGTAATGAAGAATGAAAATGGATGCAATGACGTCACTATATGCAATGCTGTCATTATGTCCCTTAGTTGCCAGAAGGGCTTGGCAAAAGAAATACTCCCCCTCTCGTTATTCGATCGGATGTTGAACACATCACTCATCAAGTCCTGACTGGTATATTAAAATATAAGCCTAGAACAAGGCTATTAAACTGGCGGCCCTGCATAGGCCTAGCATGTGGCCCGCGGATGATCTCCACTTGTATTAATGATCTATGCTTGGGCTCAGATTCAAAACTTTAGCCTCTGTGTAAATTTAACTTAACAGCCCTGGTCTAGAGTCTTATTCCCAATGCACTGCTGGTGTGGACAGGGATATTTACTTCTGTCATTGAATATATAAGTATATGAGGAGAAACTAGGTGATGTACCTTGAGCGCTCTCCATAGTGACGATCTCGCCACCTGCAGTGCTATAGGAAACCTGTTTACTACACAGTTCAGAATGCAGACAGCACATTACATGACTAGCAATTGAGTAAGATAGTACAGATCAACATCTCTAACCGTTTTTTCTCACCAAACCTTCAAAAGACTAAAATTATCAGTGCATGGTAGACAGACAGAGCAGGAAGAAATCCCCAAGTTTCTTAGGAAACTACTACTTTAAAAGGGATTTTATAGTTATCTTCAACATCTGCTTATACATGTTTATATTAACATTGCTTTTCCACAAAACCTGCCTCTACAGACTGCTTGGTCATCAACAGTGTGTGTGTCAAAGTTACAGGCAAATGTTCACAAGCAGCAGGAATTCAGAAGCATGAACATCCTCCAGGACAGACTAATCGATGTATGCTGCTTTATGTGGCTAGAAAGTACTGAGCTCTTCTTCTTCTTTGTTCACCGACTGTAAGCTCGGAGGGGAAAGTACGGGTTGTTGGTCAATTTGGATTTTAGATTTGTGCCAGGGCCTGAGCTTTGTGTGTACATCCCTTTTTCTGGCTTATTTGATGTGTAGTTCTTTGTTCCTTGCGCTCGGGCAGATGCATTCTGACAGAAGGAAGCTCCCAATTAGTCGACTGTTATTTACATGCTGTTACTGTTTACTGTTGGAACAACGGATCAACTTCATGGCATCAGAGTGGTAAGTGCTCCATTCTACTTCTAACTCAAGCCTGAGTCTAAAGAATCTCAGGGTAGTGCACAAACTCTGTAGCACTGGCGAGGATCTTAAAATACTTTTGAAAAGATTTTTAACTAAAATTTTGCCCAGCCATTAGGCTACTCTTTTCAATTGCCAATGACAGGTTTTTTTTTTCATGCGCACTAATACACATAGGCGTCTAATCTCACTACGCAGAAACTAGGGGAAATTACTAGAGGTCTACGTGAAAAAAATACCAGCCTTCACAGGGACTGAACCCAGGACCTCTAGTACTTTAAGGCGGTAGCTATGCCTCGAGACCACTCAGTCCCACAATGGCGTCCCGGAACCCATAAGAGTGAGCTCAAAATTACAAGACTCCTCTCTTAGTGACGAGTAAAATGACTGTAGTTATACTAACTACTTGAATGCTAACAAGAGAAGGAGAATGTCTGTAGTATTTCATTAATCAGCATTGAAGTAAACAAGCTACATTTGTTTTGTTTTTTAACCCACCGTTAAACTGCTTGAAGTTTATCAATTTTAGCAGCATATTGCAGCACTGAGAACAAATTGCTTTGATTTCAGTGGCAGTTGGCAGTTTTTCCTGGAATTAGTACGCTTTATTTTCCCTAAACTATGCAAGAACTTCTGAACGCATTTGTATACGATAAATTTACAGGGAGTACACATTAAGAAATTACAAACATGTATAATAGATTATGACATCCAATAGCAGATTATAACATTTAACAAGATATAATGACTTCATACATTCATCGCATACAATGAAGAAGATGCTAACAAAAAAATACACAAGAATATACTGTGCAACAATGAAGCAATGTGCAATAACACTAGGTAGTTTTTCAACAAGTTAATGCAGTTGTTAACAGGGTAACATTTGCTTTTATCGCAATACTAGCATCACTAAGAGACCAGCCTAGCAGTGAAACAACTTCTACAATTTTCTCAACATTTTACACTCATAATAAACAGAGTACTACCAGATATATGTGCTGTTGTTAGGATACTTAATTACGTAGAAAGGTTTTTTTTTATATGTTACTTATGCGATGGACACATACTGAAAACTACTTTGTGTAACATTCATACCTTCTGCTGAGTCACATGTGCATTTGTTCCTTCTGCTTATGTATGTGTGTGTATGTGTATGCTAATTATAGACAACAACAACAGAAGCTCACAGGACAGATTTCTAGAAGACTTCTATATTGTCTTTATTTTATTAAGACTATAAAAGACTAAAATTGTACCCCGGAATTTGAACTATATATTTTTGTAACATATTTTTCAAAACAAAAGAATTCAATTATAAAAGAGAGTGGCAACAAATATATATCTGTTCTGACAAAATGTGTCTTCTCTATAAACAGTGGAAGCATGAAAAATGTCTCTACAATGCACAAAAACCATCCCCCAAAAACACAATCAACCCAACACTTTAAATTAAAACATGGAAACATAAAACTTAAAACACACAGTAAACCCCTGTTAGGCTTCCAGGCTGGACTGACAGTATTCACTCCATTAAGGTAGGCAATACCTGTTAAAAAATCGGTGTTAATGAAGCTTGGCCTAAGGTACAGTCCTAACAACTACGGGAGACATGTGCGACTTACCACCTCCTTGCATCATGCGGTAGATCTTGCTCTCGATATGCAACTGTGGATGCTTGGTTTTGACACATTCTAACTTGATAGCCACCTCTTCACCGTTAGAAATATCTGTGCCTGTGATACAGCAATACAAGTGTGTTCGTCACTTACATCAATATATTATATACTTCCCCGTCAACATCAGAGAAACTAAAATATCATATCTTTATGATTAGGGCGGCCAGAAGAGCAAGAAGCAGACTTATATCTCCCTCGACACCTGAAGCTGTGAAAGAAGAACTAAAGAAACAGAAGAAGAAGATATGAGTGCATTATAAGCAGCATACACAAAAGACAAGCAAAACAAGAACAATTGAGCAAAACAAGAACAATTGAGCAAAACAAGAACAAATGAGCAAAACAAGAACAGATAGGCAACATAAGAACAGATGGTCAACGCAAAAACAAAAGGCCAACATAAGAATAGATGAGTGATAGAAGAACAGATGAAGAAAAGAACAACAAAGTTACACACTACCCCAGGAAGTGGCTGATGAGGAAGTATTGCAAACATATTTCAAGACCTATGATGGCGACAAGGGTCCTGAAATCCTAAGCTCTAACTGTGAAAGACTTTCCTGAACGCAAGCTGGTCTTGCCAGTTACATCACTGTCGCCTGCCACTCCCATGCCTCTCTACAGCAAAATTTAACACTAATCGTCTGGAAAGACAGAAAAGTGCCACCATTTTAAGTTTGATGAGATAAATGTTTTTATCAGGCAACATCTTTCAACACTAACAAGCATGTTGTAAAAGTTGACTAATTAGGGTTGCTTCCTTAAGAGTCAGGGTGCATTTGCCTAAAGGCAAGGAACCAACAGATTGGATGCAAATAAACTAGACCTGTAAAATTAATGTACACGCGAAATTTAAAGTTCTAGAACAAGATGAAAGCTCAGAAGAGGACAAACAACCAGAACTTTCTGCCTGGGTTTACAGCTAGTCGTGATATTGTGAACCGAGAACAAAAAACCTCTAATGTGCCCGAGTTAAAGAAACCTTTTTTGGATATTAGATGGCACCAGAAATATTATATCAACAAAGAATGGAGAGAACATAGACAGAGCTAACTGAGATGCAAAATGACACAACATAAGAGGGATTGGTGGCAGGGGATACAAATGGCTTCAGTTGATTGAAAGAACTAGGCTATCCTCCGAATAACGGTCCCAAATTATCGAGGCCGAAAATATACCCTAACAGGGCCTCAGTCACATGTCAATTGCGTACTTTCGGCAACTACCGCCACCGCCCAAGAGTATCTTCCACGCCGCTATGCTCGGCTTGTCGTCGTGGAGTGGGGCTAAACTAGATGGCTGAGACTCACGAGCAAATTAAAGGAAGCTGTTGGAGATGCGGTAGCTGCTGCTCATGAGCCCCAGCCATCTAGTTTAGCCCCGCTCCACGCCACGTGTAGCGGCGTGGGAGATACTTTCTGCGGTGGCAGTAGTCGCCGGAAGTCCACAACTGACATGTGACTGAGGCCCTGTTAGGGTATATTTTCGGCCTCGATAACTTGGGACCGTTATTTGGAGGATGGCCAAGAACTATTTCTAAAGGAGAACAAGGAAAAGAAGAAAGAGTGTGGATATTGACAGGTGTAATGAAAATGATTAAATAAAAAATGTTTTACAATTCTTTAAGTTGTCATTTACTGAATTTATGCATCCTCAGTGTTTCAATGATAGATGCTTTCAAAGCTAGAATATCAGCTCTCTCCTGCCCATGCATACAACAGTATGTGGATTGCCTTCCTACAAGCCCCAATTATAATTTATTTTGAGGCTGAATGGGCTGGGACTGCCCCATGTTGGTCTACCATCTAGACTGAGATTCTATTCTGAGGGTGTCAAACCTCCAGGTAGCAACCTAGGAGGGGGTGGGGGGGGGTGTGAGTTATCTGACAGGAGTCAGTGTGCTGGGGCTCCTACGGCAACAATCACTCCCATGATATTTATATGTTTAAACATTTTATAAAGCGATTATTCAGTATTCAGCACCGGTCTTCTTAGTTCAAAAATCAACTTAATATAAAAAAAAGGTTACAAAATAAAGCATAAACCATTGTCAGGTGACTTTTAAATAGCTAGACTAACATTTGATAATTTTAACAACATAATTTACTAAATGTAGTACAGTACACTGCTAAATAATTCATAATACTGTGAAGCTCCTATGGTATTTACATTCATAATACAATTTAGCAACTTGACAAGTCAGTACTAGTTAAATTTATTTTCTACACAAGAAAGCTGTCAAATTGTAAAAAAAATGATCACTGAGGATGTCCAAAACAAGCTACATAAACACCACCATACATTAGAGTCATTGTAATTAATACTAATAATACATAGATGTGTACAACATATTTTGTTGAAAATGGTCACTGCTGGCGTGAAGGTCCAGTAATGTGTGGTCATTTATTCTACACTTGTCTTCAGGGTGTTAGACGGTTATCCATTTTAACTGCCACTAAACAACAATTAAAACAAAGACAAGAACAAGACTTAGACAGATGAGATAGGCGGACACGTATTTGGCAATTTATTATGACCAAAATTCTGGTCTGATTATTTTAATTTCTGTAATACTTACCAAGATAAATATCACCAAAAGAACCACTCCCAATCTTTCTGCCAAGCCTGTACTTGTTCCCGACCCGCAACTCCATCTTCCTAAAAACAAAAAGACATCGGTGTCGGACCGTTATTTCCTGATTCGATCTGGGTGTCAAGCAACACAATGAAATATAAACAAATTTCTTCAATAGTACTAGACACTGAAAATTCGTCACAAAATCTCACCCTGTGACGTAGTATCTCCCAATAACCCTCTTCTTGGGTCGGAAGATGAATAGTTGATATTAAAATCTCATTAATTCTACAAATGATTAAAGGACACAGAAGGATGCCAAGGATTATATCAGCTATATTTTCCTATTCCAGCCGCCATTTTATTTACTTTTGGTTGCTTGAGGTCTACGCAGGCGCTTACATTCGCTTCCGGCACTGAAACCCGTCCTACCACCCCTTCTGATGTTAAGAAGTTAAGCTCGCCTGTTATAGACCCTACACATAACTGGATGGGTTCATTCCTCAGAACTGGTGAACTCACTTTCTTTTTTGTTTGTGTGCTCACCCAGTGACCTGGATAAACGATTACAACTAGTAGTTATGATTAATCATGAATGTGCTGGGTAATTCTTTTATTACTAATCAGCAACATGAAACACATGTGGCAGCCGTTTCGATCAGTCTAGTTTAAAGTTCACCCTGGATTTATTCATGTGTGACTGCAGTACGCGCAGAATGAGATATTTATATACATTGGTTGCTTACGCATACATGAGTAATTTCCCAAGTCATATATCTCCTCAGAATCGCCGCATGGCGTCTTTTCCTTTCCCTCGATTATTAACAGTATATTCTTTTAATATAAAGTTACACTTTACTGATTTTGGCACGGCGATTGAAATTCGTGTATCCAGGTCTTCAGACTCGGGGCTGCATTCACTCCTGACAATCGCGACATTAGGGATGTGAAAACCACCCAGCTAGCAGAATCGAGGAAAACTAAAAGGCGTAGGAACCTATATGACGACACTGGGAAAGACCAGGCCTGTTGCCAATACAGATATGAATAGATCACGAACACAGTCATATGTCAAGATTTTCTTCAGGTATAACTCATTATGTAGGTTTCCAAACCTGTTCGGACTGCATTTACTCCAGGTGATCGTTCATCTGGTATACATACGCCCGGCTCTCTAGCGTATTTGGCTAAACCGGATTGCGCGGAGACCGGGTGACGAACTCCTTGTGGTCCGGGTTCAATCCCGGGGGTAGGCAGGAAAGCCACATTTTCTCCCAGATTTACGGTATTTACAATGGTATCAAGGCCGAAGGGTTGTTATGTCCATAATACCGAGCCTAAGGGTTAACAACTCATGGCTTCTGGATACTAAAACAACTGGTATGCATACACGCAGGCGCGCCAGTACACAAGAAACAAATTTGATTGTAGGGGGACTGCTCAGCCCTGGATTCCCTTGCATTACACATTTTCTCGAAAAGAGGAACTTCAGAAGGCATAATCCTAGTTTAAAAGTATAATAATAGCAAAAATAAACAGTTTATTTTCAAGAGGTTAGATGTCTGTGCCCACCCCAAGCCCTAACAATTTGAGACCCTCAAAGAACGTTGAATGTTGATTTAAGAATCGACATCTCAGCACTCGGGACACTCATAAGCGCTCCGTCCCATACAAACTCTAGAGGCTAAACCTACTAACAGCACTAAGTCTTACACAGTCTGAGTTGTCAACATAGGTAGAAGCTCAAAGCAGTGGATTCCATTTCATGGCGACATCAAAGGCAAAAGCCAAAGAAAGTAGCGCGAATGAGCGCTTTTTCTATTCTTCTTCGTCTTCTTCTTTTTCTTCTTCTTCTTCTTTTTCTTCTTCTTCTTTTTCTTCTTCTTTTTCTTCTTCTTCTTCTTCATCTGTCTTCTTCTTCTTCTTCTTCTTCTTCTTCTTCTTCCTTTTGTTCACCGGCTGTAATCTCCAACAGACAGTTCTGGTTGTTCGTCCACTTCTGGACTTGAATCTTGTTCCAAAACCTGAGTGTTGCATAGACATCCGCTTTAAAAATCTGATTTTTTTTTTTTTAATGCAGAATGTTGCTTTCTTGCCTCTCAGGCAGATGCACTCTGACTTCTAAGAAGGCGCTAATTAGTCAACTCTTACGACATGCTTGTTGGGGAGGCAGTGGGTCTATTCTTGTTTCCCCCACAAGGAGGATCAGGAACCCACACGGGGACTATACACTCTTAAACATATGGATATTGGAAATATATCGTCTTTTGATTATTTTTTTTTCAAAGGAAGTAATAAAGAATGTGTTTTGAAAATCATATCAATTATATTACATCTTCTAAAAGGCTGTAAGTTGTTACTTAAACTTTTTTTTCTTGAAAAAGGAACTTTTTTTTTTTTTTAAGCCGCTGCAATTTGGGATCTCTTAGTTTTAGCTTGTTTGGCTTATGCCTAAATCTAGTACTGTACTATCTTTTCCAGAAGTGAAAACTTTCATAAAGAGACAATTCAAACACAGTGGAAAGCAAGCAGTGGTTAAAACCATGAAAATATTGTCCTCGATGGTCTGAAAAAAAACAAAAGCCCAGACCAAGCCACAATTTTTCGCCTCTGCAAACTCAACAATCACTTAAATAAATTATCATATAAAATAGATTTGAGCCTGACAGCTATAAGCCAGTGTCTTCTTGATTAACTGACCTTAGAACTTGTCTTACAAGTCTGTTCTTTCCTGCAGGAGCTGTGAAGCAGCACGTAGCCACACTCAGTAGACCTAAAAACTAAACTTTTGGGAAGCCCATGAGACCTTGAGATGGCATCCCATTTTATGACCCATAGTTGATATAAGTACATGATCCGAGATCACCGAAAGAAGTAGAAGCACATGTTTGATATTACAGTTGACAGTGTTAAGATCAACCGACTCCTCTCTATACGCATGAGCAATAGTAGCCAACAGATGGTACAACGCAGCTCACTCCCATTCCTATCTCACTGTGATACACATACCTACACTCACGTTTGCACACTAAGGGATTTATTCATTTAGCGTGATCAAGAAAGTTGAGGCAGATGTCGCATACAAGCATAAACTGATTTCAGCATTGGCTCACATTTATTAACATTAGGTTTATCTCTCTCGCACATATCTTTGTATTGTAGTTAAAGTCGACATTGATATCTTCAATGCAAGACTGTAGCTCACATGCGTGTAGTTATAACTTCTTTAGAGATCCCGTGGGCTGCCAACAAAACTGACGAACACGTTATCCAGGCGAGATTTGTAATATAATACTTTATGCCTCTAAGAAATATGTGGTACCTTACTTTCATAAATCATTAAGGTTTACGATAGGCAGTGACGCCAACACACACACACATTGTGGGGGGTGGGGGAGGAGGGGTTGTTCAAGGCATGCTTTACGTGCGTAATAATAATAATAATAAAAATACCCTGAAAGGCAAATAAATACATATATTTGAAATACTGACTCATCTGCATGCTGGTTCCTTGCCTCTCAGGCAGATGTATTGTAATAATGTTCCTAGCCTCACAATTAATAACAGTAACATCAAAAGAGAAAGCAAACTGAGGTACCTAGTATCATTTTTGATAGAAGCTTATCCTTCAGGAATCATGTAAAGACAGTTGTGGTGAAATGATAAAAAGGACTCAGTGCTCTCAAGATTATGTCAGCAATGGACATGGAACAAAGAATGCTGTTCACAATGTTCCAGCATGTGATCCTGTCGGTGAAAGATTATGGACTTGGAATGCTTACCATATCAAAGAGTCAGCTGATGAAACTAAAACGAATTCAGAATGAAGCCATGCGGGTGATTCTGGGATGCACAAAAGATACCCCGGTATGTATGCGATATATGCTTGTACTGCCTTCTACTGCACATAGGCACAATGTTCTGCAAGCAAAGTCATATCTTAGAGTAGCTGCAGACAAAAAGCACCTCCTGCATGAACCCTGGGTAGAGAGCTAAGAGTCACAGACTGAAAAGAGGAAGGTCTTGGATGGCGCAAGCTGAAGACACAACCAGGCTTTTGTGGAGGCTTGATAAATTTGTGCAATGTAAGGAGTGAATTAAAGAGTGTCTGAGCAAGTTTCAGACTTGTGTAAGGTTCTTGTCACTTTGGATCGTGAGTGCAGGGACTGGCCAGCTGGCGCTGTAGAACCAGAATTTCAACAAATGATCCATGACAATTCCCGCTTAAGTGATGTGATTATCTGTACAGATGGCTCTGTGCTGAAGAGCAGACGAAGTGCACGGGGGTTTATAGTAGAAGAGAATGGACGTCATTTAGTGCAACAAAGCCTCGCATATGATATCACAATGTCTAGTTAAAGAATGGTGGTGGAGGCAACCACTGCTTCATTCCGCTGGCTTGAGAATTAGCTGTTCACACATACCGTGATTTTAACTGACTCACAGAGCATGCTGAGAAAGGCGGAGACAGGTATGCTCCGTGCAGAGTGGCAAGCATCACTTCAGAGGTCCTGGTTAGTGAGCATCTTTTAATACTCTCTGCAGGTCATGGCGGTGTATTGGGAAATGAGCAGGTAGACAGATTATCTGCACCACTTGGTGGTGAATTGATGTATGACAAGCTAGATGTTGTAAGGACCATTCTGGGAGCGAGTGAACAGTGCGGAAGCGCACCTACATCATTTCGGTCTGAGGAGAATGGCGCTGCGAGGAGTTACCTGTGGATCTGACCGACGCTCAACATTCATGGAAAAGGCGAGACGGATATACAGTCAGACTGTTACTGGTGCCATCAGAATTTGAACTCTTCTTTTGCTGCAAAAGATGCAGACGGAGCGCTTATGGGAGTGTCCCGAATGCTCTGATGTAGATTCTTAAATCAACATTTAACGCTCTTTGAGGGCCCCAAATTGTTAGGGCTTGGGGTGGCTCAGACATTTAACCACTTGAAAATTAATTGTTTATTCCAATTATTATGCTTTCAAACGGGTAAAGTAAATGACGTAAATAGAGGGTGCCTGCAGTCGAGCTGATAACAAGAAACGCTAAACACAGGTATAACAGAAAATGTGAACATTAAGCTCAAAGAAGGCAATGGAAAAGACGCAAACGAACACAACCGAATGCTTCGACCAAAGTCTTTTTCAGCGGTGTACTAAATATAGCACAAACTGTGACTAGAAAACTCAACGGACAACAGAGATAAAACAAAGGTCAACATGTAACAAAGAAGTATGTTATGGGGAAGGGGGTGAGGGGGGGGGGGGGGGGGTGAAAATGAGGACTATACAACGAAATGAAAAAAAGTAAGAAAGGGTGGGTAGAAAAAAAAGTGGGGGATGGGGGGGGGGGGGGGGAAGAAATATGAATAAGTTAAATAAATGAAAAAAAACAAGCAAGTAAATTAAATTAAGCTGTGTTGGATATTAACCCCTCCCCCCCCTCCCCCCCCCCGGAAATAACGTAAAAATATGGATGAAACTATTTTTTAATGAGTAGAGGCTGGTTTGATCACCGGTGCAAGATTTAACAGCAGTGACTGAGATATCTTTTTCGCCTTCGTGGTCAGAACTGCTGAAATGGAGGTAGACAGGTTTGAGAGCCTTATTACGAATGTCAGCAAGATGTTCACAAAAGCAATCTGCTAGTCTCCTACCGATTTCAAGAGTATATGCCTCTTCACATCTTTTGCAAATGATAGCATAATTTAGGTTAAGCGATTCACAAGTAAATGCTTCTCTAATGTGAAATAATCCATTCGGAAGGCAGACCGAAGGGGTTTGGATCACAAGTGAACATGTTTTACGTCTTGTTCGGTTCATTTTAAAGTACCGAAATAAATTGCCATCTGGATCAGAAGCAGCGTTTGGAAATATCACCTCTATTTTTTTGGGGGGCCCAGTGTCATGCTGGTGTGAAAGGCAATGAGAGAGCTGACGCTCTGGTTGGCATTGTGACTATAAACAAGGACCATCTACGGACAGGAAAGACATCATCAATTCCATACGAAAGACTAAACACTGAGGCTTTCAGTTTCGTGAACAATTTTTTTTAATCGAATAAATCATACCCTGGGTGTACCAGCTGGAGCCGCGGGAAAACCATGCGGGAGTCACCCGTCGTTACACTGACTAGAACAGAACGGGAGTTCTTACCTAAAAGTACTTGGAGACATACTCAGGAACAGATCGGAGCATTTGTGGCCATGTCTGATTCAAGATGATATCTAAAATAAACACCAAGAAAAAGCTACCACAGCAGTTACCAACAGTTACAAGCTGATTCTATTAGTCACTTGCTTGCAGTTTGTCCCCCCATAATTAACATCACAAGGATAGAATCATATTTATACAGATCCAGGTACGCCTCGTTCGACTGTAAGTATTATTAGGTCCCCCAATGGTCAAAAAGTAATCCGAAATCTGGGATTCTGTATGTCCCTGAAACAGGTTTAAGTGAATAGTGGAAGTGTCACACTCTTAAAACAGGGCTATGGATGACTTTTATAAGAATGACACTGAGCTGCCAAAGAGTAGATAAGGCGGTAGCAACGGGGTCACCAAGTACTGGATGACAATTTCCCCTTTTGAATCTGACTCAGTTAAGTATTGTCTCCATGGTGAGTTTTGTAAGCAATGGATTTCCATCACTTGATGTGTTTTGCTTTTACGGTAGAAGCAGAAAGATTGCTACTCGTCTGTTTTGATATCTAATCACGTATGTTAACGGTCGTATAAAGTTTGCCTGTATGTCAGCTGGACATATTATGGCGTTCTTTTCTGTGTTTGCCCTTAAAAGAGCAGTTGACACGTCTGATGAGATACAGAGAAATATGCCTGGCAATAAATTGGAAGATCAAATTTCGTCAAAACTCAAAACCTCACCAGTCACCTTTTATGTATGACATGCTCGTTAGGGATAGGGGAGGGGCGGGGGTGGGCGTTGATGGTGGTCTCTTCCGCTATGAAGGGGTCAAGCCATTTGCCCCATGTTCTGAAAGTCGCAATTTCATTTCACAGACGCGTCTCGTTCACCACCAGTGAAGTTTTTCCGAAGATCCTTGCCGAAGCCATAGAGTTCATGCTTAGTGCGGCACGCTCTGCGGGTGTTCCGCAGGGAAGGACGGAGCAAAATGGGGTGACACACTGTGCAATGAAGTTGATCTTCTCGCAGTTTCTATAGGACATTTCTTTGCATAATTCAGAGACAAGAATGGGCGGCTGCATCCAGAAGATCCGCCTCAAGAAACCATGTTGGCTGTACACACCCAAGACGACCAGGGTGAAAAGAAATGAGCTGACATACTGGTTGTCGAGTAGTCAGTAAGGAAGAAGAGTATGGACAGGGCAGATATCTGAAAGCACTGCATTTCAGAGAAGCTGAGACAATGGAGACAACGATTAAGCACCTGCTGGACATGAGTATTAAACAAGGACAAGCATGCAGAAACCAGTTGCACGGCCAAAGAAAGAAGATATGCCAAACAACTCCGACTGGGTGAAGTGAGCACGGAGAAACTTGAGATGACTGCTGCAATTGAGTGTGGAGCATGAATGGATCACACTCATGTGCTAGAACAGGCGGACAACAAATAAAATGTTTTACAGACTACAGCCTGTGTTGTTACCTTTTACTGTCAATGGCTATGTGTTATACAGCCTTGTCAAGTCTTTTCTGCAGTCATTATGCATCTCTTTAGATCGGCACTTCTCCTATGATCTGCTGGGACATTTGTAGTCCTCGTTTCAACCGTTACACAGAGAATTTAGCATACCTGCCTACTGCCTAGAATGTCAACAATTTGGATCTCCAAAAGATGCCACTTAGACATAATGGAAGCAAAGCCAAAGGTCAACTACACAAGCGAACAGATCGATGGAATATCCAAAGCCGTAAATACTGTCATAGGACAGTTTTAACACATGTCTAAATCAGGGTCATAAAATAAGACACATTGAAACGGTACAATGTTGTGATGGTGGCTCGTATTGGTCTAGGTGGTACTCTGCAGCTACAAAAACCATCCAACACCGCTCCAGGGATGAGGTAACTCAAGCCTGGGCACCACAGATATTTCTGTGCACAACTTGGCCAGGCTTCCTCACCCCTTGATTGCCCCCAGACTGGATAGAATCAGTCAAAAACACAGTACACAAGAAATTTGATTGAATAACAATACGCACACAGACCTAACTAAAGTGAACTGAGAAATATCAGACACCAAGACAATTGGTTTCAAGATAACAATGCAGGATGTAATAAGTTCCATACAATATAAGAAATCTCAATGGACTGACACAGAAGAATGACATATAGAAGAGTACGACATAAATAATGTCTCAGTCAGCCAAGAATGACCCCTGGACTGCCAAAAGTCACTGCTAAAGAACATTACTGCTTTAATGATGTGATAGGGTGAAGGTACTTTTGGACACACATAAGTTTATCCCAATTGAGGTTTGAAGAAATCTAATGTCACTTGGTATGGCACGGTGTAGGTAGCAGCTGGTGGCAGTCTATAGTGGCCAAACCTTGGCGTGGAGGCATTTGATAGTGTTGAAGTAGCAACAGCTGTCTTCTAGTTGGTGCGATACCCCTTGTCACCTCCAACATTTTGATAAGGTCATTGAAACAAAGTAAAAGGAGGAGGTACCTGAATGCTGGTAGGTTGGGTGATGGCTCCGCCCTGTTGGATCAACTGGGTTTAAGAATTGACATCACAGCACTCAAAGCATTCCTATATGCGCTCCATCCTTATCCTCAGCACCCAGCACAGAGTTCCAATACTAATGGTGCCAGTCGTAGTCTGATTGTATGTCCATCTTGCCTTTCCCCTGAGTGTAGTGTGCCGGATGGACCCTCTGGTCACACCAAGGTGCATCATTCTTTCCAGCCCATAATAATCAACGGGTTATGATCCTGAAGCAACTCTCAGATCAGCTAGTACTGCCAGGTTATAATACATTTCACAACCCATACTCTTGAGAAATTCCCTCGGTAAACAATGCAGATATATATATAAAAAAGTTGAGGAATTATCTTTGCTGTTCCTCTTCTGGCTACGTGAGTCGTTTCCAGAATGACGCCAAGATTTAAATAGTTTCCGAACCAGAAGCAAGATAGATTCCTTGCGCCAGATAAGTGGTGGTTCAGCCACGCAAAATGGATTTGCCACTAAGGAAAAACACTTATCTGTGAGTGAATTCATAATATAACTCACTCTCTGTAGATTGAGGATGGGATAAGGCTCAGTCTCCCATATCCTGATCCATACTTATTAAAGAAGGGCTATTTACTTGAGGTGGAAAAGTCCACATTTAAATTCAGTTCATTACATCATTTACATAGTAGGTTACAAGCTATGGACTGAGCCATAAGTGTAGGGTGTGTTTTGCTGGTTACGTGACAAATACCAGCATCATCTACATAGCGAACATGAAGGCTGTCACCTGATGCCTCTCTGAAAGGCAATACAGGACTAGAGAAGAAGAAGAAAGATGTTTGTTTCTCTAGTTTTGGTTTCACAAATAGATCATTTTTCTTGAACCGCCACTCTTATCTCTCTATGCAGGCATATTCTACAAACATAACTATATAGTATTTCATTTTTAAATCCTAAACTGAGAGATAAGTCACCAGAGACAGAAAAAAAGTACAATACAAATAAAGTTTCTAGGTGAATTCTCTAGAAGATTCTTCTTAGCCTTTATATTTATTCTTTTGTGTGCCTGCTAACTTAGAGTAAACAAACTATATGTCTTGTATACAGAATTTGACATGTGTTTAATATATTGAGGGCAGACCTGGACAAACTAATGCAAACATAACACCTGTCAATTATAGCAACAGTTTATTTAAAGCATATAAATACACAAAAGACTTAACACAGAAGAAGTGATGTGACTTTAAAACAAATGAAGAACAGAATTAGAGTGTCACGTTTTCTTCAACACAATGACCAGCATTCACTCTCCAAGGAATCTCCAAACCTAACAGCATTTTTCGGGCCATGGTGTGTCCAGCTCATTCCAGACCCGAGCCTCTATGACACTCTATGAACCCATACTTCATGCACACTCAGACACTGGTCATCCTGTGTCTGCAGCGGTGTCACACAATAAGCCACTTCTCAGTATCTCCTAAATTTGTGCCTCATTTGTCTCTGTCTGGCAGATAAAACAGTAGTTTTCTTTATCCAAGCAGAGCACGGATAGGACTAAAAATACTGGCATATTACCGTACACCTAAAGTCTTACAGCAAAACAGATTCTTTTAGATTGCAACCCATTCTGACCAGACATATCATAACAGGTGAAATGGAGCAGTCATAGTTTCATAAAGAAGAACTATCGGATTGTCATGTAACACAAAGGGGCACGCACTAGAGAAAGCTTCAGCTTGGAAAGTTTTCATTCTTTTAGCTGAAATTTTAATGTTTTCAACCACCTGTGAGCAGACAGGAACCTTACATTGCCTGGCAAGACACATGATGATGATGATGATGATGATTCAACACTCTATACCAGGGGTATTCAGGCCAAAATTATGAAAATGGAGATTGTCACCCATGAATACAATTTGAAATGATCGCAGGCTATTTGCTAGGCCTCTGCGAGTAAAATTCCTCCACAGGTCCACCAGCTGAACATCCCTAAGCTACACTTTATCCATCAAAATTATGTTGGAAATAGCCCATATTTGAATACAAGAGTCATAGTTTTCACCCAATCTGGCCTAATAACTCACTCTAATTGCTTATTTTCACACCTTTCTAGTTATGTGGATAAATATTATGACAAAACAGAAACAACAAATGTCAGGAAAATTTGTTCACATAGCTGAGAAGGTTACTGTAGTCTGGGGTGATCACAAGTTTATGGCTGACTGGACCCAAAACAATAATTTGACCTGGATTATCATCAGCATGTATGGATACCAGCTCCTGGAGAGAAAGATCACAAGCACTGGTTTCATAAATGTGATGGCCATGAAAGAGGATCCACAGTTAATTAACACTGCTAACTCTCTTTAACAGAGCTTTCCAAACTGTGTTGCAAAACACTAGTCTGTGAGCTCACCAGGAAATTTGTGGAGGTCAAAAGAAATTAAAAACAATGTTGAACTTGAAATGTTTAATTATAATGCCAAATCAGTACTGTTGTATGGTTTGGAATAAGGAAGAAGAATTTCTTCTTCTTCTTCTGCGCCCAACTTTAGTCATGCTAAACACAGAGTCCCGACTTGGTCACAAAAAGGATTGTGTGTTTGAAAAGCTCTGTTCCGTAACATAGGCTTCATCACAATAACATGAACTCTGCTAAGTATCATTTCGCCTTCTTCAATAAATAGATTAGTAAAGTCTCTCTTCGTCTGCCCTTAAAAGGGTGGCTGGCACATTCTGTTGTGGTTTACAGCTAGGCTGCAATATATGCACCTTTGGTCCAAAACACACAATTTCATAAAAATCCTAATAAGTTACCTTTCACAACCTGCTTGGTAAGGGAATGGATCTATTGATTTTTTTCCCCTCTTAAAAAAGGCCCAAAACTCACACAGGGAGTTGGTAAAAGATCTTTTTCACGACTTTGGTGCATTGGGTAAATACCTATTTAATAAATAAAATAATACAATATAATCAGCCGCAGCATCATAGGCAGGTCTTTTGCTGACTGTCGCTCCAATTATGGCCTGCAGGGAAGTCTATAGGTTCACTGACAATTCACAAGACTCATTTACACATGTCTAAGAAGTCACCAATATCCTATATCCACTTAGGTGTAATCCCTGCCTTTTCTTCTAAAAACCTCACTTTTCCCTGCAATTCTTTCTAGGCAACTGAATCATTTAATACAGCTAATAACACACTAACTGCCATTAGAACCTACAGTACTTTTTAAATGAGCTAGTTTTCTTCAATGTTCTCTCATCTAATAAATTTATTACCAATACAAACAGGACAATAAGAAGAGCCAACAACTTTTACAAACCTGATGGAAGTTAACTGGGATGCCCGGCAAGACCTCCATGACATTGTCTCCCAGGAGCAATTCAGCTTTCCCAGACTTGTAGACTCTGAGCTTGCCCATGTAGCCTTCAGCACAATCTTTCAGCTGGCAGGAACCCAGTCGCTTCACCAGCTGGTTTTCCCAAGAGAGAAGGACTATATTTTATATTTGTTCTTTTAATCAAAACTGGCAATAGGACCCTCTTCTGTACTCCTCCTCCCCCTTTTCCCATTTTTGTATGCCAGTGGTGCTGCATCTGGCATGTGATGCCAGGCTCATATTTTTGCACACCAGTCAGAATATGTGGGTGATGTGGTCAGCACCTTTCCAGCTGCCGTTATTTCCCCAGACAATACCTGGTACCCATTTGAGGCTGGGTCAACGTGGGCACCACTGACATATAGCATCATGCCACTGTTGTTCCTAATCAGGCTACAATAACAAACTTATAAGTGGGCAAATGTTTCAAGTAAATTCAAATTCTCACGTATAAAACTAATAAGGTTATTTCAACCAAGCTCCACATAATTCCTCACAGCACACCTCCATGTGCTATAGCTGGAAGACTTTTCCCACAGGAATTTAACGTTTATCCCTCACACTGTCATCATATATGTCTTATAATATTTATCAGCTGCCACAGAGAAGAGAATGTCCTCTGGAATACATCCAACTAGTACAGGGCTATTCAACTGTCAGCCCACATAGCCCTGCAAGTGGCCCAATGCCAGTTGTATTGTATTAACTATCTTTCTATGCCTGGGTTCAGTCCTCCAGCCTGTGATGATTCCCATTTTCCAAATTTGGCCACTAAGTAAATTTATTTGGATAGCTTTGACCTAGTATGTGGCCAGATGAGTAAGCTCTCACATTCTAGTTGTCTAAGAGACATGCACCGGCCGCTCAACCAATGCATGTGATAGCATTAGCATTGTTGACCTACTCCAGCAACATAGTTCGCAAGTCTCTTGAACATCGCTTTATTTATACATTGGGAACTCTGGCGCCCAGTGGACTTAACACCCGGATATCAATTTTCAAGGCCCCAAGTGCCTCGCCAGACCATTGTTTTGACCTCGACCCGGCTGCCATGAGATACAAAGATAAGTGATACTGTGTAGTATTGTATACCCTATGTATGTGCTGAAAAAGGCTCCATAGCCGCAAAGTTCACATTCTATTTGTGTTCGTTATGTGGTGAAGTTCGCTGACATACTTTTCGTTCGGTTTTATATCTTTCCTTGACCTACCCAGAGATGCAGATGGTAAAAACCAGACACCATATACGAAAGTTAGTGCTTGCTGGATATAAGTGGTCCAGATATCAATACAACATAAAGAGGCAATGACGAACATGACTTATTTAATATTGCCCATCTTATGTCAATGTCCTCCTTCTTCAATAAATGGTAATCAAGAATGTTCTTCTTCTCCATTACTTGAAGCCCTTCAGGTTCTTTGCTGCAGATATCACCTGCCTCCAATATTCTCTGCGACTGTTCCCCCCCCCCCCCCTTCTAGTTGGTTTCTGACGGTACGTTATTTCTCCACCATCTTTACCTCTGCCTTGTGGTCTACTTCCATTCAACTCCTCTGTGTAAGCAGTTTTTATCTGCGATTTTTGCCATTAGGATCCTTTCCTCAACAGTTTTTAAGAGGCTTTATCTCTTTTCTGTGTACTCCAGGTACAAGTGTTAGCAACTAAGAAACATGAACATGATGAAGAATATCTTGGTGAATTTGTTTATACCTCATCCTCTTTCTCTGATGTGCTGGCGGTAGAAGATTTAGGCCTGTCATCTGTGAGAGCAGAAGCTGGTAGCCCAGGAAGGGTGTCCGGAAACTGAATAAACAACAACTCCCCTTTCTCTGTAAATAAAATGCTCTTATTAATAATAATCACACAAGTAAATGTGTTCTATAAAGAAATAATTTGAAATTGCATTACTATAAACAGTGGCATACAATTCGAGGTTTCAAGCCTCAGAAAATCTTTTCAAAGCAACAGATCAACCTGCATGGATATAAGATGTTTTAAGTAGGTATGGGCCTAACTGTAAATTCTGGGATAAAAATAATGAGGATGACTCGTACACTAGGTCGATGTGTACGCCATAATTTTTGGTAGTGGTTTACAGAAGCAGAAATTATATGACATTAAACTTGAATATTCTAAACGTGGAACTGGGTTTACTTAAATTAGACTTCCAGATTACCTTAACAGATTAGTGGTACCACCTCTTGAGATGAAGTTTTAATGAAGACTGAGACATAGCTTCCTTTATTTATTTTCCTTTAAATTATCTCTGTATTTTCGCCTATGAATTTGCAGAATAACTAATGTGATTACCCCTCAAGTATGTTTCATTTATTTTGCACCAAATTTTGTGAGTGGGTTAGAAGGGCAACGTTATCACCGAAGACCAGATCCCCAAACTGCTCTGCCAGGGTCTACTAAATTTCTTTTGTTGTTGTTTGTTGTAAAAGATGTGTGCAGTTTTCATAATCAAGATAACCAAGTTTGAAACTTATGCAAGGTTGCTTGGATTTTCGGCCGAGGGAAACTGATGGACATTAAATAGAATGAATTTAAGAAACAAAAGGAATGCCTGGCAACCACTTGTCACTTGTATCCCCAGTAATAATACAATCTCTCGATCCCATGACACAAACCCTGCCAAAAAATGCCTGCAGAAGTGAGATGTGTCAGCTCAAAGACGCAGCAAGGCGGTAAACAGGCGTAACGCAATTAAATCTTCGAATGAACGCAGAAGAAGTAAAAGAAGACTGGAATATTTTGGGCACATCATTAGAAGCAAAAAATCACTAAACATGCACTTAAGTCGGAAACAAATGGATTGAACAAACAAGGGTGTCCAAAAGAGACCACAAAAGGAATGCTGCTGAGGGAAGCCAAAGGTGCTGGGCTAGATTCCATCCAAACCGAAAGAAATGCATAGGAAAGAATGGAATGGAAGAATTAAGTGTGAGCTCTAGGTGATATATATTGGCACAACAGGATGTTATTGACTGATGTATCGCTGAACTTTGTTTTTAGTTATGTCACAAAACAAATAAGTTTAATAATACAACTGACTATTTCATTTCTTTCTCAGTTTCCGCAGCAAACGAATGTGTTGTTTATAAAAGAAGAATGTAGAAATGAAGTAATGACTACTGCCCATTTAGCATTTTATTTTGTGTGTGTGTGTGTGTGCGTGTAATCACAATATTGTACAGATCTCCTGGCAATCTTGAGGTACTAATGTACCTAGGACACAGTATATGTGGAACATACCTGACAAATATCTATCATAGGACATCCTAGGAAAGGTTAAGGTCGAGAGGATCGACTTCCCTGCATTGGGTCTCATCATATATGGCGCGGTGTCTCTCCATAAAACGGCTAGCCGCCTGCCAAGTGCATTGCACAGAGCATAAACTCCATAGCTCCCATGACAATCCCCAGGAGTCTTCATAAAAATTGCTATGAACTGAGTAATGTAGCCGTGAAATGAACCCACAACCTTCACAGGGCAGGGTAAACGGCTTGACCACTTCGCCACGAAGACCTTCATAGAAAGGGAAGATCAACCAGTCACCTCTTTAATGAGCCTGCCAAGGGCTTAAACTATTCAATAATTTTTAATGATGATCAAAGACAATAGGCTTCCAAATCTTGCATTCACAAACCGAAGAGCTCATATGCAGGCTGGAAAAGAATAGGGAATTAAACCATCAGTAGTAATATCATATAAGAGTGAATAACTCAACTTGACAAGGGAACCCCAGGGTCACACCTGACCAATCCTTAGAAACATCTCAAACTAACTTGACGTGTACCCCCAGACTTTAACACTTATTACAACCAGAGGTGCGATATTCTCAGTCGCTTTATAAATAATTTTTTTTACGGTAGGGGAGGGGGGGTCAAGGAGGTAAGCCTTGTTTAACTGATTCTTTTTCTGCCTTTTACCTCCCAATGGAGCACAGGCCTCAGGCAACTCATGCCAAGTTGTTCTATCTTTCGCTATTGCATGTACATCTCCACATCACCTCACCATCTTTTTCAACTTCATTCTCTCGCTCCCTTTTCCATGTTGTGTGTGTGTGTGTGTGGGGAAAGGGGGGGGGGGGGTGGTGAATGTTTTAATTTGTATGCCCTTGTGAGTTCCAGTGAAAAGTCATTTTAGTTACACTTCTCAAACAAATATAACAATATACCTGAAATAATATGAAACGTATTACAAAATACTTGAAAAGAAAACATTTATGGATTTGGAGGGAGGGGGGGGGGAAGCAGCTTAGTCTTCAAATATTGGTAGTGGTGGTCAAGGTGCTTAAGGCCCTAGGTTCCAGTGCCCCTGCTACAGACAGACACAGTTCACCATATGTTGCTACCTGACTTTGTAGAGACATTGAAGATCTCTCTAACATTTGCAGGGGGTGGTAATGACTGACGTCTTTGTCCCAGAACAGTCTTTGATTCCACTTTCGAATCAACCTCATCAACATCCATTACTTCTTCTGAAAACAAAAAGGTATAAACTGTATTCAACTGTACAAGTATGCTGAAGTAGCTGCTATCTTGTTCATTGACTATGAACTCTGGCAGAAAGTTTTGGTTGGTCACTTGTTTCTGGACATTGGCCTTGTTCCAGGACTTGAATGTTGCATTCTCTGTGTGGGTTCTGGAGCCCCACTGTGGGGGAAAACAAGAACAATCCTACTGCCTCCCCAACAAGCATGTCATAGGATTGGGGACTTCCTTTGAAGTATGAGTGCATCTACCCGAGTGGCAAGAAACAATCAACTGCACATAAATAAGCCAGTAAAATGGATTTACATGCAAAACCCAGGACCTGGCACACAGCCAAAGTGCAAATGGACAAACAACCAGAACTTTCCACCAGAACTTACAGCCGATAAACAAAGAAGAAGAATGTTTGCATGCACATCTGTTCTACAGATGTGACTTATTGTATGCAAACTGGTGGTCCCTTACCTCCCAGGCAGACACATGCGATGAAACATTGTTTATCTAGGTAACCCTTTTCTAGGATGACCGTGCAGAGACATATAGGCCTTGACCAGTACAAGCCTGGCCCACCACCGCCGCCAGGGTTGACACCCCCGTTTCCCTACCTCCTACAAGTTTCAAAGAAAAGGTAGCCTGACACAATTACCGCCACAGAGTATGAAGTGTTAAAACTTCAGATTCTAGGTCACTACAAAAGCCTGGTGACCAGCTCCTTTCTTCGGATTCGATAAAATCCAAAATATGTTAGTGGTAATCAATTAAATTTGTTAAGCTGATTCCAAAACCATACTGGTTAGAAAAACATCTGATGACTACCACCTACTAGGGAATCTGAACTACCGTATCAATAATAAAAACACAAACGACTACAAGACAATATTTTTCATCAAATATAAAGTCACTGTCTGCCTGCACATAGGCCAAGAGTTAAAAATATCACCTTCAATAGGTGGAAGAAAATCTAGTGCATTATCGGGTTCTCCAAGTGCTGGAGACAGCATTAACAGGCTAATCACATGGTCTCCAAGTTTACTTCGGAGTAAAAAATATAGGACTCAGTTAAAGATGGTAACATCAACAGAGTATACAGCAAATACTCCCCCTTCATTTACTCTTAAAAAAAAAAATATGCAGATCTCCTGTCTTAACTCAATTAGCCTGTTAGAAGTTGTTCCTGTCCCTAGACTATGAAAGCACACTGAGAAAGGTGAAGACAGGGATGCTTCGAGCAGAGTGGCAAGCTTCACTGGTAAGGTCATGGTTAGTGAGCATTCTTGGAATCTTTTCTCCAGGCCATGCCGGCGTAGTGGGTAATGAACAGGTAGACAGATTGGCTGGATCTGCACCACTGGTTGGTGGATTGATAAATGACAAGGCAGACGTGGCCAAAGCCCTTTGGGAACAAGCAACGGAATCAGTAGAGAAAGAAGATGATTATGGCCTGGACAAAATAAGACACCTTGGTGTAACCAGAGGTCTAGCCAGCTCTCTACATTCAGAGAAAAAGCAATACGGACCAGATTGTGACCGGTACCATCAGTATGGGAACTCTGCGTTGGCTGCTGAAGATGAGGAGGGAGCATGCATGGGAATGCCCCCGAGTGCTGTGATGTCAATTCTTGACTCAACTCAACTGTTCCTGTTATAAAATTCAGATTTTTATACCAACCCTTCATAAATTAAGGAGCAACAGGATAACAATTGTCTTCAGTATTCTGAACCCTTGAGGTTCACTGCTGTGGATCTCACCTGCCATCTTTCTGACTGGTCTGTTCTTCTTCTACCAAGAGTTGCAGGTCTGTCTGTATATTATTTCTCCACTGTCTTTTTGGTCTGCCTCAAGGTCTACTTCCATTTAACACTTTGTGCATGCAGCTCATCTCTCTATTACCTGCCATCCATATGCCTCATTCATCACAGTCTATTAGCCCTCATGATGCCAGTAATATGAAAGTACCGAATATGTTTAGATAACTCAAAAGCAAACCCTACATAAATGTAAACTGTTGAAAATGTCCTACATATGAGGGGTGATCCATAAGTCCTTACCCTAAATATGAAAGATGTGACAGAAAGTGAAATTTGGAACAGTGTATATTCCATTTTAATATAGCCTCCTCCCGAATTTAAACATTTCTGCCATCACTGCTTGACTTTGAATAGACTTTGGAAATAGAATACCCCTTTTTCTAGCTAAACCAGTTATCACAGGCTAGTGTGACTTCGCCCATGTGTCACCGGGGCCCTTACGGGAAGCAAAGAATAGTGACACTGCACCCTACCAGGCATGTCGTAAGAGGCGACTAAGGGTAGGGTTGGGCTTGAGGTTGGCTAGCTACCTCATCCTGTAAAAACCATAGCCACAAAAACCAACCAACCATGGATAAGTCAATTTGTGGAGGTCAAAAGAAATTTTAAAAAATATTAAACTAAAAATTGTTAATTCTAATGTCAAATCAGTACTATTGTATGGGGCGGAAACATGGAGAACAACTAAGACAATTACTAATAAATTACAGACATTCATTAACTGGTGCCTGCGCAGAATAGAGGGAATTAAATGGTATGATAGAATAACTAATGTAGAACTTTGGGAGAGAACTAAACAGGCTCCAGTGGACCAAGAGGTGAGGAAAAGACGCTGGCATTGGATAGGACACACACTGAGAAAACAGGAGAACAGCATAACTAGAATGTTTCTGCATTGGAACCCACAGGGGCATAAGAATAAAGGAAGGCCAAAAAACACATGGAGAAGAGAGCTGGAGAATGAAGTTAGAAAAATGGGGAGGACATGGGGAGAGCTCCATGCAATGGCGAAGGATAGAACGACTTGGCGTGAGTTGGTTGAGGGCCTATGCTGTTTTGGGGGATAGAAAGGCAGAAGAAGAAGAATTAGTGTGACTTTCTTTATGACTTTTAAGGTTCAGGAAAAGAAAACAATTCTGAAGGTACCGGATATGGTGAATATGGCGGGTAAGGAAGAATTTCAATATTCAAACATTGGCTGTTAACTGCACTAGGCTTTGTGACAAGGAGCATTACCCTTGAAAGCAAAGGGAGAGTTTGAGTGCAGGCGCCTCTCATTTTCTTGATTCCATGATTTCAAGAGAATTGCACAGGACAGAACAGAATGAAGGACTAGACTGCGAGCCCTGTCTGAGGTATAATGGCATAACAAGACAATCATGAATAATAAGATTCTTTCTTTCCCACAGTACCTTTCACTTTCACTTCAGGCTTGACTTCTTGTTTTAGCCCAACTCTATTTATGTTCAATGGAAGCCGAATTGGGGCCATGTTTGGATCCCCTGATGACAGGTCTGAGATAAACTGCAACAACATATTTAAAAAAACATCAAACATTTTTAAAGATTACAATGGGGGAAAAACAAACTGATATTCAAGGTCCAACAATTAAGCAATGAGACTGATTTTATTATGGCCAAGACAAAAGTGCCATCTATTAAGCAACGCATGGAATCCAAAGAGGCAACCTTCATCTATGATCTGGCAACTTTGCATCGCCGCCTGATAAGCCACAAACAAGCCACTATTTTATTTACCTAGTTAGATATGCATTGTTACAAAATCAGCGTGGAGCAAAAAGCTAACATTAAATTATATTAAAACTCAGAAGAAGCGCCACTGAGTCAGTTGAATTGATGCAACAAGTTTATGGTGATAATTGTTTATCTGGTGCACAGATTTTCAGGTGGTATTCACGATTTAAAAGGGCTGTAGAAACGATTACTAATGCAACTAGACCTGGACGCCCAATTTCTGTTTGTAATGATGAACTCATTGCAAAAGTTATAGAACAGATACAATAAGATCGTTGTTTTACTGTCAGGATGATGGCAGATGAATCTGGTATTAATAGAGAGATCTTTCGTAAAATTTTAGTGCCTGATTTTGGCAAGAAAAAATGTTGCTTGCAGGTTTGTACCGCATTCGTTGTCTGATGACCAAAAACATCAGAGAGTTGAGTACCCACGAGACATAAAAAAAAGAACTGTTGGCCCAAAAACAAGTGTATGTTCTCAGCTTTCCACCCTATTTACAGATTTGTCTCCCAGTGATTATTTTCTATTCCCAAAATTAAAGTTACCATTGAAAGGACGCTTATTCAATGATATTTATGACATCCAAAGGGCCGTAACATCCACTTTAAGGGCCATAGCAACAGAAGACTACAGAGATCGTTCCATTGTTTGTAGATCGTGCTTATCACTGTATCAATGCATATGGGGCTTACTTTGAATAAAATACAGGATATATCTTCAACTGTTGATTATTTAAATTTTTATGGAATTAGTCTTAAAACTTAATTGTCGGAACTTGTACAAGCAAGAATGTAACGAACATGACATATTATAAAACATGTCCTAGACAGCCATATAAATCTGAACATTGATAATGAATTCGGCCGAAATGTCCAATTACCTCCCTCCCCCTCTTTCAGTGAATTAATCTACATCAGCCTGACTGCAGTCATCCACATTTTTACTGTAACAATTATTGGGTTCTATGAGGGGGCTTCAAATGAAAACATTAAGAGTATGATAGAAATTACCCTGCAAATGTTTTGTAACCTGTCAATACTGCTGTTAAGCAGGTCAACGGTTTTAAGCATGCATGGGAATGCTCCGAGTGCTGTGATGTCAATTCTTGACTCAACTCTAAGCATGTGCAGACGAACATGGTGACATCACAATAGGTTTAAAAATGACCACCCCACTTTTGACATACACCAAAGAAAAGTGGCTTTCTGTCTCCATTTTTTCAACAGTGAAGTGGTCAAAACTATAAATTCACTGGCGAATAAAGGTCCAGTGTGGTGATGCATGCCTGTCAGTCCAGCAAGTGTATGAAAGGAGTAGGGGGTTTCAAAATGGCATTACTTCAGTGACAACTATGACTGTCCATGACCGGGCCAGGCACACTGAGTAGTGACCTTAGAGCTGACTGTAGCCACTGAAGGCCTTCATACAGGAAATTTAAAATTGATTGTGAGTGACACTGTTGACAATCTTGAGAACAGTCAAGGTTCAGCAGACTGCCTTATCCGTCATATGATACAGTACCGGAAAGTATCTGCAAGGTGTGTGCTTGTCAAGAACTTTTGCAGTGCTCTGAAGAAGAAGGTGATGCTTTCTATCAAGAACAGTTATTAGAGATGAAACCTAGCTTCACTACCACGAGCTGGAAACAAAGAGAACATGCAAGGAATGGCGCCATATCTCCTTACCCAAACCAAAGACGTTTTGCACACAGCCATCAGCAGGGAAAGTTATGCTGACTTATTTTGGGGCGAACAAGGCATTATTTTAGGGCACCAGTATACAGATCTTCTCATCTTCGACCTGCAGTTAAATCCAAATAATATGAACTTAACATGACAATGCTCAACTTCATACTGCCCCTGCAATGTTCCAAACCATCAAAGACCTCCACTTTCAGTGTGCACCACATCCCCTGTACTCACCAGACCTAGCCCCAAATGAATTCCACCTGTCTGAAAAACTCATGAGTCACTAGGAGGAAAGACTTTTCGGTCTGACGGAGAAGTACAGCAATCGGTAAATGAGAGGTTACATACGTTACAAAAAGAGTATTTTCTATATTGATCCAAGTATTCTTTTGGTGCTGGCTGACTTGCACTGAACGCAGTGGTGACCACATAGAAAAATGATGCATCTGCTCTTTACTTTCTCAGAATATATTCAATCTACTCCCCCCCCCCCCAAACCCCCCCCTAAATGTTTACCAATATTCAGAAAAAAAAAAAAACAATCCAGTTGAATCAGGTTTATCTTTGAAGCTATCTTGTAAATACTAAATGTTTACCACTCCTTATATTCAGAAATGATAATTTCAAGCAATGTCCTTAACATGTGTACCTACATCATCTCTCATGAGTGAATCAAACAGTTTGCTATCATCTTCTGTGTCATCTGCATATTTCATTGACTTGATAGACACTGAATCTAAATCATTGGCTCTGCTACCACCACCACCTCCTCCTCCACCACCACCACCGCCCCCTCCTCCACCACCACTGCCTCCACTTCCTCTGCTCCAGCCTAGAATTAGAAGAGACATTTTCACATAGTGAATATAAGAAATGGAAATCATAAAATGTATAAAACATTTAATATTGTATGTACATAAAATACATTTAATTTCTAATTTACGTAGTATTTTTGATAGTCAAAATAGTGATATATTAAACAAATCCTGAGAAGAAACAAGCAGTAAATCAATAAGCAGACACTAAAATGATAAATTAAAGGACTGAGAAAGTGAAGACCTCCAAGGCTGATGAGGGAGGCAAAAGGTGGTGGACTGAATTCCATTCAAGATGTCGAAGTGATTGTACAGGATAGAATGGAATGGAGGAACAGACTACAAGTTCATGTGACACATAATGATATAACAGGACGATAATGATGATGATGATATGAAACGCAATGCACATACAAACTAAATATTACAAAACGAAAATCAAATTTGAAATTGTCACACTGAAATAACATCATCTCCAAGGCCAAAAGCAACTAGCAGATACAAAGCAATGCCAAAGTCATGCCATTCGCTTTCCATGATTCTCATGGGGCAGGGCACCAAAGGTCACAACTTTACTAAAATGAACTGGAAGCCATCCACTGCCTTTAGGCTGCTATATAATGCGAATGCCCAGCACGTACACAACAGGATCTTACCCCTGTTATCCTGGTGACACCCCCCCCCCCCCACAATATCAATGGCCTGCAATAGGGAAATTACTGATTAAAAATTATTTTTTTTACACAGGTCAGCAATGAAAAAAACAATTTTATTTATTGTCCAAAATAATATTAAAGTCCATACAGAACAGGAATCATCAGTAAACACAAATGCAGCAGAGACACTCTGTGAGACTCAAATGTTTACTGTGACATCATTTTTACCCCTTGACCCAGTCAAAGGTTAACACAGTGACCAATGGGAAAATTATGACCTCATAATGTCTATTAATAAAGCCATTTTTTGCACAGGAAAACCACCTCAAATCCTGCTCAGTTATTGTAGTAACTCCTGTCCCTTCTAAAGTGTGCACAGGTGTAAGCAAAAAAAAGGACATACACATTGTCCCCTTAACAAGAAGTGGGTCAGCTGAAATCAAATGTGTTGGGCTGGAAGGCAAAGGTATCACAGTTTTGCTGCAAACCAACTTATAATCTGCCAAGTTTAAAAAAAAAGCGTAACTAATAGATATTAGGTGGCATGCAATGGCGGCAATGTATTACATGCTCAAGAGGCTTATACTGGAATGTGCCCAACAATGTAAAAGAGGAGAGTCTCTCTGCAAGAAGCATGAGAAGTCCCCCCCCCCACCTCCCCCCAAAGATAATTTTACTTTAAAGGTAAGGCACTTTTTAAAGAGACCTGGGACATCTGGAAGCATACCTCCAATGTTACCTTCCACTTACCAGATACTGTTGCTGCTTTGCCCATAGGACCATACGCAAATTCTGACTGCAGTTGTATGGTTCTGTCTTCAAACTGTCCTCTTCCTCTTCCCCGACCTCTGCCTCTCTCAAATTTTACCCCGTTTGAACTTTTACTATCTTCATGTCTATCTGAACTGCTTGGCGAGGTCACAGACACATTCTGTTTTGACAGCCTAGAAATGACACAACATGTCAAAAATATATATACTCCTAAACAATGACATAATTAAATTAGAATGATGAAAAGTTGACAGCAGTAGAATTACTGCAGGCTAGAGAACACATGATGAAAGGCCAGGCAAAATAGAACTCCCCAGGAAAAAGATTTAAATCTGACTCACCCGTGAAGCAATACAACACAGTAACAGGCAAGAAAAACACAAAAGAGCTACTGTAATACCAAGTGGTGAATATCCATTATCAATAACACACAGATCAAAATTAAATAGAAATGTTCTTGCTAGTTTACAAACATCTTCTAACAAGAATTTATAGAACTAAACTTCTAAAAAGGCCCAGCTGTTCTAATGTTTTCATTTCTTTCATCAGTATGGTATAAGGCCAAACAGTAAGGATACCTGGCTGGTAAAATTAACAGCAGCTATCTTCTTCTTCAGTTCACCCACCAGCTGTGAACTCTGGCGGAAGGTTCTGGTATTTTGTCCACTTCTTGATTCTAGACCTGTTCCAGAACCTGAGTGTTGCATGTACATCTGTTTCACAGGTCTTGACTCATTTGTATGCAGACTATTGGTTCCTTGCCTCTCAGGCAGATGTTCTCCGAATCTGAAAGAAGCTTCCAATCAGTTGATTTTTATGACAGGCTTTTGTATAAGCAGTGGGTCTATTCATATTTCTCCTTATAATGGGGCTCTGGAACTAACAAAGGGAGCAGCTATCTTGTACTCTTGCAGGGTTGCCCCCTATCAGGGTAACGTGACCTATGAACCCCAGACTATGACAGGTGGGAACCACTGTATACACAAGCAAGATTGCAGGTCTGTAAGTACAAGGGCTTGAAAACATACTGATATTTGGAGACAATATTTTTGTGTAGGCAGGAAAAAAGACATAAAATAGCCAGACAGATGACAGTAGATAGTTACCGGCTGTCATATAGAAATGAGACCTGGCATCAACCCAGAATACTGGCAAGCGACTGCACACTATCACTACCAAACCAGAGCTCTGAACAGTTAAAGTAGACTTACTTCATTATGCATGTAAGTAGCTCATTCATTTAACCCTGTGCCCTACTATACATTTATTACTTACTCCTCTTTGCTTGAAGCCTTCTTGATAGCTGCCAAATTTGGCTTGAAAACTTTTTTCTGGATCCCACCAAGAGTCAGGTCTCGGCTGCCTCTCACAGATGGCAGTCTGCAATAAGCAATCAATACTGTTTTATACAACACCAACAATAAGAACCATGAAAAAACCGGTAATCATGAATTTGATCAGGTGTTAGCTGAAAGTTGCATTAAAAAACTTAAATTTAATGCTGGCGATGTGTGAAGGATGTTCAGAAAGTAATACCACACATTCTGTTCCCAGTACACTTGTATGAAATTCACTCACAAAATAACTTACCACACCCTTTACACATAATTTACTCAAGCATCTCTGAACCTTCTATGACCTTATGCCACCGCAAAATAACATCATCATCATTCACAAATCTTGTCAGAGTGGATAAGTGGACTAAAGAGATGAAAATAAGAGAAAACCAGACTGAGGCTTAAGGGGCAATGTCAGAGCACAGTCCAATTCAATTTGTTGATTGCTTTCAAAATTTTCTGATTTATGTGAGGTAATGCATTTTTGTGATAGAGAAACATCTTGGATGCATTTTTGTGTGTGTTCAACATTCTGTTTTCTGGAGCAATTAGTCAGATGAAAAATAAGTCTGTGACAGTGCCTCAATGACCAGTATAGGGCTGTGAGGTATTAGGGCTCTGTAGTTTTACAGAAAACAATGCAAAAAAGAGAAGACAGCTCTGATGTTTCCTGCCTCTACCAACATCAAGAGATGATCCTAAAGTATCATAACCCCAAGAGACTGAATGTTGCATTAAAAATCAACATTACTGACATTCCCATAAGCGCTCCAACCCAATTTATAGCAGCTAGCACAGGGTTCCAATTCTAATGGTACCAGTAACAGTCTGAATGTATTTCCGCCTCACCTTCCCCGTGAATGTTGAGCACAGGCCAGCTCCCATTGGCCCTGAAATCATGAGGATCTATTTGTGACTCCGCACTGTTCACTCGCTCCAAAAGGACCCTTACAAAATCTAGCTTGTCATGGATCAATTCACCACCAAGTAGTGCAGAACTAGCCATGTGCCTGTTTGTTTCCCAGCATACTTACATTACCTGGAGAAAATAGCTAAATAAAGGACACTAACTACTCAGGACCTCTGAAGCGATACTGGCCATTGCAGGGAGAACGCCTGTCTCCACCTTCCTCAACCTGAACATGAGAAAATGATCATAAAGAACGATAACTCTAAGAAATAATACTGACACAGCTAAAATGACACAGCAAAGTGTATTAATACAAAAGAACTGTTGGGATTTACCTCGACCCTCTGCCAATAGGATTTCCTGTTCTATTGATCAGTCCTCTGGGAATGTCACTGGGCAAACCATCACCACCAGGTCCCGATGCCATGCTCTGTAAATTTATCAGCAAACACAGCAGCAATCTGAAAATGCATCAACACCTGTTTACTCAACTTTCAAATTTTCATTTACAGCATGCAGAGTGGCTTGCATAACTTGATAAGACCCAGATCAAGGATTTTCTGTCCAGAACATTTGGAATAAACACTGACTACGTCTAAGTTCTCTAATCAGCTAATGCTTTTGATCTGTTTTGCAGAGCACTACTACACTCCAAAGAAACTGTACTGTAAATGATCTACAATGGGAATATTGTGAATGCAAACCTGAGCCAGTTGATATAAACTCAAGCCATGGGTAAAGAATAATTTGACAAACAAACCAGTGCAGTCATACAGGTGCCATTTACAATTTGATAGGCTGCTGGACACACCTTGAGCATTTCCAGATAAATAATATTAGATTGCTGGATAGCAATGTTGAAAATGAAATATTTACACACACCCACACAAAACACTGCAGGGCCACAACATTAAGTAACAATTCCGCCTGATAAAAATAACTGTGTACACAGTTTTTTAATTAATATTCGTTTGGTTCTTGCTCATATCATATTGACCATAACTATACTTTAACTTTATTTACAGTGTAGTCTTAAGTAAAGGAGGTCAAACTGTAACAAATTTAAAGTTTGCAGATGACATCGATGGGTTGGACGGGAAGAACAAGAGCTAGTCGAGCTTGCAAATCTGCTCTATGAAACATCGACCAAGTATGGCATGGAAATAAACGCAGAAAAAAAACCAAAGGTAATGACTAATTAATAATCCAGCTGGATTAACTTCACCAAAGCACGTTAAAGATCAAAAATTAGAACAAGTCAATCATTTCAAATATTTAGGGTCCATATTAAGTGACCTCGGGTCAAGACAAGAAATCATGTCTAGGATTGTTCAGATGACATCAGTCCTTGCCAAGCAGCAAACACAATGGAGATGCAAGAACACTCCATGCAAAACTAAGATTCAATTGCTCAGAGCAGCAGCTATTAGTACATTTACATATGGCTGTGAAATGTGAACCCTAACAGCTGAACTCAAAAGGAAGACACTGGACACAAGCACTGGAAATGCCATGTTTCAGAAAAATTCTTGGCATTTCATACAGGTACAGTGAAATGGCAGAAAATGCAATGGTCTGGTGACGTAATAAGATCTAACCGCCTCTCAGAAAACAATACTGCAGAGCTCAGTAGAAGGAAAGAGAAAAAGAAAAGGCAGACCAAGAAAGACTTGGTTACAAAACTTGACTGACTGGATAGGCTGCTATCCCCCCAATAATGGTTCCAAATTATCGCAGCTCAATAAATACCCTAACAGGGCCTCAATGTTTGTGACTGTGCCGCCAGGAAACTGCGCTAAAAATTCAGTAAACAACGCGCGACTAGTGCTGCTGTGGTCGCGTCCGCATAAGTTCCATCCACCGCCTTCTCCATATAAATAGAGTCGGCCGTGGTTCCACCCATAATCCTTCACTAGACTGTGTTGCGATTCCACTGTTGTGACAGATTCTGGTGGCGGTGTTGTAATTGCAATACTTCTGGCCCTAACCCTAAACCTAGGACCCAGGGGAGAAGTTAAACCTAGGACCCAGGGGAGAAGTTAAACCTAGGACCCAGGGAAGAAGTTAAACCTAGGACCCAGGGAAGAAGTTAAACCTAGCACTCAGTGTCAGAGCTGTAGACACCCTAGATGATTTGGGACCGTTATTTGGAGGAGCGTTTCCTGCGTTATGCGGTATATTCACCAGAAAGAAATTTGCAATCTACCTATGACTGAGGTCCTGTTAGGGTATTTTCTTAGCCTCGATACTTTGGGACCGTTATTCGGAGGATAGCCCGAAAGGCCTCAGGCATGCAACTTTATGTTTATGTCTATCGCAACTGACCGCCAAAGGTGGAGAGAGCTGATCAGACAGCCAATAGCAACTGGTTACCCGATGACATGCAGTGTTACTGGATAATGATGATGATGAGTCTCAGAACAGCTATCGGAAGCGTTGACACCACAGTGACCAGATGAGCCGCGATTCAGATGTTAAAAATTATAATATTATATATGTGTCGTTCAACCCCACCAGGGCCAGCGTACAATGAGCGACTAACACCCGGTGACGCAACAAAGTGCCACAGTGCCACCAATTCCAATTGTATGAGGATAACCCGAGTGAGTACAAGTCTCAATCGTTAGGTTATATTGTATATTATATTAGGGCCCCCGACACAGTCCCATATATTGAGATGGCGAGTCGTTTCGAAAGTTCATCTTGCAAATACTTCAAATAGTAAGTAAAAAATTTTTACCCACCAGAGGCAGGACTCAAACTGTTTTCATAACATAAACACCCGGGTGACACAAACTTTGTGTCAAAGTGCCATTATGCCGATGAGGATCACGCGTTCAACAGTCAGTACCAGGCTGTTAAATCGGAAAGATGCGTGTTAAAAAATGAAATAAACAACTATAATAAACACATTTGCGATCTGACGAACATTGTGTGAACACAAACATTAAACCTTCACGTTGATGCATGCAGCCCCAGGAGGACGTCACTCTCACTGCCCACAAGCAGACGTCTACTGGAGGGGAGCTCACCCACATATGGCAGGCATTGACTGGGCTGCAGGATTCGGTCGTTGCTACACCAAACATTCAACAATTTTCTGCATATTTTCATCTAGAATAGAGGCTCGCTTTATTTGTGATAACTGATTTATTTCCTTAGCTAAAAAGTTTCAAAAGAGAACCAGTAAGTTTAAAACAATAAAATTTGGCTTTTTTAATTGTATAACAAATAACTATGTTGTCAAGCTGCAGCCGATAGTGCCATTTGAAGTTGCGGCAAGAATAGACTTGTTTGCTTTATTATTATTATTATTTGTTGTTATTATTATTATCTTTTAAATTTACCGGTGACAGAAAGAAATTAAAGTATCAAGTATAATGTTACTTATTTATCACTTTGATAGCTTGTAGCTTATGTACTAGCATTATTGCATTATTGTTATTCAATAACAGTTATTATAACTTATTCAATTGTGCTTTCAACAGGACAATTGTTTAGTTTTAAGCCGTCTTTTTCGTGTTCCTTTACACACGTACATTCTTGTATAACAAACAAAGCTTACGAATTACAGAAAAACTTCATTAACATGAATTTACTTGATTAACAATTACTTAATTACTTAATTAACAAGCAACAAATTTTTTGGCTCTCCTCCAACTTCTACCCCCGCAGTATTGCGGCCTGAAATATCCGTTCAGGGTGCAGTCCAATTAAAAATACGGACTTGTCGGAGTTCCCGCCGAGGAACAAAATACGGCAAAACTAGGAGTACCTTACAATGTCACGAGACGCAACATTGCAAACGATAGAAGCGACCGGTGACAATGTCGAGCATTTTCTGCAGACGATAAAACGATAAAAGCGACCGTTGACATTTTAAGACATTACAGACGATGAAAGTGATATGGCGGGTAGACCACGCTCTCCCAAGCAGATTAGCAATACTGTTATCCGATTGAGGATTTAGCAGCGATAGATGTCAGACTTGTCGGCATGCGCAAAACGCGATTAAACTCACCGCCGAGCGTATCCCCCACGCCGCTACGTACGCACGTGTGGATGGAGGGCTAAACTAGGTGCCTGGGACTCACGAGTAAAGTAATTGGAGAAATTTGCAGGAGATGCGGTAGCTGCCGCTCGTGAGTCCCAGCCATCTAGTTTCGTCCCTATCCGCGCCGCGCGGTGGATACTGTCGGCAGTGAGGCATAGTCACAGAAACAGGTCCGCAAGTAATATATCGCTGAGAGCCTGTTAGAGCATTTGTTTCGTTTTTCCGAGCCGATCCTAGATTTGCCGCGATTTGTTCGTCGGCAGAAAGTTCGACAATGGAAAGTGTCAACGGTCGCTATTATCGTCTTCTGATATTATCGTATGCAGTGTTGCGTCTCTAAGAATTGTCAGGTAATCAGAAACAATAAGAAACAGGTCTACAAGTAACATATCACTGAGATCCTGTTAGATCATTTGTTTCGTTATACGGAGCCGGCATATTTTTAATTGGACTGCGCCCCGAACGTATATTTCAGGCCGCAATACTGCGGGGGGTAGAAGTTCGGAGGAGAGCCAATTTTTCTGCTATTATTAGTGATGCATTATTGATTCATAGTGCACCAAATAGTCCTCGGTACAAATATTAACGAAAAAATATTTCTCTTAATTTTTTAGTCTCTTTAAATTCATGTTAACATGATTTGAAGGTAGTAGATTCCAGACGATACTGTAACCCAAAATCTGTTTTAACCGGAAGAATTATTTTCTTCACTTATCCTGTCATCATCATCATGCAACAGGTCCTTCACATAACCACATCTAAAAAGAAAAACTTGATCTCTTGACATCTCTGCCGCCTCATGTACTTTTCTACCACAGGTTTTTGTGTGCCTATCTATATGCTGGTCAGCCCCTGGCCCTCTTTCCCAGCACCATTCCTCTATTTGGCTTCTATGATTAGTTTCTTGCAATAGAATGTGATAGGTTTATCTTATCATTTACTGCATTATTATTTGCTGATTCAACTGATGTAATTGAATCATATTTGATGGTAAAAGAAAAGAAACTGAAGTTAAGATACATCTTTCAGGTGATCACTATGCCGCTAGGTTTGTTTGGAAACAAATTCTCACCAAAGAAAACTCCACCGAGGCGTGCACAGTCACTGTCAAACCTGCACCTTGATGCCACAGAATCAAAAGCTGAGTTTGGCCTAGACTATGGTGCCCTCAAAGTCAGTTTGGGTGGTAATCAAGTTGCATTTGAAAATGGACTGTGGATTACAGGTAGGTTAATTAAACTGAGTCTGCTGTCACTTTTTCTGTTCATAGATAGTGTCTTGTGAGTAAAGCAAAGGATGATTTGGAGAATATCATTTTATGGTATCTCAGCGCTTTAAAAAATCAGCAAACCATAACAGTGAACCAGCCACCCTCTAAAGTGGTGAGAGTCAATTCAGGGTGAGTATCAAAAGCAGGTAACCCGTGTTTAAATATTGGCAAATCAAGTCTGCACAACCGAAAACTGAAACCTCAGAAGTCCAGAAGTTTACTGATCGTGATGGCAACCTTATTCACGGTGGCAGGTCTAATAGGCAAGTTCAAGGTAAGGTGCCTGCATTTCATGTTGGCCTCGATGCTCCTCCAGTTTCTGCTTATGATGTAGGCTTGAGTGCAGTTAAAGCCATGGAGATGAAAATAAAAAAAGCCATGAGGAAATGGCTAGGAGTCCCATTATTATTGTCGGAAATGGCATTATACTGGCAAAAGGTGAAGCTCAGGCTTCCTTTCAAGGCTGTTGCAGAAGAATTCAAAGTTGGCAAAGCCAGTCTTGTGGTCTCAAGGCCGGTCTCATGCTGCATGAGTCTCCAGACCCTTAAGTCCACAAAATCTAGCCCACGCTTAAGAAAGTGGAAGGTTGACAACACCATCAGCTTGGTCTCAGGTGCGCTGAGAATGAAGGAAGTAATGGGTTTCACACAGATAAACTAGCTCAGCTTTGGGCATAATAAGGTCAAATGGTAGTCTAAGGCAATTGGTCAAGGAATGAAGAGACATGATAGTGTCAGAAATCAGGGACTCGAAGGATGACAGGCAAGTCCAAAAGGCGCAGCAAGGCCGATGGACAGGATGAGAGGCAACCCTTCAGAAGTTCTTAACCTGGACTGATGTATAGCACATGGCTCCACTACATTTGAACTTCCTTATCAGGTCTCTGTACAATGTCCTGCTAAATGCTGCAATCCCAGCCAGGTTGAATACAACTGAAGTCACATCATGCCCACAGTGGAGTGAAACAGACACTGGATCATGTTCTGTCCATGTGCAAGAAGACATTATGCCAAGGTTTACTTAGAGGCACAATAAGGTCCTCACTGAATTGGCCACTATTTAAAAAAGGCTAGAATGAAGGCCAACAGACAAACCAGTGCAAAAGGGCAACCCATGTATTTCCTTAAGCAGGGCAAACAAACAAACAGTAATGTAAACTACATTGTAATTATCCCTCCTGTCTTTTGACTGCCAGTTAGGAAGGGCTAAGATAGCTACTCTAATGTATTTCAAAAGACTCAATTGAAACCAGATATTGTACTTCAATCCCTGATTGCTCGTCAGATGATTCTTATGAAGTTGACCATCCTACATGAATTCAGGATTGAAATGCAGCACATATACAGAATGGAGAAGTACAGTGACCTGCTCTCCACTATGAGTTTCCAAACCGGTATACGGTGCACTAAAGCTGCTAGGGATATGTGGTCAAGCAAGAGCATGAGCACTGAAGCAGTTGGATGGTTCAGCAGAGAAAGCCCCATACTAGTTATGGAACATGCACCACGATGTGTCAGGGTGATCTCAGCAGACCTGCGCATGTCTCATCCAACAGAACACCAAGCAGATGATACTCTCTCAGTCCAAATCAACAAACAATGTACAACTTCTTGATTAACTCTTTCAGGACCACATTTTTTTAATGGTTAGGAAGCTTTAATTTTGAGCAGAATTTTTTTTAAAAATACTGCAACATGAGGGAGTCGCCGTGGCCGAACGGCTAGACACTTGTTGCGGATCGGAAGGTCGTGAGTCCGCTCCCTGGTGGAGCTGGACTTTTTTTCTAAAATGACCTTGGCTCCCAGATCGACCCAGCCTTGAGTGGGTACTGGGTGCAGTCCCGGGAAAAGTAAAGGCAGTCGGCGTGATGCTGACCACATCACCCATCTTGTGCTGATTGGTCTATAAAAATATAGGATCTGGCCCTATATGCCCTATACGCCTAAAGGCATGGAAAAGGGTCCTTTACTTTTTTTTTTTACCTACTGCAACATGATAAAGCTAAAACCTTCTTGATGAAAAAGTATTAACTGTATAGGGACATATAATATATTAAATTAAAGATAAATGAGTGTAGAATAAATCTAAACTATTTGTTATCATTGCAACAAAATATTATTAAAATCACACAACATTCAAGGATGTGAGACACATATGAGGATTATTTACACACAAAATGTTGTGCTTACCTGACTTTTCAGTTGTTCAGCGACACTGCTATCCAATTCTAAGAATTCACATGCCTTCTCTGTTCAGTTATGTATCAGCTAGTCTTTATTTGAAACAGTTTATTTAAATACATTAGAAGTTATGACTATTTTTGTATGACATGTCAGATTTCACAACCGCCAAAATGTGGAAAACAGCTGATTGAAACAGAGGTGATCCGATTGAAATATTTTTTACGGCGTCATCGTAACGTATATTATCGCCAATAGGTTTGTCACTTGCATTATCAGTCATAATATCAAGACTGTTGTCACTTTCTGGCTGAGATTGGTAAATGACAGTTCACTCTGAACAGTTCTAGACCTTTTTTCTTATCGTTTTGTCTGGAAAAATCACATACAAATTCTATCACATGTAGTGAATCTAAAACAAATCAGAAAGTGATGCCAACTTCAAAAACAAAAACAAAAAACTTCGTTTAGCTAATTCTAGTTTTTCAAAACATGTTTATACAATTTGCTTTCCCAGCAAATGAAACAATATTAGAATGTCTCTGTGAAGTGCCACTTTAATAGAGAATAGTCCAAACAGGATAGATTCAAAAGCAACTTAAGTGGCAACCGGTCTGCAAAGAGTTAATAGTGTTTACTGGCCATGGTTTATTTATACTCTTCTCCAAGATGTTAGAAAATAAATGCACTGACAAAAATCTTTTAAATATTACAGTGAACATTTATTGAAATATAGAAAATGTATTTCTGTAGAGACAGGAGGTGGTGGATCCAGTCATAAAGAAGTCACACGATTAAGAAAACAAAATCAGACGCTGCATGAAGAAAATAACTTTCTCAAGCTAAAAATTGACATACTCCTGGACATGGTAAGAAACTACTTTAATAATGACTAGTGTCATGTTCCTATTTGGTCTCTTCTTGTCATTACTGTTCTCTGATTATATACAAGTGAAGCTAGTATGGGGAGACAACTAATTTCTAATCGTATGCTAGTGAAGCTAATATGGAGAGACAACTACTTTATGATCCTGTACAACAAAGGCTAGTATAGGAAGACTACTCTTTGATCATGTACAAGTGACTCTAATATGAGACACCTACTCTCTGATGGTGTACAAGTGAAGCAAGTATGGGGAGGTGACCACTGTCTGATGTTTTCTAGTGAAGCTAGCATTTGGAAGGGGGTGTGCGAACCAGTAATTTACATGTAAACCAGCTCTCTCCTCTTGCACTTAGAATGATTTGGGAGGGGGGGCATGTGAGCGAACCAGTAGTTTACAAGTAAACTAGCTTCCTTCTTTTGCACCTATCATAGTTGGTGTAGAGATTTTCATCCCGACGTTGTATTTGTCTACTATCTCCACAGAGACTGTGATGTAGATCTTCCACTTTCCTTTTTGCAAGCTTATAAATCTGCAGGTTGTGCCAGACCAGCACTGGATCTTTACATCTATGGAGGTGCATTTCACATCATGGCCAAAAACAGAGATGGGCTATCATGAAACATAACAAATCATGGAGCATTGGCCAGATTGGGGATGAGCTATCATGAAACATAACAAATCATGGAGCATTGGCCAGATTAGGGATGGGCTGTCATGAAACATAACAGATCATGGAGCATTGGCCAGATTAGGGATGAGCTATCATGAAACATAACAAATCATGGAGCATTGGCCAGATTAGGGATGGGCTATCATGAAACAACAAATCATGGAGCAGTGGCCAAATTAGGGATGGGCTGATCATGAAACATAACAAATCATGTAGCATCATGTAGCAAAAGGAACAAGCTGGTCATAAAAAGAAGTGTTCAGGTCCTGTGCTTTCAGGGACCCAAACCTATGAAATTGTTTTAAACTGATTTTGGCTTCTAGGTTGATCCAGCCTAACATGAGTGCCAAGTAATGTCTTGGGAAGTCTTTTTCTTCAGCGATCTCTGGTCATGAGCTTAATCCACTGTGGGCCATAAACTGGGATGTCATACCAAGGTCTCTTAGATTTTCCCAAAGCTTAGTTCTAAGGTCTGCTGGTGTGGCCACATGTTGCTTCACAGCTCTGCCAAGAGAGGACAGCTTGCAAGACATGTTCTGGAGTCTGTTCACCATGAGGACGCTGGTAGAGAGCTATCTGGCTCATACCTAATTTATTTAAGTGTTTGTTGAGTCTACAGTCTCCAGTGTGTAAGCGAAAAACTGTATCGGTCTGTTCTGTTCAGATGTTTAAAGAGTCTTGGGAAGTAAAGGCAGCCAGCATCATGTTTACTACATCACCCTTTGAGGGCTTAGTGGTCTAAAATAAATGAATGAAAGGGTTGTTTCCTTAAATTTTTTTTTTTTAAATGTTTACAGTCGAGTCTGGATAAGTAGAAGTCGCAGGAACCTAAGAAAACTCTTCTACTTATCAGGATTTCTACTTATCCAGACAGCACACACAATAGAGAAAATTGCTGGGACTAAGCTGGTCATGTCAACTTAACTGAAATTCGATATCTGAGTTTGACTTAAGTGGACTCGACTGTACCATGTTAGGAGACAATTTTAAATGAATGTATGGTGATCAGTTTTATACACAATAAGTTTAATGGTGTGGTTTGATTTCTTCAGCTTGCTGAACAGTCTGCAGTTTCCCACTTCCATGAGAATGAGGTCAGACAATTACGAGAAGCCAAGCTAGGAACAAAGAAAAGATAGTCACATTGGATGCCTTACATATTTTATGTGCAGTAAGTAGTCTTGTGTGACCATCACCGCTTCATTGGTGTTCCTAATGCAGTGAGCATATGAGGTCTGCAGAAGTATGTTAGGATGTATATTGAATGAATGATCGAACAAACTTCACTTTCGAAGGCTCACAAATTGAGCACACAGGATCTCACACTCGGCCCTTTCAAACACTCATCTTTTATACTGCAGTTGCAAATTACTTGTAAAGCATGTTATGTTCATATTATAATATATTAATATCAATGTCGGCTCTGTGGCTAAGTCAATGCGAACGCTTCGTAATGCCGGGATACCGGGTTCGATCCCAGCTGCGGGCCATGCGCCTTGTGTTGGTTTCGACAGTGGTATCAAGAAAGCCGACCGTCCGGAAAGCAATGTCAAACTACTGGACGTAAATTTGCCTAGAAAAACCAGACAACAGCCAGGGGCTGTTGGGGTTGGTTCTGCAACGTCCTGTAAAGGATATGCAACTAACCACTAATATGAATATCAAGTATGGATAAAGCATGGATCAATAATTGTTGTTGGTTTATGTCAGAAATTGCAATTTCCTTCATGAGTTCTATGTATCTTTTTGTTAACAAACTCCAGCCCAATGTATAGAGATAACAGAATGTTTTAAAAAAGGCCAACACACATAGTAACCACGTCACAGATGGCCAACACACACACAGTAACCACATCACAGATGGCCAAAACACACCGTAACCACGTCACAGATGGCCAACACACACAAGAACCACGTCACAGATGGCCAGCACACAGTAACCACATCACAGATGGCCAGAACACACAGTAACCATTTATTGTCTTTATCTCTTCCCACACACACATCTCTGCATTCTGTATGTTCTTTTATTGTCATTCTTTAATGACCTCTGCATAATGTAGATGCTGTATTATTGCTATGTAAATGTTGCAGTGATTTAAATAATTGTTATTGGATATGCCACTTCCCGTGTTGGTTCCAGGGGCCCATTTTTGGGGTCACTGACATTGGGTGGGTGGGTGGGGGGGGGTGTAGACCCACTCCCCCCCCCCCCCCCCCCCCCCCCCCCCCCCCCCCCCCCCCCCCCCCCCCCAACTGTCATGTCATAGAAGTCGGCTTATTTAAAGGTGTTTCCTTTGAAATCAGAGTAAATCTGCTTGAGATGCAAGGAATCAAGTCTGCTAGATAAACAAACAAAAACAAGATCTGTAAAATGGATGTGCCTGCAAATATGAAATTCTGGGACAGGACCAAAGTCCAGAAATGGACGAATAACCAGAATTTTCCACCAGAGTTTACAGCCGGTGAACTCAGAGAAAGAAGGACACACCGGTCTGTAATTACAAAATTTTGTGAGTGAAGAAGAGATGCAAGCCTACTCAGTCATTAAACAAAAAGGATTGTTAGAAATAAAGAGATTGGCTCAGTTTAAGGTAGGTTTCAAAAGTGCTGATAGAGGACTGTGATCTTCAACTGGTGGTCCGTGGGCTAGAGAGAAGTCAAGGTGGGCTGCCAAAAATGTCTTGATAATCATCAAATAACGGGGTAGAATAAGTAGTTTTTATCATCCAGGATTGCAGTCTATATGATTAATGCATTGAGGGCAAGGAATGCAAGATGCTGCACCAGCTGAAACTTGTAATCATGTGACATTGGGGTTCACACTCAAACTGCTGTCTACATGTTTGTTTCTTTCTGTGATTGACTGACTGTGAGGTGGGTGGCAAAAGTTTCCCCTTGTTTTGGTGGGCCGCGGTGTAAAAAGGTCGGAGAACAGTGATCTAGAATATATTTCCTGGTACGGCTTCACAAAATATTAGGCCTATGTGTCAGTTGGTGTTTGTGTAGAGATAAATATGCCATTATTTAAGTAGGGAAACAACAAAATAAGTGATTATTTTTATTTTTACATTGGAGTTTCACATGTACATAATGACGCGCGCATGTAGATCCGAAGGTCCTGGGTTCAAATCCACATGGAACCTTTTTTTTTTTTTAAAGACATGACCTTGGCTCCCAGGTAGATCCGGCCTTATATTTGTACTAGGTAAAGTCCTCGGAAGTAAAGGTTTGCGTGATGTTGCCTACGACTGGTATTTAGAAATATGAATCTAGCCTCATACGCCCAATGCGTGTAAAAGGGACCTTTTATTACACAATTATCAGCACCAATCTTGACTGTTGTGCTTTCGAGAATATTATGACCTGGACCCCAGTGTTAGTCAGCATGTTTGCTAACCACTATGGTGCCTTGCAAAATGTACTCCAGTTTAATCTCAGCAAGATATTCTTTGGACATCTGTCAGCAAACCTGCCCCCCCCCCCCCCCCCCTCTCTTCCACTGTGGGTGTAAAAGAAAGGGTTCCTCCTCCTACAAAACTTTGGTGTGATGAATCAAGTATGTTTATGCCAGGTTTCTTCTGCCTAGCAAATTTTGCTTGCCCTCATTCGTTAGGTAAAAAGGAGTAACAGAGAAATCTGAATATAAACTATTCATCATCTGTGTATTTTTGCACTAAATTTCAGATTGAAAATGTATTTGTACACTCTTATGTATATTTTCCTAATATATATGGCGATTGTTTCCTCAGATTTTGCGATTTAACATTTCCACGTGAGATCTTGTTTTAACCCAAGCTTCTTGTATTTTCCTTTTTTGCCACAATGTACTTTGAGGAAGGACCCACGGTTACCTGTTGTTCATATTCCCATTGTGAGAGAGGAATATTTTAAAAACTGATGTGGGTTCCAAGGTCAACCCATTCTAATATGGCTACCAGGAAATGTTCTGTATAGATGGTCAACATATTGCCCCCATCACACACAGTGCAGAATATGGAACAGTACCAGACACTCAGCACCACTCAAGGTGGGAATAGGCACTTGTACTTCATCATCTGCATTAAAAGAGAGATTGGCACTTTGTTTTGCAGTTTACAGCTTGGCTGTGGTATCTGCCCCTTTCAATTTAACAAATCTGATTTAAACAAACCCTTAATTTGTAATCTTTCACAACATGTTTAATAAAGAGAATTGAGTCTATTCTCACCCTCCTCTTCCCCCCCCCCCCCTCCTTAACTGGGCCCTGGAACTCATACAGGGAACCTGTACTTTGTTTTAAGAACATAAACAAACATGTGGTTCAAATATGTTCACATATGAGACCAGTTGTATGTATGTCTCAAACTTAATGTAATTTAGACACAAAATGTAATTTTTATTAAACATAATTATGCTTAGAAAAAGCGAGCAATTATGTTTGTGATTTATTACAGTTTGTCTTTCATTTGTTATGTTGCATACTTTTGATTGCATTAAAAAAAAAAGTTATAAAATGATGGGCTGACATAAGGTTGGTAATTTGTGTGTTGTATTGTTTATCTACCTCCTAGGACATGCTTCACGAACAAGAAAACTAACTTTACACCTTTCCCCATAAGGCGTACAGATACATTTATATGCATTGTGACTCTTGTTGTCATCATCATCCTCAACTTTGCTGTTAAGCCTCAGAGAGTAACAGATTGCAGTCTATGGTCGATGGGTAGCACTGGCTAAAGTCGTTCCTTGCATACGCAGAATGTCTTTTCATCAGTTCATCTTCTTTCTGTGTGCTTTCTCATCATATCCTTTTAGTTGTAGCCCCTATGTTGGTAGCTGTGGTGGCGGCATTATAACGAGATGATCAGACTAGTTGATCTGCTTCTCACTGAATTTGGTACAAGGTGTTGTACCCACAGTCTATCTGATAGTATCATTTCTCACTAAGCAATGGATGGTTGAGTTAGCACCCAGGGGATGCCACGAGGGCATTTCAGGGGTTTTGCGGCAGTAATCAAACATTTTTTAAGGTCAACTTGAGAAAGCGATTACAGCAGTTTGAAACAGAAATCCCGTGAAGGAAGCCAAGAAGAGTTCTGGATGCATGTGTATTCAGAAGACAATGCTATTGGCAAGGCTGGAGTGAATTCTCTATGTACACTTACATAAAAAACATATACAGGAGCAAACTTTCCAAGTCAAGTGATTTGAGGGTAAAACTCAATGAACTTCCCATATACATAAAGGAAATAATGAAAAATTCATCCACTTTTATTTATCGCATTAAAGACAATGAACATTAAATGTGCACTGTTGTTTCTTCTCTCCCTATGTATTCCTGGGTAGGCAAAAAAAAATTTTTTTTTACCTGACAAGGTTACCGCGACGGAAAAAAAAAGCTTGAGAACCGCTGGTTTAGATGAATAGTTTGCCTCTCTGTTACCAGGGTCGCAAAGAACAGTAAAAACTTAGTGCCAACAGTGTCGTAATGTGAATAACCATATGGGTTTTAATTACCCACCTGGGGAGGGGGCATAAAAGATGGCTAATTAGGGATTTGCTGCAATCAGATAAAATGTGTTGGGTGAAGCGGTGCAGATAAGGCAGCCTAGCTGTAAACCACAACATAAGATATCAACCTACCTTTTAGGGGCACATGCAGAAGGAGAAAAAAGAAAAGATGTCTAAGGATGGCTGATAGCTACCACATGCCTTAAACGAGTGTAGCTGCAACACGCAACCAATCATAAAGAGGTCTAACAAGGTCCTGGAAGGAAGTCGATTCAGTTCATTAGTAAAAGACAGAGAGAAAGTGATGACACGAAGGTCTCCATGTCTACTCTCACGGGTAAGGCAGAGGAGAAGCAACATGGGAATGTTATGTTTGTACTAGTACTTCCTTTTCTTCCCTGTCTCCATCTTCAAACTATAGAGCAGCTGGAGTGTTCCCAGAACCTAGGCCAATGAAGTACAATACAAGAATAACACCAGTCAACTGACATCATGTTTATTTACTGTACACAGTTCACTCACAGACTCAATACATTTTACAGCTTACTCTAACTAAAAAAATCAATTCAGCAACTATATTGCTGATTTAAATACAAACTGTCATTTCAAGCTCCTATCTTCTGCCTTGGGCATACAGCTCTGTGTATGAAGCAGCTGATTATTTCCTTATCACCCTTGGGTGCTGGGGTATTTAGAACATGTTTTATTTTAGCAGAAATACAGATATAAAGTCTTGATAGGCAAAAGCTTTCGATGAGCACTACAAAAGACAACCACAGATACCAGTGGATGCATAAGTCTCTTTATATACTTTTCCAAGTGGGTTCCAGAGCTTTATAATAGTGTACAAAGTATAGATCTACTGTTCTCCCCCCCCCCCCCCCCCCCCAGTTGCATGTCATAGGAAGCAACAAATTAAGGTGTTTCCTTCAAAGGCGTATCTGCCTGATAGACAAAAACCAACAGTCTGCGTATAAATAAGCCATTTCTGTAAAATGAATGTGCACCTAAAACTCAAGTTTTGGATCAAGACCAAAGCCCAGGAGTGGACGAACCACCAGCTCACATATTCGCGGTATAACAGTATAATTTACTGCAGTTCTTTGATGAAAAAGTTTAAAATGTTATCACAGTTGCTGAAATCTCTCGCCACTTCTAGAACCTGTCTGATCTCTCCGGGCATTTGTTCTTTCTGTGACCTAAACGAACAAACAAAAACATAAAAAAACATGTAGCAGCAGACTCCATACATGTCTGTGCTTCTTTATACATTTATAAACTACAATAAAGAAAGAGAAAGTGTTCTTTTCTTGCTCTGTAGTCAGGTATACAATTATGAACAACAATATAGTTGTGTGTGGGTGCGCATGCGTATGTGTTTGTTTTTTCTTCTTCTGTATTCAGGTATAACATTAAGAACACTATGTAAAGCAAACATCAAGCAAAGACAGGATCAATCAGAAATACAAAATCAGGAAACGAGTGGGGATGGAACTAGGGCTAACCCTACATCAAGAGGCAACAGGTCAAATGGTTCAGACATGTGTCAAGACTGCCACAGGACAGTGCTCCAAAGAGAGCCCTGACAATCAGATGCAAAGCACAGACAGGGGTTGCCCATGCAAGCGATGGATGTAAGGAATATCTAAGGCCATGAAAACCAGCATCAATGCTGCACACACCAAGGCTTCCATTAGATGTTTTTTCAAAACCTGATGCTGAAAAGCAGAACAGGGTATAGAGATAAGATGAAAATATGTGTTGACGAGTGTAAAAATTTCAAACTGCATTCCTTGTACCAACTGTTAAAGTACAGTAGCCACAATGGTCAACCCTGGAGTGTCTACAGCAGAGCTTCAAAACTTTTCATGCTGAGGACACTTTTTAGATAAACATAATTTTGGGACACAGTAATTCAGAGATCTGGACATGAAAATAGCTTAACATTTTTTTAACACAACTTCATACTAATGTATCAGGACACAGTCTGGAAATCTCTGATCTCTCTTTTCTTCATTCTGTAAGACCAATAAAATATTTGTATGGACCCCTGCACAACACTAAACCCAAGAATGGTATACTTCTCCTGGTGGCGGTCAATATGGAGGATACGCAGATTTATTGTTTTAGATGTAGTAAGTTTTCAGTTCTGACAATAGCTAGCCATTGCATTTCCCTCCATATGTATAGACTGAGAGGATAGTGTTTCAACGTCCAGCTACTGAGCTGAGTGCATGGCACAAAACTGTGAGCTGTGGATTTCACTAAGATGCTTTTTGACTGTGCCCAATGTGGTTTGTGTGGTGAATTGTAGATTCAGAAAATGGTGAGTGGCCTGTTGCTACAGAACTGGTGGAGCCTTAGGTGATAAATCACGCGTGCAACTACTAATTTGCGGTACCTACAGTTCCTGCTGATAATGAACTGTATTTTTAATGCATGTGTATCCTATCAGACTTGCTGAGACTGCAGTCTCAGCCAAATCTTTCACAAGGGTCAGTGTTGGACATTCTGTGTAGTTTTCACTGGCACAGGAATGGAGCAACTGTAGGGTGACCCATTTGCTATGAAGTCAAAACTGATTACACCTTGTGGTCCTAGGGTAGTGGATCTGACTGCTAGTTATCTGGGATAAGGGTAAAAACTTAGAAGTACCCTCACATACTACACTTTGATAGGATAGTTATGAACCTCAGAAAGGCTTAGTTTTATCTCAGATGTCCGATATATATTAGCTGCGAAAACCTTGCGTGTAGACTCTTCTCACAGCCTGGAACACAGGTAACTCTCGACTAAGGCACACCGATTATAAGGTAAGGTGACCATCTCCCTTTATCATTGTCTTTCATTCCCAGAAAATCTCTAGCAACAATTTCATGAGTCTCTGCGGATCCCAGAATTCTGATAAATGTGCTGTTACTACTAGAAAGGCAACTCTAGAGCATTGCATTGATAAACTAGAGCACTGACCTCCACGTCTGACCAACATCTGAAGTTTTAAAATGTATTTTCAGTTAATTCGATTTTTGTTACAAATTAGAGGGAAAATATATACACATTAAAAAAAAAAAAAAAAAAAAAAAAAAAAAGAAAATTACTATCTTCTTAGCGTTCACTGACAGTAAACTCTGGGATAAAGTTCTAGTTGTTTGTCTATTTTAGGACTCTGGCCTTGTTTCAGAACTTTAATTGTGTGTGCATTTCAATTTTACAGATCTGCTTATTAGTATGCAGACTGTTAGTTCTGCGTATCTCAGGAAAATCCCTAGTCACCTTTTACACCATGCCTGACAGGGAGACAACGGGTCCTGTAGTGTCAACTCTTAACTCAACTCTGCATGTGTGCATTTTATGCAGTTGAGCCGGCAGTGTCCTCTTTGTGGACGGAAAACAGTTGTATGTGGCTTTCTGTTGAGTCTGCTGATGGGGTCTTGTGGATGTTTGGTTTGTTCTCTCCACAATCCCTTGTATTTTCCCTTGATAAGTGTTCCGATTTCTGGTAATAACAATGAATGGGGTTGTTGTTCCTCCTTTGTTCTATTTTTTTGCATGTCTGCCTGCTAACTCATTTCCTGAAAGGCCACAGTGAGCCGGGATCCACTGGAGAATGATTCGATAGTTTTCTGAGAGCCTGTTTAGCTGGCAGGTCAGTGCTCTTTCCTTGTTGTCTTGTGGATCCTTCTGAGTTGCCTAGGTTACTGACATGCAGTCACAGAGGAAAACAATTTTGCTGTTTTCAATTATTCTTTCCTCAAGCACTTTGGTTGCATCAGTAATTGCTTGCTGCTCTAAAGTTTGTTGAGAGTCTACCAGAGGTGCATGACGTTTCTATTGTAGTCTTATCTTGCAGTATGATGACGGTCCACTCCTCTGTTATTATGAAATATTGAACAACAATAAAATAACTGAATGAGCTAGAAAATGAACTCGGCTTATCTTCTTCTTTCTCATTCGCCTTTAACAAGGCGGCTGGCATGGTGTGTTGTGGTTTACAGTTAGGCTGTGATATCTGCACTTTTCAGACCAACACACTTATCATCTAATGTAGATAAATTACCTGGCTGCCCACAAAGTCCACAAGTAGGAGGTTTTCTCTGTCTCGGGCCACCCTCATTGTCAGATGCTGCTGACCGTTTTCGGTTGGGCGCTACTCCCACTCTGGGCTGAAATGGCGCTGGTCCCGAGTCACTTGTTGCTCTCCTATCTGCAAATGTTTGACTGCCATTTCCTGGGTAATAAAAAAATAAAAGGTAACAAAATTTATACAGAATGTTACAATTAGTATTATCACTGTCTGTGTCAATTATTTTCTATAATCTCCCAAATGTTTATCAATACACATTCAAAATATTTAGGCTAAGATTCACAATAGCATAGAGCAGGGCTATTCGGTTTACCCAGGGACCAAAATGTTAAAAATGGGGACTATTGTGGGCCAGAGATCTGAATACCAGCACAGAAAGATCATTAACACAATACAACTGGCAATGATCCGCAGGCTACTTGCTAGGCCTCTACATGTTGGATGGAAACAAAAACAACTGGCATTTAGGCTAGTGCATCTGTCTCCTGGCTGAGCATTTCCACGTTTTCATCTAAGGGGTGGGATACTTTTTTTTTTTAAATTCTGTGTCGTAAAATAGCATCATTCTAAGCACATCATTTATTGAGTACGGAACACACAGGCCTAGAACAATACCTCCAGCTCACAAAACAGAAATTATTTTGGTATCATTAACTGCATCAGTACAGTTATGTCAGATGTAATGGTTAAGAACCGCCTTCAGTGTTTTTCAACTGATGTGGCAGCAAAAATATCCGCCTAGTCATTTAGCAGGGCAGAGTAGGTAGTTTTTCCTCTCCTATGATTGCTGTCTGTAAGATTTAACACCGCAAGGATGAGATTCAAATTCCATTCAACCGCATAAAACTAATATAATTGCACCTGACAGCTGCGTAACCTGGGCTGGGACTGAGGGCAATAACTCATGTAGCAGCTATGTGTTTCCAGCAAAGTGGCATCCTACACATCATACAACAATTCCCTGTCTCAGTGGGCCGCTAGTGAGGAACAGTGCCTTATGTCACAGAGACTGCCGATGATTTGGAAATAATTACCATTATAATAGGAAGTTGCTGTGAATTTTTAAATCTCACAGTATGCAATGTTTTTTTAACAAATCAGAAGGCTTCATGTCTTCACCACAGTAAGAACGGTGACTGATGCCTTCTTCATCACTTAGTCTCCTGCAGGCAGGTGAAGTAATCTAGGAATGTGTGGTAACCAACAAATTAAAACATTATCACTGTATCTCACTGTAGTGTTCGCCTCTAATTGCTGACTGGGTAGGGATATCTCCTCTGTTGTTTATATATGGTGCTATATATATGGTCATTTGTTTTAATCCATGCATTTATCAAAGAGAGGTTGGTTCTTCTGGGCCAGAATCAAAATATAATCTCCAAAGGGACAATGTTACAGAGCTCTCCTTCCCCTTTCTAGTTCATAACCCAGTTGTGTATGTGAGATCATTATTGAGAATTTACATCATGGAGAAATCAGATCATGATTCCACATAGCACATGCTGACCTGTGTGTGGCTCTGGGGTCAACCCTGTCTCAGCAAATAATTTCCAAAATTGTTTGGGAAGGAAAGGCAATGAGTCAGAGAACTGGCCACGTCACTTTACTAGACATGGCCTAGAATGTGTGAAAGCCAAACACTTCAGATCCCAATGGCAGATTCTGCTATCTTTATTTAAAGTAGCATTCCTCAACTGAGAAATAACAGTATGATTTCTGAATCTAGTGTGGTGCTTTACTTTTAAGATAGGTCATAATGACACAATAATACACATGTGGCTGCACCCCCCCCCCCCCCCACACACGGTTTATAGTAATACAAGCTTGTCCTCAGGTATGCATAGTTTTCTTCTCAGCTTCACCGGCTGAAGCCCCAATTATTTATCTATTTCTGGACTTTAGACTTGTTTCAGGACTTGAGTGTTGCCCGCACTTGTTTTAGAGTAGTATTTACAACTGATAATCTGCCATCTGGTGTGTTGTTTTGCTTCTGACATGGATCCCAGTAAGACAACGATTCACACATAGCTGTATCACAAGCTTGTCCTCGGGTATGCGGATGGCATTCTTCTTCTTACCATTCACAGGCTGTAAACTCCTTGTTGTCTGTCCACTTCAGGACTTTTTGTCTTGTTCTAGAACTTGAGTGTTGTATGCACTGCCATTTTACAGATCTGGTTTATTGGTGTGCAGACTGCTGGTTCCTTGCCTCTCAGGCAAATGCACTCTGAAGGAAACACTCGATCCTATCAATTTTGGCCAGGTTCATGGCAGGGAATGGGTATTGAGCAGATTGACCATGGTGTTGTTCTGCATGAACCTGTAACTCTAAATCAAAAGTCACCTCTCATTTCATTGAATATTATCCTTATGCTATGAGAAAAATAACGGGAAATTCGGGCCTCAAAGAAGCCAACAGTCTATCCCGATATCTTATAGCATGGTGCTTGTTGCATAAACAGAATTTGTCCCCATTGAATATATATAATAAACAGTAAGCAACAATAAACAGATTTAAAACAATTACTTCAAGAAAAACTACATGCAATATCTAGTTACAGGAAGCAAAGTTGTTTAAAATAATAAGCTATCTTTATTATTCATCTGATGATTTGAAAAAATGTGAAGTGAAAAAGAAGTTTTCTATTAGACAGGTGAGAAAGGTACTGATTTCTAAGCATTAAAAAAAAGTAAAAGGGTTAGCTACCTTAATGATTATAACATTTTTATCTCCACCTATCAGGGGACATCAGGGGATAATTATAGAGGCTAGAACCTTAAGGGCAGGTAACCCCTGATAAAAAAAAAGATATTATTTCTCTGGAGATTGTCTTTCTTGGACAGGCCATGGGATAGTGTTTACACCTGTTGATTGGAGGTGTCAGTGGACTGATCTGGACCAGGTGTCACAGCAACTGACAGGTAGCAGATGGGGAGGAAGTTATGAAGTTGTCAGGGTCACACAAAGCTATGTCCAGCTTGGTGGACCCTGGGAATGTAATCAAGGCAAGGCAGATGTCTAATCATTCATCCTGATAGACATGTGCTTAGTGAATACACTGTACACCTAGTAGTGGAGTTTGACATCCCTTGAATGAGAGTTGTTTAGGATGGGAAAAAACAGGAGCTTAGGCAACTGTATAAAAACAGACAACTCCGAGCCTAGAAATTGAGACTCTGCCACAACAGCACGACATTGCTGTTGGCTTGAAACCTAAGCTTTGTGGCATGGTGCTTTGATTCACCTGGAAAATCAAGATTATTTTCACATTTTATTTCCTGACAGGAATCTTAATTGTCATTTTGCTTCAGTGTGCATTTACCCTTTTAGAGTACTTCTTAGTGCACATTTCTCCTTTTCAACAGGCAGCTGTCAAATCTCTCTATATTCTCAATTATCCCCCATCCCACACACAAAAACAAAAAACAAAAAAAATTCTTCCATGTTGTACTCAGCTTAAAATGGGTACCAGGAAAGATGGAAAAATCTGAACAATGAGGACACAAACAATATACTGCGTAAATTACTACAAACATTGTTGTGTATTTTATTATGTGCATAAATGCTATAGAATTAACATCAACCTATAGAAGCACACAATTTTAATCCCTTTTTTTTTTCTAAAATAACAATATTATACTGTCTCTTGTTACACTGTAGTCTCAACAAGGAAGTCTAAGATAAACCATGTGATTCTTCTGTTTACTTAACTCTTTGAGTCCCAGCGGGTTTAGCATCACAGGCCCAAGGGGTAGTCTAGAGAGACGTAAGATCGGTGCATCATTGGGGCTTCTAAGTAGGAATTTATGAATGTATGATGCGTTCCTTGGGACTCAAAGAGTTAATGGGACTGTCCTGAGCACTATTAATCAAACTTAATGTAAAGACTGTGCTTACATTTTATTACAATATTACTAGGTAGTTTACCCTCTTTTGCGATCTCTTTTGAATACATTTTATCTACTTTCCTTTCAGTATCATACAGGTAAAGGTTGGGAAAACCCAGTATTTTACTGTGCTTACTTCTCTAAACATTCTAAACGTTTGCCAGTTGTAAACTTGGGAGGAAAGTTCTGGCTGTCCGTCCACTTCTGGACTTTGGCCTTACTCCAGAATCAGAGTTAGGCAAACACATCCGCTTTACAGATCTGACTTATTTGCATGCAGATTGTTGGTTCCTCACCTCTCAGACAGATGCACTCCAACTTTGAAGTAAATATCCCTACTTAGTTAACTTTCACAACATTCTATTGGGGGGGGGGGGGGGGGGGGGGGGTGTGTGTGTGTGTGTCTATTCTTTATCTTCTGATAAAAAGAGTACATCTCTATTTAGCCTTAGCTTGACTAAGCACATAAATAGCATCAAGTACTGGAAACTGACATGGGGAGAAAAATGTTGCTAATTTCATCAACTATAACAGTTTCCCTAACTTTTCTTGGCTGCAGCGACTTTTTTCAATTAAAATCTGTCCACAGCGCCCTAACCTAAGTAAAAGTATGACTATTCGTGTCTTGGTTAAATTAATTATAAAGCTTTTACAATATTTCCCGGCGCCATTGTAGAAAGGTCGCGGCTCCCCGTGGCGCCGCTGCGCACAGTTTCGGAATCACTGAACTATAACAATAATGGAAACACATAGTTCTCTGATGACACATTTTTATTAGTTGGTGGGAAAGCCAGTATGACACAAAAAAACTATAGATGCCTCAGATGCAAAAGAACTGTCAACTGATTGGTTGAACCTAAGGTAATGTGTGTAATCTGAACAAATTCACTCATTAAATTATAAGGATTTTCTATGTAAAAATTTTGTTACTTTCAGTAGCTATGCAATTTTTAAAATAATAGTAGGCACTACAATTTCGGAAATTTGCGATCTTTTCGACAATTTCCGTTACCATAGAAACCGTTTAAAACTTGTTTCGGAAATGTCGGCTGGGGTTTCGGGATGGGTCCTAATCTCTCATGAAATTTTGCGATTGGTGTGGTTTTCACCCACTCTTAATAGCTGAAAACGGCGGGAAGGAACTCGATTAACAGCGCATGTCTACGAAAGCCGGACGTTCTCTGTTTTTCTTTAGTCATCAGTTTGATTGAAAATTGCGGTAAATTCGAGGTTGGCTTTAGGCTTTAACTGTTACTGTACCTGGTAATGCTAGTTATAATTGAATTCTCTGTCCAATTTTACATTTGTGTATAAAAAAAATTTTCTGGTACGTGGCTAGGTAGATGTACAGTGACATTTTTTAGGCAATCACATGCGGCTGAGTGAGCTGAGTCTCACTGCCTGCCATCTTGTCCAATGACAGTCCAATGTCAACAAAGCCGATACAGAACTGCGCAGTAGGTTGCGCAGTGAAAAACTTCTTGTTTCTGGGTCACAAGTTTTAGCGGCTGTTTCTTACATCTCATCTCCACAAAAACCTACATATCTCAGCTCAGAAATGACATACAAGCCTAAATGAGGTACCATTAGAAAGAGATTGTTTACAGCTATCTAACTGTGCTGGTTTTATTGGTGTAGAGGGCATTTTAAAAATTTCACTGAAGTAGCTAATAATAGCTGTTGCCAAAACATCAGCTATGGGTTATGAAAGTTATTACCCTGCTGATAGCCGAGATGTAGCAAGAAGCTAAAGGGATGTAATTAACAACACAGAACAGTAACAGAAAATTACCAAAGTGGTCTTAGAAAGCAACACAGGAATAAAATAAAATTATGACTTACCACCAGTACTTTCATCTGCCCACTGGAAAAAGTTACAAGACTGATCTCGTGGCTTGCTGCATCCATAAAATTGTCTGCCATTGTTAGGGCCTTGTTTTTGAACAGTTAAGCTGGAACACAATTCAAATGCTGTTTAGAATGAGACTTTTCAACAAAATGGAGCAGACTATAACATTACTGCATCTGGGTGTGATAATTTATTCATTCAATGCATCAGCACAATCAATATTTATGAAAGTAGCTTGGCAGATCCTGCCCAGAGAGAAATGTCCAGTCTAGGTAGACCAGGCACTACGATGTCAGGCCTTTATTACCTTGATTATCTGTTAGAACAGCACTCGTAATAAAGACCGCTCAACATGTACATATGAACAATACTGTTTAGTATTTTTTCCACATAAAAAAATATTTTTCCTAATTTTTGATTGATTGGCACTTTCACGTTTTTTCAAATGTTATATTGCGCTATGAGGAGGCACGGACTCACAGCCCATGGTGATTCTAGCAAAACCTGCTTGCATTAAGAAAAGTCTTCCACAATGATAACATGGGATTTCAGGACCATTGTTGTCAACATTTGTGTTTAGTCTGTTTCTTCTCAGACACTCAGTTCTCATCCCTTCTCCAATCATTTCTTTCTTCATTCCTATTCCCTTCCTGATGTGCCTCCTCCACACAACATGGTCCATGGCATTTTTTCCCCATGAATCCACCTCAATACCTGTGTCATTCATGCCCCGCTTGCACATGTCCTAATATTGCAGTAGAGGTCAGCCTAGATATCTTCACCAGTCTTTAATTCAACATAAAGGACGTCCTTAGGGACTTGTAATGATGCTATAAATAGGGATAACGTCAGGGGATGACTGGCATAATTGGGTAAGTCCCTGATAAAATGGGTTTCACAGAGATATGGTGAAAAGACAAGAGTGAGTGAGTCACGTGTGAATGTGAGATCTGGGGGATTGAGAATCAGGTGGTCATTCGGTGACTGGGCCCCAGACTGGAAGGATGTGAAGGTGAATCTGTGAAGGTGAATCCAGAATGAAGAGTGCACGTGGATCTGAATCACAGTCGAATGAATGTTAGCGCTGAACGATTAGACAGGCAGCGCTATTGAATGATCATTTAGGCCAGCCGTTGTGTTACACGGTTTAATTGTTGAGCCAGCCGTGTACATGCCAGTGTCCATTGTCTGAAGCATGTCTGGAGCATTAATGCGTGAGCAAGGCGAGATTGCTAGAATGGCGTAAGTTGGTTCATCTGTTGATTCGTGTCTTGTGCTACAGTGACAATAAACCTATGAAATGTGTCAGCTGGTGTCGACCGTCATTTGAAGTTGTGTGGCCGTGGAGAGAAATGCCGTCTGGTTAGAATGAGCTGTGACCTAACACCTAGACAACAGAGTCAGTGTTGAATCTGCACTAGAGAGATCAAGTGTGGAAGAGACAGTACATTCATTACAGGACTCTACCATCCTCAGATAGATATCTGATAGATATTGCACAAGTGATGAAAAAGGCCATTCAGTAAGTACAAAAGTTACCCTTTTTGGGTAAGGTAAGTACGGACAATGTTCTCTGAGGAGTTGGGGAAAAAAAGATCAAGGACTGCAGTAGCCGAACAGATGTTTCAAGAGAAAAGAACAGTCCCAATAAAAAGTAACACCCATATAAACGATGACAACGAATAATTAAGCATATGTGACAACCACAAGTTTCGAGGATAATATCAAGAGATGGAAACAACAGACTCAGGGAGTGTACAACTGAGACGAGAGCAAAGAGTGTTGGAGATTCATTGCAGCCAATGTTGACTGTGGAGAGAGTATTTGACTGAATGATTATGACCAGCAACATCATATGAATCACTGTTATTTTAAATTTTTAAATCCAACATACCGGTGTTCAGATCACTCGAGTCATGTGCATTTAATCTGTGCATCTACCGGAGTGAAGTTGGTTTCAAGAATTTTCTCCCAACCTTGTTCTAAAGCACACTTCCATTATTCCTTTCCTCTCAGTCCCTTCTTCAAGCCCAGTCACCAGCAGATGTATAAACACATATACACACACATGTGGTTATGTTATTTAACTTTGCAAACACTAAAAAGTGACAAGCACTGCATAAATTACAATTGTATTGCAGCCAAAATACATCACATTTAAATGGCTGGGGTCAACATCCGAGGACCTCTAGAGTCTCCAGTCTGTAACATGGTGTATGCTAGCATACAGCCATGGTACTTAGCTAACATTCTTGTCAATCCAACCTGAGGGAACTGTTTGCTTGCTCAAAGAGCAACACCACTGGTTCTTTACAAAATGTGAATAAAGATAAAATGTCTGACTTCATCACACCAGATCTTATCCCATCTGGCTTACTCACTCAGTCTGATTCTGCGGTGCAGCTGGTCACAGAGTTTTTCACAAAATATGAACTCCACAGTTCCACTGATGACCTCTATAGGTCTTCTAAATAGCTGCACACATGAACCTACACTCTAAAACAAGTATATACTGGAGCAGTCAGGCCAGTCATGGAATATGCCTCCACTGCATGGGCTGCAGCAGCCAAGACAACAATGGGAAAACTGGACAAGGTTCAGAATATGGGATTAAGGATTGTTCTCGGAGCCATGAAAACCACCCCCATCAGAGAAATAGAAAAGATAGCAGATACCTAACCACTCGAACTCAGAAGACAATACAAAACTCTTTTACAGTATGAGAAATTAAAAAGACTTCAAAGTCACCCACTGCATTTTAAATTTCAAGAGAGAACAAAAAACAGACTGAAGCGTCAGAGCCCCAACCACCTTGCTAGAGAACTGTACAGACAGCACCAAGATCTGCTTGAAAGAGATGTTGCACTGTGCGAAAAACTTAGGCCAGAACCATGGACAAACAAGCCAGAGAAAGCAAATGTAGTCCTAAAGGTACCAGGAATCACTTCAAAAGATGCCCAGACGGAGACACAACAGAGAACCCTGGCTCTTGCTATGCTTGATGAGAAGTATCCAAACACCACTTGGACTCAGGTTTTCACCGACGGCTCTGCTACAGATGCAGTCAGAAAGGGGGGTTGTGGAATTTACATTAAACCCCCTTGCAGTAGAGCAGAAACTCTCTCTCTACCAGCAGGTGACATCTGCACTAACTTCAGAGCTGAGGCAACTGCTCTCCTCTCTGCAGTCCAACATCTCATCACTCAAGAACACAGAGGGCACCAAATTGTTATACTTAGCGACTCATTGTCTGTTCTCCAAGCACTATCCAGCAAAAAACAAGACAAAATAATTGCTGATCTAAGGAACAACTTTGGCTTACTCTCCAAGGAAGCAGAACTGGTCTTGCAGTGGATACCAGCCCACTGTGGTATTCAAGGAAATGAGAGAGCAGATGAGTTGGCAAAAGCTGGGAGTAATCTTCCACAACCTCATCCACCACACAGCTACAAGGAAACCAAAACAGCGCTAAAGCAGTCTTTCAAGCGGGAGTGGAGAAGGCAGAATGGAGATTACAGACCAGAGAGTGACAGCATAAACAAACTCAACAGGAAAGAACAAACATCAATTCTTAGACTTCGGACTGGACACTGTGGTCTTCGAGCACACTTGTACAGGATAGGCATAAAAGAATCTGCTGCTTGTGATTGTGGAGCAGAAAGACAAACCCCTGAACACATACTGCAGTACTGCCCTTACCTCTCCCAGCAAAGACTGTGGATCTGGCCCAAAGGAGCTACATTGCAAGAGAAGCTATGGGGGACCGGTGGCGACCTTAAACGCACAATCCTATTTGTGACCCAGACGGGACTCAATGTTTAGCATGACTGATATCGAACGCAGAAGAAGAACCTACACTCTGGGAATAAACCAATGACCTTAAAAGCACAAGGCCCTAATTTTATAATTTCACAATGGAGACCCAAGATACCCTGATCCAGTAACTAGATAAGGCTGACTCATTCAAAAATGTGGACTTACAATTTTGCTGGGAGCCCGCATTTGCACTGTACTTCAACTGCCTCGCTTGTAGATGGTCTACTGCCTGGACGGTGTTGGGGATGGTTGAAGCTGTTTCTGTTGTATATATCTCTTGTATTGTCACTAGAGAAAAATAAACAATGAATTAACTCCTACACGCCCAGTATTTTCTTCCAGGGTCAACTTAGGATTGTCAGTCTCACTGAAGATTTAGGGAAAGTTAATTTCAAGTTTTTATTTTTAGTGGACATGTGAGAAAAAGGTATATTTGTTAAATCTAATACAAAATTGAAGGTCTTCAATGTGAAGTCTCACCCAATGACATGATAATATAGCAAAAAGACTACTAGAGATCCTGGGGAAAAGAAGAAAGGGTAGACCAATGAAAACATTTATAAAAAGACAAGTAAAGTAAAAGTAAAGGTCTCTTTTCCACGCCTTAAGGCGTATAGGGCTAGACCTTTTTTTTTTTATAGGCCAAACGGCACAAGATGGGTGATGTGGTCAGCATCACGCCAGCCGCCTTTACTTTCTGGGACTGCACCCGGTACCCACTCAAGGCTGGGTCGAGTCAAGGTCATTTTTTTAAAAAGTCCGGCTCCACCAGGAAGCGAACCAACGACCTTCAGATCCGCAAGCGAGCGTCTAGCCGCGAAGCCAAAAGTTTCTTCTAAATGGTGTGATATAAATGGAATTAAAGAGTGGCTCAATACAAAGCTGCGTTAACAGAATGACCAGGAAGCTACATGATCAGCTTCAGAATTGAAATTATAATGAGGTTAAAGTAGACAACTTCTGACGAAAGAGATTTTGATTTTGAATAAGTCCACCTAGGAAATTGACTATCAAGTTTCAGTTCACTTTTAAGATAGGTATTTCACCAATAGTCGGCTCTGTGGCTAAGTTGATGCGAACGCTTTGTAATGCCGGGATCGATCCCAGCTGCGGACCATGCACCTTGCGTTGGTTTCGACAGTGGTATCAAAGAAGCTGACCGTCCAGAAAGCAATGGCAAACTACTGGACGTAAATTTGCCTAGAAAATGGGGTTGGTTCTGCAACGACCTGTAAAGGATATGCAACTAACCTAATTTCACCAATCCACAGAAGCAGTTATGATAGAAAAACCAAAGGAAAGAAGTGAAGAATGCTGCTGCAAAATTTTAATATTTAAAAAAACTGGTATTTTTTATTTTTTTTTAAAGATTTATAATTAAAATTAAAGATAACTTGAACTTACCTTGTAGTTGGCTGCTGGGGCTCATTCTCATCAGCCCAAAGGAAAAAATTGCAATTTGTTCCATTCTGTCCCGAGCACTTGTAGAACTGGCGACCTGGTACGTTTGCATGCAAGTAACACAATAAAAAATGCACATCTTGTCCTTAATTAAACCCATCTCTTAAAAAACAGATTCATATTTTCTAGATATCTCCATTAATTTTTCACTTTTCTAAACATCTGCAGTATTTTTTCACTTGTTTTGTAATATCTGTTGTAAAAACATCCATCAAGTTTCCCACTTTTTCTTAATATCCCCAATAGCTCTCTGCTATCTTTCATCGCTGGACATTTAAATAGTAATCCTATGGAGAAATGGGAAGCAGCAGGACTTCACAGATGCCAGGATACACAGTAGGAGGCCAGTGATGCCTTTCTTATTCCCCACACTCCTTTCATTGTCAACATATCCCGCACCTACCTAACGATAAGGTGACACCAATGTATACAATCAGAAAAACAAATCTTGCCACAACTTTGTCTTCATTTTCATTCTAAAAATGACAGCTAAAGTGTATATTATACCCACTAACTGTTCAACCGAGCTGTGATATTCTTTCAGCAGACATATCTTCAGCAAAACTGGTTTGGTTCAGGTATGCTTTCCTAATTCAATCCAATGACTACCACACGCTTGGCTACTTTAATCGTACCAGCTGCAATCTCAACTCGGAGCTCACTATAACAGTAAAATGCAACCTTTGAGATCAATGTAGCCTGAAGCCATCTCCCGTTCATTTCTCTGTTTCTTTAAAGGAAACAACTATATAGTGCTCAGGGTAAATTCTGACAAATTTTTTAAAATAGTTAATTCACAGTGTCAATGTCAGTTAATGTCAGTGATGCGCTAGGCAGATGTTTTTATCATGGAATATTTCTGGTATTATGAGTGAGTTTTTTCAGCGGAATTAGATTAGACTGATGACTTTGATAATTCTTATGAACTTCCATCATAAACATCGCTGAAACTGAAAGGACAGCATTTCAATTATCAGCAGTGGCAGTCGCAGGTATGTATTTTATGTTACAGGAGTTTGTGCAGACTTTTTTTTGTGTGTGTATGTGCTTTATGTGTGTACTGTTAACTGTTAGATACGTCTGTTGGTGTAATTTTTGAACATTATGGCTCTGTAGCTTAGAGTTAACAAAAATCGTTTCACAACGCAGTCCTTGATGTTTACCAGGGTGCGCTTTCTATAATGGGTGGTTTGTGAAAATATCATTCTTGTGGCTTTCTGACAATTCAGTCAAATACTGTATTAGAAAATCTTGTCACAAAATGGCAAAGAGTCACTCAAATTGCAGAACTGTATTTCACAAATAGGCAGAGCTCTCCTCCAGGATTATCTTAAAAAAAAATAGAAAAATGATCAGTTTATTTTACTGTAAAAAGATATTTTGGCTGGTTTTTTCCCCACCAATCTACAGCCACATGATGATGATGTAAAGCAAGATTACGCAATTTGTGTACCTGAAATTCGTTCTCTATTCAAGTGGGTTAATCTCCATGCTCTCCACTAGACTACAGATATGGCCTGATCCCCAGAACCACCACTAGGAGACAGAGCAGGGTCTTGGTGACATCCGGTTCACCGACTGGATGCCAGCAGGCAAGCTATGAGCTACTGACTACGCTTAAACCGAGGTGCTCTGCTAAGACAATGAACTCGTCACTACAACATTACATCTGCTCAGAACTATATTCTTCTGGTGTGGACATGGGTAACCACGACTCCCTTCTCTGTTTCTGAAACATTAATGAAGTTGATGCTGCTTATATAATTTCCTCTTGACTTAACGAATTATATGTCTTAACGGCCATCGACACTTAATAACACACGCACATTCATTTTTTTTTTTAAATAGTAACGACGGATAACTACATTGGTAGGGTAGTCAGGTTCCTGGAAATTAAGCCTAGAGCACAGCAGTGTTTAGACATGAGTCTGTTTGACCCTACCATGTATTGCAGACTGTATGGAACCAAAGTTTAAATGAAAACAGTGTTGAAAAACATGAATTCCACATACAACCTGTTAAGTCAGAATGGAACTCGGTCACTATCTGAGGAGACCCTGTAATATTATTTCTGCTTTCGATGTACATCTTTGTCTGTCTTCTTTTCTTGTTCAGTATTTATCATACATCAGACTAATCTCAGCACTCCACTTCTACGGACATGCTGCATAATCGCACTCGCCTTTTCTTTAGGGTTATAAGTGTGACACTTGCAGCTCTCAGTATTTCAAGGTTTGTTTCTTGCTCTGTCCACAATATTCTTCTTCATTTTTTCAGAAACCACATCTACACACTTTATCCTCTGTCTAGTTGTGCTATCCAGATGATGCTTTCACAGGTACAATCGATTACCAAACTGTCCAGTGAGGAAGCTGCTCTCCCAGAAAATTAGCTTCAAGCTACTTGAATAACAATGCAAAATGCATCATGCCTGAGGACTCCAGCAAGAATATACACACTGCAGCTTGAATGCATCCTCGTGTGGGTTTCGAGGTCCCATTTGGGGGAGGGGGAGACTAATTAGGGGAGTTTTCTTGGAAGTCGGAGTGCATCTGCCTGAGAGGCGAGAAACCAACAATCTACTTACAAATATATCAGATCTGTAAAATGGATGTGCATGCAAAACTCAAGTTCTTAAACAAGTCCAAGAGTTTACACCTGGCGAATGCTAATAAGAAGAATGGCGACCTGTGTGAATGGAGTTAAGGAAAACAGTTTGCTCAGTACGGTCAGCATGTAAATGGGGTTAGAGACTTTGCTCCATAAGGACTGTCAAGAAGTGAAACAGCAGTGTATTAGACATAATTATACAAAGAAAAGAAAAAAAAAGATAAATCAAGAGAATGGAAAACACATAAACATAAGTACCTGTGTTAGGTCCCTCTTTCCTGACAGTCAGGATAACAGCATCATTGCCACAGCTACAAACTATCTCCTTGCCGGTACCCGAACTATTGCCAGTACCCGAACTATTGCCAGCCCTTGAAATATTGCCAGTACCCGAACTATTGCCAGTACTCGAACTACTGCCAGCCCTTGGTACTGAAGGAGATGAGAACATATTTCTTCTACTACTGTCCATTCGTGAATTTACAGAAGTCAAAGGGTACCTATTAGAGTTTGAAGCTCTAGGAAACTGAGAAGGCTGGGGATTGACCCTGGGACTGAAAGATTGAGCCACACCCAGATTTTGAGGGATGTTCCAGCTTCCACCGGGAGCAACATTCTGTCGGGGATTCAGTGGTCTGACTTCACTGGGAAATCCTCTGTTATGGCTCATTGCATCAGCAGCAGAAGTGTGAAAGTTTCTTGTAGAACTGGTTCCTGAAGAGTCTGCACCAGATAACTGTCCAGCACTGCCACCAGTATGGTTGGTTGTGTTACCACTACTACTGTTGCTGCCTCTACCAGCACTGTTACTTCTGGGACTAATGACAGTGATGTCTGTTCTTGGCACTGCAGCACCATGACCTGAATAAGAGAGATAAACAGTATTCACCTCCATGTCTTGGAATATGAGTTCATACTTCAAAGTAATAAACTATGCTATGTTATTTTGAGAAGAGAGGCACTGGAGAACATCATGATGAATGGAAAGATCAAAGGTTAACAGAAGAAGCTGAGATAGACCAACAGACAATGTTTGACGACTTGAAACAGGAGCATGGTTGAAATACCAAGGGCTGAGATCTGTGGAGAGACGTGAGCGCCTGTGCCGCTGGGCAAGATGATGATGATGATGATCTATTATGTGTGCCTTCTTTGTATAAGTTTCTAATGGGAAATTACTGCTTTGGTTAAATGGTGATGTTAACTGGAGATCTGGAAGAGCAACTAGCAAGGGAAGAAAGTACAAGTGGCTGATCATATATTTCAACTGTGCCCTATCAGGTCATGGCTATAATCATATTTCTAAAATGATGTAACAACACATAGACTTTTACACTTAAAACAAAAAAAAAAAACAAAAAAATACCTTGGCCAGAAAGTGGTCGAATCCTCAGAGTTTCATTTAACATCTCATCGCATCCAGCCACACAGCCAGTGAAACTAAGATATTAGAAAAGAAACAAAAAATGCAGAGTTTCAGTAAACTAACTCTTATTGTGAGAATACTTCCATGTTTGTGTAATTATCTTGGAATACACTGCAGACAGTTTCAGGTGTGCTGAGTGGGTATCTTAAGTCTAGAACACATATAGCAAATCCTTACATTCTTGTTGCGTGACAGACTGGGAGGGAACAAACTTTATTTTCAAAGGGTTACAAATTGGGCACACCATCCCGTCTTATATTCGGCCTTTCCAAGTACTCATCTTTCAAAGCACCATTACATGTTATCGATAATGCATGTTATGTCTACAAAAAAAATATATATAATGAAAAAATACATACATACATCATATATTCACAATCATACATACTCAAAAAAATACACATACTCTCACATGCTCACACATACATACATATAGATATACATACACACACATACACCCACATATACATACATACGTACATACATATATACATACATTCATACATACATATAAGAGACAGAGAGACAGACAGAAATGTAGTGCTGGTGAATGATGACTGAAACAGACAGATCAAAGACACACCAGTAACTTGGAGGTCCATACAACAGACTGCCCCTTAAGCCACATGGTAGAAAATCTACATGATGAAACATTTCTGAGACTTATGAGGTCATCATTATCATCAAGTGCCTTGCCGACTGGCATGGACTGTCAAGAATCTTGTCACATTGTCTTCCTCTCTCTTTCCAGTGGTCACAACATGGTCCAGTTTTTCTCTACCCAAAACAGGGCCAACAAGTGATGACTGTCTCCTTCTGCTTACAATAAGTTGTCTTTTGGCCCTCACCTCTTTCAAATCATCTGGAATACTCATTTTGGCTGCCTAGGAAATTTTTAGCATTCTTCTGCAAAACCTAACAAACTGTTTGGCTTGTTTGCTAATTAATTATGAGATAGAGTGAAATGTACTCTCTCTTTTATAATGTCACTGGAATAAAGAACTGCTGTAAATGTAGTCACTAGATGCTGCCACAGAGCTGTGATACTGCTGGGACTTGAAAACATACAGGTTGAAGCTTTATGAGATCTGGGGCCCGCTCTATTTCCCACTGATTCTTCAATCTTTAATTTGAGAATTTTGTGATTCTAGAACACAGTCGTAGACCACAAGGTGACCAAGAAGACGACGGAGAGATAATGTCCAGACAGACCTACAAACACTTGGTGTCACGAACTGGTGAGAGAAGGCCAACCAGAGAGATGAGTGGAGGCAGGTGATATCTCCAGCAATGAACCTCAAGAATGCTTAGAATGTTGAAGAAGAAGAATACACTCAATCAAAGTGCTTTTTTTCTCTCACAGTTTATACAAAGGCAGGCGACCAGAAATTTTAGGAATCTTAAACACAATCTCTGCTTTGTGGGATTAAGTGTTTGGTAATGCTTTCAGTAGATATATTTGAAACAAAAATGAATTAATTAAACACATTTTTTTTTAAAAAGAAAGAAAGGAAATAAACATACACATTGGACATTGACACAGGAACATTTCCAGGTCTAAATGTGAACTGCAATTTCTTGACCGGCCCCGGCTGGCACTGGGAAGGAAAACAGTTTAGCTTCAATTTCAAACAATGACACAGTTAAATCAAATTTTAACTGTCAATATTCTATTGGCTATTATGTTAAATATAGCTGTGATAATCCAACGGCTAGCAGGAGTGCCTATCAGTATGGTGTTCTTAGTTCTAAATTCCAACTAAGGGGGAATTTATATTTTTTTATAAAAATTTTTAAACAACAATGTCTCCCAGACCAAACCAGCCCAAACGCAGGTACAGGAAATGTTCTTGGAAGGAAAAGTAGTTTATAAGATATTTTTACCACCCATCAAGTGTCTACTGGTGTACAAAAAATTATAGGGCTGATGCAATATGCCCAATAAGTCTCAAGATGTTGGTACAGGTTAATTACATGTTTACTGTTATGTTATATTTGTGGCGTCTGGTAAAGGTAATTTACATGTTTGCTGTTATGTAATAAATGTGGCGTCTAGTAAAGGTAATTTACATGTTATGTTATAAATGTGGCATCTAGTAAAGGTAATTTACATGTTTGCTGTTATGTTATAAATGTGGCATCTAGTAAAGGTAATTTACATGTTTGCTGTTATGTAATAAATGTGGCGTCTAGTAAAGGTAATTTACATGTTTGCTGTTATGTAATAAATGTGGCATCTAGTAAAGGTAATTTACATGTTTGCTGTTATGTTATAAATGTGGCATCTAGTAAAGGTAATTTACATGTTTGCTGTTATGAAATAAATGTGGCATCTAGTAAAGGTAATTTACATGTTTGCTGTTATGTTATAAATGTGGCATCTAGTAAAGGTAACTTACATGTTTGCTGTAATGTAATAAATGTGGCGTCTAGTAAAGGTAACTTACATGTTTGCTGTTATGTAATAAATGTGGCATCTGGTAAAGGTAATTTACATGTTTGCTGTTATGTAATAAATGTGGCATCTAGTAAAGGTAATTTACATGTTTGCTGTTATGTAATAAATGTGGCGTCTAGTAAAGGTAATTTACATGGTTGCTGTTACATATGTGGTGTCTTATAAAGCAACTGTGATATGTGTATGAGTGTGCACATAAAAACACATCAATGCATACATATATACATACATACATAACACACATCCAAAAAGAGCCATGACAGTGCATTGGCTAGTTCACATGCTGCTGGCTCAGAGGTCATTTGTCTGACTTGTTTAAAGGCAGATTTTTAAAACTGGCCTTGGGTCTCAGGTTGAACAAGGGTAACGGTAACAAAATATGGAAGGTAAGGGCGGTCAGCATGACATTGAAATGACCTACAGAAAGTCAACTGGTATATTAAAAAACAAAGGATCAATCCTCCTCATGTGACCTCTTGTGAAACAAATCAACCACATTCTCTACAAGTGTCCTGCATTCTCAAATTTAAAAGAAAGTTACTATAGCCCTCTCCAACAGGTTACCAGCAATGACAAAGTCTACAGGTTCCTGGACCAGGCTTCATGTACCTACATATCAATATCATTTGGTTGCCAAGTGTAGACAAGTCACTAGGATTAGGATCAACATTAAAAGATGGAACACAAAGGAACTTAACAATCTGGCAAATGTAATCCAACACTATATTTCTTTTATTTAACATGAGAAATCTCTGAAAGCTTAGAACATGTGGGATACTATAGGTACTACTTACAATATGGCAAGGCTCATCTGTGACATGGGCTTGCACAACAAAATCTGGCAGCCAAATGCTGGCTTTGCAGTTTGGATATCCAGAACACCCGATGTAAAATCTGTGAATCAACAGAATACGGCCACACAAAAATTTTAATATTCTCTCACACACACAGAGGAGGGAAGGAGACAGAGAAATAGGTTGAGAGGGAGAAGGAGAGAGAGGCGTACATTACACATACATACACATAGAGACAGAGAGAAAATTATGGAGAAAGGCATTATTATACATTCAAGTATACAGAAAGAGAAGAATGAGCCAACCAGTTACTTAGAAAAGAGTAATTCCACAGCAGACAATGCCAGAGAAGTATAACTAGCAGGTGATAGATCAGTATGTCAACAGCTTAAATATTGGCCCCACCCATCAATGTTCAGGTAACATGGATACAATTACAGCTGAACTCATACTTCATGCACGTTCAAGGTGTCAGAGATATTGGGAACTTATTTAGCAAACCAAAAACACACCAAGAAAAACTTTGTGACATTCAAAAGGGCTGAATGAAATAATGTTCACCCACAGCATATGAAAACAGCGCATCTATTCAAGGTTTAAAATATTTTGTTTAAAAAAGAACATACACTCAAAACATAAAGATTAAAGAATTAATAAACATCCAACCAACCCTTTTCCATCTTTTTTTGTTCGGAGTGTCATTGGATTTCCACATCTAGGACAAGTCATCACCACGCTCGGGATGTTATCTGTCTCCCCTGTAAGAGGATAGAGATAGTTAACATTTTAAAAATTCTGTGTGTGGTTTCGAGGCCTCATTTTGGGGGGGGAGGGGGGGGGGGGGACAGAATGATCCACTGCACCTTACCATCATGTTGTAAAACTTAATTAGGGTTTTGCTGAAAAAAGATGTGTAGGGCCAAAATACGTTGATATCAGCCTAAATGTTAACCACAATCTTCTCAGAGCAAACACAAAAGAAAAACAATCTATTTAAAATGACCCGTATTGGAAAATGTGAAAACTTACTAGCAAAGAAGTGTACTGAATTGTCCAAAGACGACAAAAGTATCTCCATTTTAAAGTCATATGTTAATCTTTAGAATAGTTTTAGATTACCAAAGCAACATGATAGCTCACTGCAAAGTAGTGGTATTAAAATACTGATTTAACTCTTTGGAGACAACCAGGCTGAACTATAGGCAACTACTACATGTGTTCATGAAAGCCTAAAAGGAACAAAACACAAGACTCATTTGATTCAGTATCTTCGTAATGTGGGGATCAATTGCTAACCTTCAGCTGACGTTAGTCACCCTTTGAGGTTGTTAATCCCTGAAAAGGCCGCTAAAACAATTTCTTCGCTGTCACAATGCTTCGTTCTTCTGTTGATTTACCATAGGAGTTTCAAGTCTCTGTCCTATTTTTGTGTTAGATCTCTTACTTCCCAATGCATTCTATCTTCTTCTTCTTCTTCTTCAGCATTCCGAGCCCTTGAGGTTCATTGCTGCAGATATCACCCGCCTCCATTCCTTTCTCTGGTTGGCCTTTTATTTCCAGTTGGTGACACCAAGTGTTTGCAGGTCTGTCTGGATATTTTCTCTCCATCGTCTTCTTGGTCTGCCTCGTGGTCTACGACTATTCATCTCCCTCATGTATACAGTTTTTACTTCTCTGTCATCTGACATTCTTTCAATATGCCCCAACCATTTCAGTATTCTATAGATTCGTAAATCTGGTCACTTGGTTGTTGCCGTTCTAACTGTGCATTGTACTTTCATTATCACTTGTATACTGTTATGCTAATTTGCATAAAGACAAGGTCGAGTAGTTGAGCCAAAAACATTGTTTACCACGCATACATTTTCAGATGATGCAGTTTTACGGGTAGGCCAGCATGTTATCAAATGGTTGCTTTAGTTCAAACTTGAACGAGAATTTTCCAGACTGTTAAGCAAAAATATAATGTTCTAATAAAACTTTTATTCTTAGAATATTTATTAAACGTAGTTTTATTTGTCTCTTAGCAATAAGACTCAAAACCCAAGATTTTTGATAATTTTCACAATAAAAGCCAAGAACCCCAGACGACAACCAAAAAACCCAGATCTTGGGGAAAACCCAGCATTGGCAGCCCTGTCCTTATCTGGTGCCTCGACAACACCTGTTTCACATACAAAGGAAGAAAAAAATAAAAACAAAACAAGCATAACCTACCCACATTATCCGGGAGAGACTGAGCCTGGCCAAGGTACTGAGACAAGGCTTCATCCAATTTCTGGGCCTATGTTTTTTATATCGAAAACAATATAGGATAATTACCACAAATGAACAAGAAACAAAAAGAGAATACAGTGACTAAAAATATATTTCATACATTAAAAAGATAAGAAATTAAAGACAATAATTTACCAATCAGTTGAGTTATAGCCATCATCATACCACTCAGGACATTTCCATAAACGCTCCATATCCCATATCCAGCAGCTAGTGCACAATTTACAGTTACATATACACTCAACACTATTAAATGGTGCAGAAGCATAGACAATAAAGAAACAATTGAAAACATGCTATGAGAAAACATTGGGGATGTTAGCAATTGAAGACATAGCCAAAATGGTTGCTTTTCAGAAAAGAAAAGAAATGATGTAGAGAAGCACATAAAAGGACAGCATTTAATAAAAGATTTCTAGTAAAGGATGCACACCCCACCCCCCTCTCCCCCACCTGAGGCATACCAGACAAAGACATGTCACACACAGATCATATACAAAGGGATATCCGCAGCCTCCATACACTCCCTACATGGCTCCATGAGATTTCTGGCTGTTTCTCAAGCTGAAAAGGAACCAATTTGAGTCATGAAAAGACTGTGTGAACATGATGGTTGAGGAAAAACCCACCTCAGATGCCTCCAAACAGCAGCAGGACTACTTGGAGAAGTATAAGCAGTCACAAAGTGACTACTCTGAAAAGGATTAACTTGAGGTTTTAAACAAACCTGTAGGCGAGTAACTGTACTTTTCTTGGCCCTACGTAGGATACTTTCTAAACAGACCTTTCCCTGTGTGGGTTCTGGGGCCCTATTATAGGGAAAACAAGAATAGACCCAGTGCCTACCCAAAAGCAAGTTTACAGCTGGTGAACGCGAAGAAGAAGAAAAAACAGACCTTAAATAAAGGGACATATCACTCCCTCACGAGATCGAGAGAGAAAGAGAGAGAGTATTCAAACCCTACCTGTCGACATGCCTCAATAAAGACCTCCTTGTATTTCTGAATCTGCACACTCAACACTTCTGAAATGATCATACACAATGTTAGTTTTACCACACAAAACCCATATAAGTAAAAGTGGCATCTCTAACTGGTTCACTGTCAATGATATATGGATAACAAATGGGTGGCTGTGGTTTGAACAGGCCCCTTTCACTAGTACAACTAATCCATAAGACGCTCATGTATATATTATGTGAAATATACAGGAATTTATGATAATCTTCTTCTTCGTCATGCTCACCAGCTGTAAACTCTGGCAGAAAGTTCTGGTTGTTTATCCACTGCTGGACTGCAGTCCTGTTTTTAGAACCTGAGTGTTGGATGTGCATCCGTTTTACAGATCTGACTCATTTGTATGCAGACTGCTGGTTCCTTTCCTCTCAGGCAGATGCACTCCGACTTCGAATGAAGCTCCCAATTAGTCGACTCTTACGACATGCTTTTGGGTAGGCAGTGGGTCTATTCTTGTTTTCCCTATAATAGGGCTCCGGAACCCACACGAGGGATTTATGATAATGAAAGAATAGATTGGCTGACTTCTAGAGCTGCCTATTTTTCTAGGCAATTCTCAAATGGACAAATCCTCAAAAGTGCAAGTTATCAATGAATGCGTTATGACTAATTATGTAGTAGGCAATGAACCAGTAACGTAAATGACTTCAGAAATGTCGATTGAGTCCAGCCCTATGGCAGTATTTGCCTTGGGACTACCTTACCTTGTGTATTTGTTACAACCTGAAGACAAAAGGAAGAAACATTTCAAAACATGTAACTTTTCAGCTGGACAAGTCACAGAGCTTTTTGCAACTGGTAGATTACCATGTTGTTATTAAAAATCCCTGTGTGGGTTTCAGGGCCCTATTATAGGGAAAAAAAGAATAAACTCACTGCCTACCCAAAAGTATGTCGTAAGAGTCGACTAATAGGGAGCTTCTTCGAAACTAAAGTTCATCTGCCAGAGGCAAGGAACCAGCAGTCTGCATGCAAATGAGCCAGATCTGTAAAACGAATGCACACACACAACACTCAGGTTCTGTAACAGAACTGCAGTCCAGAAGTGGACAAACAACCAGAACTTTCTGCCAAAGTTTACAGCTGATGAACGCAAAGAAGAAGAAGAAAGATTATTGAAAAAAGTAAACACTCACCTTCTTTTGTTTTCCTTCCTTCACATATCCTACAAAAAAAAAAATATGTTAAAAAAAAACTTTGCACAAATCTACAGCAATAAACTAGGTTTAATATAAACTAAATCAAAGAACATAACATACACTTTAAACAAGAAACAAGAAACTTGTTATCAATAAAACAAACAAAAACTGTCCAACTGTTAAATTCACCATACTGGAAAAAAAAAACACAGCAATATTTGTTTATCTATATATCTTCTTCTTTTGTCAAAATCTGCTTGTGCCGATAGGCGTCGCAGTTTATCAGATGATCGGCAACCGAGCCAGGGCGCGCTCAGTCGCTTCATATGCCGTGATGTTATGAAGTCTCAAGTTGTCCGTGACTCCTTCAATCTATCTTCTTCTTGGTCTTCCCCTGCCTCTGGGTGTTTCGATTTTCATGTTGTATGCTCTTGATGCTGGCATCGTTGGTTCCATTCTCATTAGGTGACCAAACCATTTCATTCTTTGCTTCTCAATAAATTTAACGATGGGTATGGTTCCAACAGTTCTTGTAATCACATCGTTTCTCACTCGATCTCTTCTGGTTTTATTTGCAGCCATTCTCAAACATCTCATTTCATTTCACAGGTGGTTATCTATATATACTTTGTCTATTTATGAGATTTATAACAAGACAGATGAAATTCTTACAGTTTCAGATCTGCCTCCAGCTCAGCCCGCAGGTTTGGTTTGGACATTTCATAACCCATGCTGTCATAGCCTGTCAAATGGGAGAGGACAAACAAGCTTCTTATTAGCAGGTATTGCAAAAATAACATTATAGCACTCAGGACTAACCTAGAGGTGCTCTAAGTTCTTCAGTAAATGCTGCAAGCTGCAGATGTTAGTCTGTCTCATAAGATTGGTAAAAAACAATGGATTTGCTCTATCAAACCTTTCTCTGAGCTAGGCCATACTTTTTGTGTGTTGTTATTTTGTCTTCAACTACAAGTTGTTCACAGCAGTGCTCCAAGTACTTCCCCTGTACATCATAAGTGTTCTTCTCCTTCTTTATGTTCAACGGCTGGAAAGCTGTGAAAAGATTTATGCATTTGGCTCGTTGTAAGCAGACTTCTGGTTCCTTGCCTCTCAGAGAGATCCACTGCAACCTAGAAGGAAACACCGCTAGTAAGTCAACTTTTATGACAAGCTTGTTATGGGGCAGTGAGCCTAATCTGACCCTTCCCCAAATGGGGACCTGGAATGTTAACGGAGGATGAGTGTTCTAAACACTGTTGCTTTTATCATGAGTTTAATAAGTAAATTTGGTGTTCAGCGACAGTTTTGTGTTTTACATGATTAACTTTGCTACAATCAAGATTTTTACAAAAGGATACTACTCTCTTTATACTTAAAAAAATATGTACTTTTTTCACATAAAAGGGTTCTTTTCTTTAAAAATAAAAAAATTACAAGTTGTGGAATGACATGAAAGTATGTGCCTAAACTTTAGTTGATTCTATACATCTCAGCCTCACCTTCCACTCAGAGGCAATTCAGCTTTATCTTTCACCCACAGACAACTCAGAATTACCTTTCACTCAGAGACAACAGTCTCGCCTCCACTTAGACACATCTCAACTTTACATCCTTCTCTCACACCTAGAAACAACAGAGCCTTACCCCCAACCCCAAGACAACTCAACTCAATCTTACCCTCCTAAACACGACAAATGACCCCCACCCCCGAACAACTCAGCCACCACTCCATCTCCACCAAGACAACTTAATCTTACTACATCCAAATCCAGAGATACAACTCAGCCTTACCTTCAACAAGACCCATGCCTAGATGACCAGGAACGAATCTCCCATCAGGTCTGAGACCCACATACATGCGAGACTTCACAGTCTCAATGTGATCTGCATGAGTGGCATCTGTGCCTGCAAGAGAAGGAATGTATATTCATGGATTTATTACTGAAGGCATCTAGCCACACTGGTGTAGTGTGGGTTCAAATCTGCATAATGCCAGATTTTCTTCTAACATGACCTTGGCTCCCAGGTCGACCCAGGCTGAAATGGGTACCAAGTAAAAGTCCTGGGAAGTAAAAGTGGCTGGCATGATGTTGACCACATCACCCATTGAGGGCTGTTTGGTCTACAAAAATGTGAGCCAATATGGTGAATAGGCAAGTTTATTGTTTTAGTCATGGCAAGTTTTTTCCTTCTGACAATAGCTGACCACTGCGTTTTCATCCATATATAGACTGAGAGGATATAGTTTTGTTGGCACTTCTGATGGCTGCCTTATGCATTTAATGCATGTGTATGCTTTTCAATTTGCTGAGACTGCAGTCTGGGCTAATTTTTTCCACAAGGAATGGTGACTGACATTTCGTGTGGTTTTTGTTGGCACAGAAATGGAGTAACTATGGAGTGCCCTGTTTAATATGAAGTTGACCTGTAATTACCTGATTGGACAAAGGTAATGAATAATGATGCCACGAAAACACAATAAGTAATAAAAATACAGCCTAAAATCACTATAAATGGTAAAACACACTGGTGCAAAAATATCCTAATTGATAAAACTGACTAAAAATTAAGCATTACTACCAACATATTTTAATGAACTTGAGAATTATTCTTCAAAATCCCTGTGCTGGTTCCAGGGCCCTGTTGTACGGAGAACAAGAAAATACCCACTGCCTACCCAAAAGCATGTTGTAAGAGTCGACTGATTGGGGGCTTCCTTCGAAGTTGGGAGAGCATTTGCCGGAGAGGCATGGAAACAACAGTCTGCATACACATTAGCCAGATCTGTAAAACAGATGTGCACGCAACATTCAGTTTCTGAAACAGGACTACAGTCCAGAAGTAGACAAACTACTAGAACCTTCTGCAAGAGCTTACAGCTGGTGAATGTGTAGAAGAAGATTCTTTAAAAAACTTTTTTTAATGTTATAAATAAAGATAGAATTTTATTACTGATAAAGAAACCATTTCTTGTCACTGCCATATTCAAAAACAATCATACCAATTCCGTGCTTTTCCATCAGGGCAATGAGATCTGCTTCTGTCAACAAAGGGGGAGCACTTGTTTCTCCAGCAATGATCTAAAAATAATTACATCCGTTGCAGTTATTTTATGAAAACTTTTTTTTTTTTTTTTTTTTTACAAAAAGGGCCTTCGGGGAAACCAAAGGGAGTCTACAACAGTCCTTTTAAAAATGAACAAAACATTTACGACAAAATGGAGGACTCAATGAAATTATGGTGCCGTGGCTAGCATTCTTCTTCTTCCTCTTCTTCTGCTGCCTTTTATCCCTCGATGAAAATGACTTTCAAACCAACTAGTTTCTAGTGTGGGTTTTTGGGGCCTGATTGTTGGGGAAATAAGAATAGACCTACTGCCCCTAACAAACATGTTGTGAAAGACGACTAATTAGAGAAGTTCCCTTTTAACTCTGAGTGCATGTGCCTAAGAGGTGATGAACAAACAGTCTGCAAAAAAAATAAGGCAGATCTGTAAAATGTATGCTCACACAAAACTCAAGTTCTGGAACAAGTCCAAAAGTGGATGAAGAGCCAGAACTTTCTGCCTCATTTTACAGCCAGTGAACAAGAAGAAGAAACCAACTGGTCAAGCCTAATGTAGACCTGTTCATGAATGGTTTGCAATCTGTTTTCTATGCATCACTAATCACTGCCATCGTGAGAGCAAACAGACTGTGATGAGTAGGGCATACAGAATGAATGGCAGATGACAGAGAGAAATAAAATGCATACATAAAATAGATGAATAGGGGGCAGACCTAGATGATGATGGAAAGATAACATATAGGTAGACCTACAAATACTTTGTCAACAAAAGGAAACAGAAGACCAATCATAGAGATGAATAGAGGTGGATGATATCTGTAGTAGTGAACCTCAAGGGCTTGGCATGCTGAAGAACTTGTTGACATACAACACAATGAGTGCGGACTGTTCTATAAAAACGTAGTCATTATATGCCTGATGCGCCTAATGCATTAAAAGAGTCCTTGCTGTTCCATGCATTATTAAAATTCTCTAGGACTTAAATAGTTCATGCACACATATACATCCCCCTACTTAGAGTTTGCAGCAATAATTTAGAAACAAAATAAAATAGAGTGTGTAAACACAATTTATGCTATTCAGGAAATAATAATATAACATCACTTCTAGGACCACAATTATGTTCACGTTATCTGCATGTTCTTCTTAAGCAAGATCGTGTTAACAATGTTTTACTACATTATCTTTTGCTGCTATAACATAATATCAACCCAAACTCCTCTTTCCTTTAAAAAATACAAATAAACACTGGACGTTTGTTATAGTCACCTAACAGGCCACATGTGTAGCAGTCACTCTGTGTTAAACTTGTGGCAGAGAGCCTAATAGAAATATTTGTTCATTATGAAAGAAACAAGTCTTAACAACCATACTTTGCTTATGTTATCTATATGATATTAACATTATTATAATGAAAAAGTAGAGAAAAAAGTACCTCAATTGAATTAGGCTCAAACTGGTCACCTTGTCTGTACAGTGGAATTTCCTAAAACATCACAAACAAAAACCATACAAGCATTAAATGAAAGCCTGTTTTTTGTGACTGCATGAAGACATTGTTGGTGTATTGTGTGTCAGGTCTTGGTCAGATATGACTGAGCTACCGTATAACAGTAGCCGGTACCACCTGTCTTCTGATACACTGAATGTTGGGCGGTGTATACTAACCCAACAACCCATTTTGAGCCAACGGCTTCGGGCGGAGGAGCGCATTGGGGAGGATACTAGCTTTATCCTAGGAAGAGGAAATGCAATCTAAAAACTTTGCGTTATGGCAGGGCAAACCAGGCCCTTCACCTTGGCTGGCAGCTGGTCCAGGAGGGAAGCTCTGACAGGCAGACAGAGCACTGCTCTTCTGATCTGGCAGCTTCTGCAACCTGCCTCGTTCCAAACGTACTGGTTTTACCTTTCCATTGGAGTAAACAAGGCAGGTCGAGGGAGGGATCATTATGGATGGGCAACATATCGTCTCAACAATACTGCCCAGACTTTGTGCTATGGAGAGGAGGAACTTCATCCCTGGCCTTAATCGGTCTCGGAAACAAATCGAGAAGCAGCAGTTACGGGTTATACAAGAGTTTGGATGAAACCAAAGAGAATTTTCACTTCAAAAAACAAATATATCCAAAACTAAAGACCCTTAAAAGTGTTTTGAGTTTCAACAACAGCTTGAAGATGCTTTCACTGATATCCAGGATAACTCCACAGCAAGCCTAAAATGGGATGAAATTAGGGAGACTGTTTACAAAACAGCTGTATCAGTCTATGGGATTAGAGAAAATAGAAGTAAGGACTGGTTTGAAGCAAATAGCCAGACACTCCAACCTTTAACTGACAGCAAAAAGGCAATACTCCCCAGAAACAAGGAAAGAACAACAAGGAACACTCACTGAATTAAGAGCAGCTAGAAATCATTTGCAAAAAGTAGCTAGGCAGTGTGCCAACAACTACTGGATCCAGCTATGTGAAAGCATTCAAAATGCTAGCAGTGATGGTAATGTTAGAGGCATGTCTGAGGGGATCAAGAAGGCCATCGGTCCTACAATTAAAAAAAGTGAACCACTAAAGAATTTGAATGGGGAGATTAATAATGACAAGAAGTAGCAGCTAGATAGATGGGTGGAACATAATCGGAGCTTTACTCAGTTGATACTAAACTAGCAGATGGTGCTCTTAATGCTCATGGAGACGCTATCAACTCTTGACTATATGGACACATTTCCAACAGTTGTAGAAGCTAGGAATGCTATTGATGAATTGGCTTCAGGTAAAGCCCCAGGCAAAGATGGAATTCCTACTGAAATCATCAGGAGTAGGAAAGACATTCTAACCCCACACATCCATCAGCTAATAAAACTCTGCTGGCAAGAGGGAGGTTCCGTAAGATTTCAAAGATGCAAGCATCTTAACTATGTACAAGAACAAGGGTGATCGGAGTGACTGCAATAACTACAGGGGAATATCACTGCTGTGTACTGTTGGAAAAGTGCTTGCGAGAATTGTTCTGCGAAGACTACAGATCCTGGGGGATCGCGTTTACCCTGAGTCCCAGTGTGGCTTTCGTGGGAACTAATCTACCAATGATATGATATTTTCGTTCAGACAGTTGCAGGAAAAAGGCCGCAAAAAAAATCATCCACTGTATGTTGCTTTTATTGATCTTACCAAGGCATTTGATTTGGTTAGTCGAAAAGGTCTGTTCGGCGCACTGAAGAATATTGGGTGTCCACCTACTCTACTGAGCATTATTGAGTCGTTCCACACAGGTATGAAAGGTACAATCAGCTTTGATGGTGTAACATCAAAGGAGTTTTTAATCAAAAATGGAGTGAAGCAGGGGTGTGTACTTGCTCCTACACTCTTTGCAATATACTTTTCACTTCTTTCGACATATGCCTTTCGAGATCAGGAGGGTGGTATTTTCATTCATTCTCGATCTGACGGCAACCTTTACAATGCTCGCAGGCTGAAGGCCAAAACCAGGATAAGAAAGGTACTTATCAGACAGCAGCTGTTTGCAGATGATGCCGCAATAACCACCAACTCAGAGGAGGAGCTGCAATGTTTACTATCTGCCTTTGCTGATGCGTGCTGTGAATTTGGACTAACAGTCAGCAAAAAGAAGACAAAGGTAATGGTGCAAAGTGTCAATGACAGACCTAGTCTACATTGACGGTGAAGAGCTTGAGACAGTAGACCATTTTACCTATCTGGGTTCCATTGTGAATAGTAAACTATCGCTGGACCAAGAAATTAACATCAGGATAGGTAAGGCAGCAACAACAATGAGTAGATTGACAAAGAGAGTTTGGGAGAACAGAAAGCTCACAATTAAAACAAAAACCCTTGTCTATCAGGATTGTGTTCTCAGCACTCTGCTTTATGGCAGTGAAACTTGGTCAACCTATTTGCACCAGGAGAAACGGCTTAATAGTTTAAGAGCAGGTACTACAAAAGTCTTTTCCATGCTCAGTCTAGGAAGGCTTAGGTGGCTGGGTCACACTGGGCCACACCTAGAGAATGGAGGACGGCAGAGTCCCTAAGGACATCCTATATGGTGAATAAAAGACAAGAAGAATATGTCGAGGCCGACCTGTACTACGTTATAAAGATGTGTGCAAGCGGGACATGAATGATACAGGTGTTTAGGCGGATTCATGGGAACAAAATGCAATGGACCGTGTTGTGTGGAAAGGGCATATCAGGAAGGGAATGAGACTGAAAGAAGAAATGATTGCAGAAAGGGTGAGAGCTGAGCATCTGAAAAAAAAAAAAACGGATTAAACAGAAATGGTCCTGAAATCCCATGCTATCATTGTGGAAGACTTTTCTTGACACGGGCGGGTCTTGCTGGTCACACCATGGGGTGCGAGTCTCATGCCTCCTCATAGCGCAATATAACACTATCGTCTGGAAGGTGTCAAGGAAGCTGTAGCTAATTTCTTCTTCTTTAAGTCCATGCAGTTTGGCGTTGGTATTCATGTCTATCCACAACCTTCTGCCTTGTGTGCCTTTAATCAACTCTAACACAGATTACCCTCCAAGCCAGGATGTCAAACTGTTCAGCATCTTTTGCCTTGGTCCCTCTGCATTTCCTTCCTTCCAGTTTTCCTACTGTCATGATGTACTCCAGTTTTCTGCTTCTCATCACATGACCAAAGAATGTAGATTGTCTCTTTCTGATGTGGGCAATCAGTTCTCTTCGTGATTTGGTTTCTTTCAAGATGTCCTTATTACTCTTTTTTAATCTGTCCAGGGTATTCTCATCATTCCTGTATAAAACTACATCTAAATTGTTTCACTAATCGACCAACTAGCTAATATTATACCTAAATCCGGAGCTGACCATGACTCTCCAGTTATATCTAACATTTGCTTCTTCTTTGCCTGCGTTCAACCTCAGCCATGCTAAATGTTCAATTCCATCAGGGTCACAGGCAGGACCAAAGTAGCAACCAGTCCCTCCACAGCTTGTCTGGTCACTTTTGAACTCCAGGACATTTGCATTAGCGCTACGTCCCCATTTTCAGCAGGCGGCACAGAATTCAAATTCTGATGGTACCAGTAGCAGTCTGATTGTATGTCTGTCTTTCCTTACCCTTGAGTGTTGACTGTGAACAAATGCCAAGGTCACTACGCGCGGTGCAGTTTTCTTCAGATTGATGATCAATCTGCACTGCTCACTCGCTCCTAAAAGGTCTCAATAGCATCTAGCTTGTCATGCATCAATTTACCAACAAGGGGTGCAGAACAAGTCCATCTGCCTGTCTGTTTTTGAAAACACCTGCATACCCTGTACAGTATACATAAAAATGATGCTAACTACTCACCATCTCTGAAGCCATGCTTGCGACTCTGCATGGAGCATATTTTCTCAGCATGCTTTATCAGTCTGTTACAAAAAAGATGTGTGTGTGCAGTTGGTTTTTATGACACAACAGCCTTGAAAGATGCAAAATTGGAAAAAATTCAAAAGAAATTTCTGCAAACCTTTGCATTCCATTTCTCATAGGGATACACCTCAAGGTAATTTCTGGCCAGGATCATCAAGCCCTGAGTTGTAAACTGGCAAATAAAATAGAAATGGAACAGAAATTATGATTTTAAAAACTCTGCATCAATCAAATCTTTCACTTCTATCTTTTACATCCATCTAATCTTTCACTTTTTCTTTTACATCCATCTAATCTTTCGCTTCTGTCTTTTATCTCACACTGGAGCAAAAGTCCTCTGGTATATCATACTAAGCCCTCCAGTCATTTGGTATACCTTGTGAATCCTCTACTATTTTTTTCAACAGACACTATTTTTTATAAAGTCATTTAGTATTTTGTGCACTGGCCTGACTGATGGCTGGTTGCTCTGTTATGAATCCTCTGGAAAGCTGTGAGTTTTAATTCCTGAATAAGATACATATTCAAGTTGACATTTATCACAGGGGCACTGGCAAAGGGTCACTATGTCGCTCTTTGAACCTTCTTTAAGCTCACACAAACCAGCAAGTATGTAAGACAGGCATTAACACTTCACAAGTAAAAAATGACCTTTATGCAGACCACAAGACCAACATAAAGGGCCCAGACATGTAAATATGGAAATTATTCCTCCCCACTACACTTAGATGGCAGAAGTGGTTTATGATGATAATGACAATATACACCTAGGCACAGTAAGCCCTAAATCTCGGCACATAAAAAAGTGCAACCTTAGCCATCAAAGTTGGCACACAAAAATCAATATCACAATTATAACTACGGCTTTCAGCAGACTGAATGTAGTCATATTTGTTTTCTTAAACAGAAGGAACAAATGTCACAAGAGTAGAGTTTCATATTAGAAAATAGCCTTGGTTATGATGCAGCACAGTACATTTGGGTGTCTGGGATTAGGCTTTGGTTTATTGTTCATTGTAGAGATCATCTTCATCGGACACGATCATAGGTGCTCCTATCTACTCCTGAGTATGTCTCCAAGTGTTTTTAGGCTAACAACTCCCATTCTGTTCTGGCTAATGTAATGATGGGTGGCTCCCACATGGTTTTCCTGTCTTGTGGCTCCAACTGGTACACCCAGGGTAGCAGTCTATTCAGTGAAAAATCATTGGTAGGTAATGTTTATCTTACAGGTCTGTGGTATGTCCTGTCAACAGACTACAAGCCAATGCACAGAGGCAGTTTGCCAGTTTTCATATGTGCCAAACTAACAATGATGCCAAGTCAGTACACTGGCACATCAACTATCTTTTAATAATGACATGATATATTTCCACCAATACAGCTCTAGGGTGTGTCTTATCACCACTGCTGTTTATCACCTACATCGACAGTATATGCAAGAATGCCAAGCCCATGAGTGAAAATGTTAGTAAGATCAACGAATTACTCTTTGCAGATGACCAGGCCTTGATAGCAGATACAGCCATGTAATTGCAACAACATCTAACATCCATGAATGAAGAATGTAAAACAAAAAACATGAGAATCAACACTGAAAAGACAGAAGTAATGTCAATAGGGAAAAAAAAAGACAGATCTAAACATAGCAATAGAGTGCAAAGGCATTAAACAGGCATCTGAGTTTAAATATCTGAGAACTACATTTACCAAAGATGGGAAATTGGATAAAGAAATTAACATTAGATGCAGTAAAGCAAACCAAGTATTGGGACAGCTAGCCCCCCCCCCCCCCCCCCCCCCCCCCCCCCTTCTTACAGCATAAGACAATCCCAATCAGCACAAAAAGACATCTTATTCAAAGCATATTTATTCCAACTCTGTGCTACCAGTGCCAGACATGGTCACTCACAACAAACCATAAAAGAAAATTAGTAACCATGGAAATGAGATGTCTGAGAAGGGCTGTAGGAGTGACCATAAGAGATAAGATCAGGAATGAGATCATAAGAGAAAAAGTCGGCACAGAACCAATTCTAAATTACATACGAAGACAACAAGTGAAATGGTTTGCCCACTTAAAGAGAATGCCTTGTGACACCATACCATACAAAGCATACATGGAAAGAGAAGAAGGACGTAGAGCACGAGGTAGACCAAGAACAAGATGGAAGGATAACATCAGAGAAACTCTACAACAGCACGATGTGCCTATGGTCGAGGCGGCCAGAAGAGCTAGAAACAGAACCTTATATCTCCCTTGACACCCACAGTGGTAAAAGAGGAAGTGAAGAAGAAGAAGAAGACAGCTCTAGGGTCAAATGACTTTCACAAAAATTGGTACCAGAGATGTCTTTGGGAAGAAAAGTTAGCAAAGAATTTGTTTATGTGATCAAATATCATTTGTTGACATTATCTCTCTTTTTCTTCAGCTATCGACATTTGTTAAACATTTATTTTAGCCTGGGTTACAAAAAGGATGGTGCGAAACACAACACATACTATTCTCCGCCCTTCCTTAATAACTGGACAACACAACAGAGACTACAAAAGTGACTTGCCCCTTCTTCTGCAATATCGATTTCCACAACAGTTTCATGTCCCTGGGCATCCTGGGACACACAGGCCAGAAAGTGGCGCACGATAAATTCATACACCTTTCTCTCATTTCCCTGATGGAAGAATAAATTCTTTCATGAAATTTACAAAGAAAAGCTTCTATAGAGAGAACTAAACTGCATTTGTTTTCCAGCCTGTCTACTGTAATCTTAGCATTCCCCCTAATTATCATTATTCTGCTGCCCTAATGACTTTCAACATGTCTATTTATACCCATATTACCATACTTACATAAATCCTGATTATTAAGGGTATCATTTTCTTTTATACTATTACAATCTATACTGAACTTTGACAAGAGGTGATATCATTACAATGTCAATGATGCTTTTAAAAAAATCTGTCTACATTTTCACACAAGCCGGAAAACAATGGGCTTTATATTGAATATGACATCAGTAGCATTTACTTTTCAGAACATTTCTTAGTACCCATGCTAAGCTATGTTGACTCGGAAGCTTTGTCAGTTTCATTTTTTTTTTATTCCTGCCCCACGGAGGACTTGAACATGTGAGAATAATGGCGACATCCAAGCAAGTTAGCCACTGTGTCATACTGGCTGCCTGTAGAATAAATACATACAAATACCATCTGTATAATCAAAACAAGACAAAAAGTACCTGCAGGTTGTCTGTGTACTTGAGAGGATGAATCGGAGGATGGGCTTGATCGGTTTTTGTTCCATTTCTTGGGGTGGGCCCATTATTCAGCACATTCTGAGCAAAAGCTGCAACATAAATCAGAATGTTAGTACACACCAACACTGTACTGATGAGCCTATATGTGTGGTCCTGGACTTTTGACACCCACATATTAGTTTCTCCTATGTTAGTACCACAAGCAGTCACTCAGATCATATGGACCGTCATGTTGTTCCCATGTAAAAATTGTGGATTCCAAACAATATTCTACTTCTTTCTATGAGCTGTGATCAATACACTGTCTGTTTATTATATATAATCAGTCTAATCAACTAACTCCAATCCCACTCTAGTACTGACATGTGACCATATGTTCCTCTTTTACATTAATGGAAAAACTATAAGAATCACCACTTGTAGCATCAACATTGGTGTAGCAGCTTCCCTATGGCAGAGTAGCAGTAAATCAAACCTACTGCCGCAGATGTTTGTAGCTTGCATGGGAACACCACTCCCCACAAGGATCAAATCAAGGTGGCTGCTTGCTTTACAGCATATGGAAGTCGCTGTGGTGCAGCAGCTAAAAGATGGTCATGGGTTCAAATCTGAATGCAGCCATATTTTTTCCCTTCCAACAAAAAAAATTTACCTTGGCTCCCAGGTCTACCCAGCCTTAAAAGGGTTCCAGGCAAAAGTCATGGGAAGCAAAGGTGGCCAGTGTGACGCTGACCACATCACCCAGAGTGCCAACTGGCATACAAAATATAGGTCTAGTCTTATATGCCTAATACATCTGAAGGTATGGAAAAGGGTCCTTTATACAGAATATAAAATGTCTCACTAGCAAGGATTCAATGTGTGTCTATGTCAGATAAACCGGATGTTTGTCTATTTACCTTCAGTTAGACTGCCTACAAAGGCAGCAGAGACCACTGACAAAGAAATAATCTAAAGGAGCACAATATTTAGTTTGTTTCATTTTGGCAATACAAAAGCATCTGCTGCAGTGTGCAAAAAGGAACACTGCAAATACTTGACTCCCTTCCTTGATCACTTACAGCCCTGTGAAACAAGCAACATGTCATGGTATCCTCACTGCAACCCTTCCATTCATGTGATGTGTTCCCTTACACTTTACATTTGGTTGGAGCATACTAAAAATCTGGACATCACCATGACCACGTCAACTGTGTATTTAGCTTATCTGAAAAAAAAAATTGTACACGATGACTTTTTATAGTGGATATTTTCTGGGCATCTGCTTCAAAACCTCCTAAAGTTTATAGTTAATGAGCAGATGCATCCGTTATTTTTCATTACAGCTACAAACTTGAGATCATACCTCCCCAATCTGGATCCCTTGTTTGCTCTTCTACAAGAGAAACTAAGTCTAGATCCTTGGGAAAAATGTTAGTTTCTGTTCTGGGATAACTAATGAAGCCCTGGGTGTACAGTTTTTCTGCAATCTTCATTGTTTCTTTAGCACTGATCTTCAGTTTTCTTGAGGACAGCTTCTCCATTTCCTGCAGACAAGAAGCAAGAGTGAAAAGTTAAAATTCCCATTTAGATAACTTCAGAAAGTCAATATCAATAAATGCAACAGTCAGTTCTAAAATAAATTCTTCCTTCACCCTTAATTCTTCATTGAAGCAGAAGGTCTTTAACTAATTCACCCAACTTCAAGTTGTATGACACTAAGGAGAAGACCTTATAAGAACTCAAATCATCAAAGAGAGCAACTGTAATTAGGAGAAGAAATGAAGACATGGATAATTTCTTCCTTGTTACCTTCCCTCTGGACATCGAGTTGGGAGTCTGTTGACAATGAAGTATGACCTGAGACCTAATACCTGAATCAGGACATGTTATATACTATTATGTCTCTACAGACATGAAGTTATGCAGCACTGTGGCTTAATGATTAGTGAATGTGTTGAACAATTTTATGATGCTCCAGTACAAGAGTTCAATTACCTCAGCAGAGATTTTTTTAAACCATTTTGGTGGTTTTCAGACAGTATAAGCACCATGGAAGATATTGGGGCCACAGTCATGACAATATTCCTAAAGACAACAGTGAGTGCACTCTAGCCAAGCTACAAAGTGGAGACAATACAGACCCCCCCAAAAAAAAGTTTTCTTGATGTGAAGTGCCACAGCTGAAAGATGCAAGCCCTTCCCAAAACTAGGGTTTTAGACATCAAAGGAGTTAACTCATATACAGATTATTCCCAAATAACAACTATCACTACCACCTATTTTTTTTAATTTGAAAATATTACATTGTGTTTAATGATACTGAGTTATATATGCTTTGGCATAGATTATTATTATCTCTGCTGGGAGAGATTGAACCATATGGGATAAAATCCAGGGTAATAAAGTAAATCCTCTCTCCTTTTAACACCCTGTCCATTCATATACATCACACAAAAAAGCTAGAAGACACATAAGTATTGACACATACCACAGTATCCAGGGCTACTGGCCTCCACTTGCTCTTACTCTTGCTCTTTACATCAACAACTGTTGCTAGAGGGTTCTGGACAGAAACAAATACAATCAACAATCGCTGGAACTCCATGGGTCCAAATGAGGAAACAACATTAAAGAACACAATATTCCTGAAAATCCAAACAACTGGAGTTGCCCACTCCTAAGCTGTATCCTGAACATATCTTGATATGGTCGGACCATTTACACCTTTGATCTTTTCGACAAAATAAGTCGCATGGAAACCATCAGACTGTGTTTACATAAGTAAAAAAATTTTCTAGACTCAAATGAATTTGACAAAAATTATTCCATTAACTGCAAATTTAACTTACCTCAACACACTGGTCATAGAGCACCTGGCAAGCTAAAAAGTTAAAAAGGCGGTTCCTGTTTATGAAAAAAGAAATAACATATTTGTAATGGCTTATACAATCTTACTTATTCTCAGTGAACATTTCTGATATATACAAACACAGCTTTGTTAAATTTGCAATTATTTTCAATATATACTGTTTGTATCAAGTGGCTAAACTGTGTTCTTGTTCCAGGAGGTCTTGAGTGATGTGTGTACATCCATTTTTCAGACCTAGCATATTGTCTGTAGTCTAATTGCACCTCAAGTCTTGGGCATAATGACTTCAAAAGAAACATCAATCCAATCTTCACTGCAGAAGCTTACTATAAACAATCTGTTTTGAGGACTACGATGGTGATCAACAGTATCCTGGTCCCGATGAACTAGTGCAGGTGGTGAAACATGTCTGCATTCAACATCATCATCATGTAGCCAGCTCTCCTGCCTCGTGCACTTTCTATAGCATTTCAGCTCAAAGGCCCCTATTTTCTTTCTCAAGGACTGAGAGTTAGTCCATGACTCACATCTGTATGTTGCGCTAAAAGGAAGATGCCTGCTCCCAAAATTTTGATTTCCTTGCTGGTGCTTAACTATAGACTTTTAATGCTGTTTAATCTTTGTACTGCTATATACATCCTCCTTTTTACTTCTGTCAAAAAGTCTCCATTTTTATGTATTATGGAGCCTAGATATTCAAGGTCTGTGACATGTTCAATTTCTTCATCATTTATTGTTATTTTTGGGCGACAGTCAGTTTTGTATGTGGATATTATTTTTGTTTTCTTTAAATTCAAGAATAGGTTTTGATCTTTACGTCATTTAAGCTCTAAAAGAGCCTTTAGCACAAAGGAAACCTCTCAAAATGCTTCTGTTAGTTAATTAAAAATTCCCTGTAGCAACGTATGGTGGTGAGTCAGGGATTATCTCCCAATAGTCCTTAAAAAAAAGGCGGGAGAGGGGGGGGGGGGGGGGGGGTTTTTTTTAGCTGAAATAGTATAGAAAGATTCTCAGAATACTATGGATAAAGAGAAGAAATAATGACGCTTTAAAAGACCTGAACATCAAGGAAGATTGGCTAATAAACAGCATCTTGTCTCGGAAGCTGAATTATTATAGGTATAGCATTGGGTCGTTTTGTTTCGTTTATTTTGCTATACATTTGCGTCGGTAACTATAGACACAACTGCGACCCGAAAATGCAAAACGAATTGTTAGTTACTGAGAAATTATTTTTCTGTGCTCTTTACGTGAAAGATAAAATCGGAAGTTATTAGGAGTTATTGGAGAGATGCCAGACTTTGACCTGAGATGGTTTTGACGCGTATAAAATAAATCGATTTTTTGGGGGGCAGCACGCAGTGAATTAAGGGTAAGTAATTTCGTAAATATCTTCTTAATTAGCCAGATTACCGCAATGTGTGTTGTATTTTTGAATTCTGCGTTAATTTTTATATAAGTGTGGGAAATTTTACAAAGATTGGCAATACAGCACATGTTTAAAAAAATAGATTAGTGGCATCACTGTTTTCGCTTTAAATCCAATAACGGTAAGTAATTTTGTAAATATCTTCTTAATTAGCCAGATTACAGCAATGTGTGTTGTATTTTTTAATTCTGCGTTAATTTTTATATAAGTGTGGGAAATTTCACAAAGATTGGCAATACAGCACATGTTTAAAAAAATTGTTTAGTGGCATCACTGTTTTTGCTTTAAATCCAATATGTTTGCACTATGAGACCGTTTTTCCCGCTTTATAATTAACTTAAAATAATTATTAATTAGCTAACGTTATTTTAATCATTTTTTTTAAATCCACAACCATTGTAGCATTTGTTCATGCATCTGTCATTATTTAGAGCCCTTCGTATTCTCTGTTGGAGATATTTTTGCCTGATCACCCCCAAATCCCAATAATTAATTTAGGTCATCATTGGTAAGATGATTCTTTAGTAATTAACTTAGGATGCTTAGTAAATTGACAATGTTATGTGAGTTACTTTTTAAACATCCACAAACATTGTACCATGTTTTCATGTGTTTGTCATTATTTAGAGCTTACAGAGTTTTATGTTGGAGATATTTTTACCTGCCATATCTTGATCACGAATTTCACAAATTTTGGCACTGAATTCAACATTTTTTTTTAAGAACAAAGCATATAAAACCTAATCTAAAACAAGAGTATAATTGTGTTTATTACAAGTGAAGCGAAGACAAAGGCTACAAAAAATCACACATTGGTCTGGCTAGACTCCCTTCCAAATAATCAGCTGCAGCAATTTGTTGATTTTGCTTTGAAACAGGCAATGAGGGTTAGACAGCTATGTGAAAGAGAGCAAGGCAATGAGAGGGTGGCTTTACTTAAAAATTATAAAGCTTGCAGAGATGCTTAGGAGAAGGAGCTGAAGGCTGCAGTAGCTCAGATAGGGTTAGTTCCTGCATTGCTACAGTTGAAAATCTTTAATGATTTAGATAGTAAGTCCAAAATTCATTTAGAGAGGTTTTTAACTGATATTTCATGTTTATCAAATGTAATACTGCGACATGTCTGGCATCAAGAGGGCCAGGACTGTGTTTACTTTGAGATGGTGAGGAATGTGGAAACCACACAAACAAAAGATAAATGTAAGAAAGTTATTGATTTGTGGTACTGGAGAGAACATGATGAGCCATCAAGTGACTTTTGTAGTATGAATGTTAAACAGTTTTTAGTCGACTTCGCACAGGAGAATTTATTATTTTTGTAAAATTGTACGTACTTGTGGTCAGTGTTTCCATCGTCCATTAGTATGTCTTACATGAATAAGAAGGTTATTATTATTGGTTTTGATTTATTATAAAAGAGCTGTTGAGCTCACACTGTCTCACGGGCTGGTATTATATGGAAAAGGCATTTCAAAAGTGAGCTTGGTTGCTTTACTGGCAGGTTTAACAAATACTGAAGGTACACCTAATTTTGATATATGGTGTCATTTGTTTTGTGCTGCAACACATCACATGGTTTTGAGTGTTTATCAATGTATCAGTGAGTTAGCTTATTGTATATTGTATTGGTAACTTTATTTTATATTCATTTTTAGTGTGTGACTTTTTCCTGACTGTTATTCTCTGGGTCACTGCCTCTTTTCATTTTTTACCTGTCTCTGTCTTTCGACTTGTTGCTATCCCCACTGTATGTCCTCTCCTGTGGTATTCCCTGGCTCTGCTGTCTCATGCATTCAATTTGCTCAGATCCCATATAATTTTAAGCTGTCTCTGAGTGATTTTATATTCACTAAGATCAGTCCTCTGTGTGTCGACTGGTCATAATGCATACCAGTGTAAATATTATGCTCTTGGATGCTGGGCAAACATGGATACTACAATAATTTTTTTATTACACAGTAGCTGTTGTTTTCAGAGAAGCTGTGGCGAATGTATAATCACATCAAAATCCCACGGTATATCAATCATCCATGCTGTCTCTGTTATTAGTGTATGCCTAGGCTTTTGTCGTATTTACTCCTACACAACAAGAGAGAAGCAGTGATATGTATATGAAAACAACACTCAGACTGTATAACAATGATCCTTGTTGTACTCTTCCACCTGCCAGATGGATGACTCCATAGTGGCTTTATATATATAGCAGCAGCATGTGTGAAGCTGTAGTGAATGTATAATCACATCAAAATCCCACGGTATTTCAATCATCCATGCTGTCCCTGTCTGTCTGTCTACATTTCATATGTATCTATCTCAATTCCCCCCCCCCCCCCCATTTTTTTTCAAATGTAAGAACATTAGTGCTATTTATTGTTATCCCTCATGTATGCACGTTATCATTCATTTCTCACTGTGGCATTATGACTAGTTGATTCTTTAAGGTGCTTCGTGTTGTAAAGACATTCACATTCATACGTCAATTTTGTTCAAAAACATACTGCCAGGTATAATGTTTTGCTTGAAAATAGTGAGCTGGCGCCATTTTCATATGTTAATTAGGTCACGTCGACTGACCTTGGTAAATTTTTATGATCTTTGTGTTCACCTTGTCGGGACGCACAATTTGATATGCATTTCGCCAGGCTCGCTGACAGATAACCATACAGGTATAATGTTTTGCTTGAAAATAGTGAGCTGGCGACCATTTTCATATGTTAGTTAATTGCATAATGTATTATATGTTTTTAAAACATGCATATACAGTTAGGTCTAACTGTCCCGCCTCCAGCAATATATGGTTGCTAAGGGATTCGTTCAGAAACAAAAAAGGCCGTAAAATCAAACATTGAGTCAATTCATCTTACTGAGTCGCAGCTGGGAAGCCATGGTTTATCCATTTCCACTACAATTTTTCTGTCGTGGTGTCCACCACTAAAATGTTAATATCTCCGCTTAGAATCGACTTACAGGCTTAAATGAGGTACCATTGGATTTGTAATTTTAATCTTTATCTAGCTGTTATGATTTCGTAAGTAAAAACAAAATATAAAACTTTACTAGCATCCCTAATTATTATTAGTAACTCCTTGAATATGAAAGTGCACGAGACGGGAGAGCTAGCGAGAGACATTTTCTTGCAGGCAGACCATGAGAATTTCAGGTGGAGTTGGAGTTTCAGTGCCAAAAAGACGAAGCCTTCAGGAGGAGATTCTTATAGTTTATACACACACAAATTATAAAAAATAAAGCGTTTAATTAACATATACAAAACTATATATATTCATGTAGGAAATTGAATGAGCTAACAGAATATTTATGAATCAAACTGAAGTCTCAATATTTATTCAAATTAGGTATTATGATTTGCATAATTTATGCAAGCAATTTTTTTTTCAACTTTGGAACAAACATGACTAACCCAATAATTTTGGGTGAATTTTTCAATGGATTAAGCTTGAATAAGTCCTAGTACTTGTGCTTTGGGAAGTAAGGCCATTAGAGGTCCTTCAGACACTTTTGGCACATGGTTCTACTCATTCTCCTGCCTCCAGCTATGTTTCAGTTGCTATGACTCAACAGTCCTTTTCGCCACTATTCGGCACAGGTAGCCCCACAAAAAATGGATAAAAAATTACAGAACACATCAAACTTTCTCAAAAGCCGTCAGTGAACAGCCCACATGTGCAAGAAATGTGAGAACCAATCTGATGGCTGGTACGAAAACCTGCCAGCCAATCTCAAGGCTTCATTACATAGGGCCAACTAATCGGCCCTGTCATCCTTCTGGCTACTTTGTGTTGGGCCGATATTTCGGCTGCGTCATCTCCAAAGGGTTAACCAAAAATCAAAACAACAGCCAATTAATCATTAACAGTCTCATCTGTAACAGATATAGTCACCTCTTCCAAGAAAACTCTGACTTCACATCATCATGCTTATGAGTTACTGTGGACAGAAGGTTACATGTAACAAATAATGACTACCATAACACATAATGACTATAATGTAACAATTAATGACTGTCATGTAACAAATGACTATCATGTAACAAATACTGACTGCCATGTATTGAATAATGTTACCACGTAAAAAATAATGACTACCATGTAACAAATAATGACTGCCATGTAGTAAATAATTGCAGCCATGTAATAAATAATGACAACATAACACAAATAATTTTTTTTGTTTAAATACTGACAAGTAACACACACTGACCAAGTGGTCTCTGTACCCAGCATTATAGTTAATTTTGTGCCGAAAGAATTTATCCTTTTGGACAAGGAAAGGATATAAACTCTGGCAAAATACAAGTTAATAATATGAAAATCAAACAAACAGAAACGTATAAGTACTTGGGTGCAAACTTCAACTGCTACAAAATGCTGAAATAATACAATCTGGAAATAAAGTATACTATGCCTTTCAACATCTGCTAAAGTCAAAGTCTCCATCTCGCAACACCAAGATCAAAATAAATAAAATGTTGAAAAGACCAGTCATTTTATATGGCTCTGAAGCCTGGAGCAAAACTAAAAGAGATGAAGCCTTATAAAAAATTTTGGAAAACAGAGTCTTACAGTGAATCTTTAATCCCTAACTGAACATATAACAAAAAACTAACTGCTTTCCACCCCTTTGACTATGAAAACAGGGGTTTTAGCTGACACAACCACGATGAGCAAAGAGACGTGATTTGGTCACAACAACACATTTTTTTTTCTAGTACGGAGTGGAGATTTGATACTAGCAGTAACAAACATAAAAATCTTAACCTACACAGCTGGTAGTCACTGCTTCAAGTGTGGATTCTGGGGTTCCATCAGGGGGAAAAAGAATAGACACACTGCACCTTTTAATAAGCATGTCGTAAAAGCCGACTAATTACACCCTCAGTGCAAGATGGAAGGCTACACCCTGAGTGTAAAACAGAAGGCTATATACATCCTGAGTGTGAGATGGTAGGCTATACGATGAGGTGCAAGATGGAAGGCTACACCTTGAGTGTAAAACACAAGGCTATATACACCCTGAGTGTAAGATGGTAGGCTATACCAGGAGGTGCAAGATGGAAGGCTACACCCTGAGTGTAAGACACAAGGCTATATACACCCTAAGTGTAAGATGGTAAGCTATACCAGGAGGTGCAAGATGGAAGGCTACACCTTTAGTGTAAAACACAAGGCTATATACACCCTGAAGATGGTAAGCTATACCAGGAGGTGCAAGATGGAAGGCTACACCTTGAGTGTAAAACACAAGGCTATATACACCATGAGTGTAAGATGGTAAGCTATACCAGGAAGTGCAAGACGGAAGGCTACACCTTGAGTGTAAAACACAAGGCTATATACACCCTGAGTGTAAGATGGTAAGCTATACCAGGAGGTGCAAGACGGAAGGCTACACCTTGAGTGTAAAACACAAGGCTAAATAAACCATGAGTGTAAAATGGTAGGCTATACCATGAGGTACAAGATGAAAATATACACCTTGAGTGTAAGATTGAAGACTAAACCCTGAGTGTAAGATGGGAGGCTACACAGTGAGTGTAAGACAGAAGGCTTCGGCCTGAGTGTAAGATGGATAGAAGGCAATACCCTAAGTGTAAGACAGAAGGCAACACCCTGAGTGTAAGACAGAAGGCTATACACACCCTGAGTTTAAGATGGAAGGCAACATAACCCTGAGTGTAAAACAGAAGGCAATATACACCCTGAGTGCAAGATAGAAGGCTATACACATCCTGAGTGTAAGACAGAAGTCAACACCCTAAGTGTAAGATAGAAGGCTACATACAACCTGAGTGTAAGATAGAAGGCAACACCCTAAGTGTAAGATAGAATGCTATACACACCCTGAGGGCAAGACAGAAGGCAACACCCTGAGTGCAAGATAGAAGGTTAGATACACCCTGAGTGTAAGACATTATGCTAAACCACGAGTGAAAGATAACCTTAAGAACATATTTCCCTGCTCACCTTTCAGTTTCCAAAATGGTTCTGGAATGAACTCCTGCACCTGTTTATATCTCTCTACAACAAAACCCAGAGTTGGGAACTGACAGCTGCCGTAACTGACCAGCTGCTCCGCTAATGCTTGCGGGAAGATCTTCTGCAATCGAACAGTTTGAAAGCGTGTGAAAGCTGCACCTGCAAGAGACAAAGAATAATTATGAAATACTGTCATCAGTTAGTTATACATTTTTTTTCCTAATTCACTTCAGTAAACGATATGAAAAATTACACTAGATGTAGTCAAAGCATAATCTTCTGCAGGGGTGTGTGTTAGCTATACATTTTTTTTTCCTAATTCACTTCAGTAAACGATATGAAAAATAACACTAGATGTAGTCAAAGCATATTCTTCTGCAGGGGTGTGTGTGGTGTGTAGTTGAACCTTTACAGAGATTTTAAACCAGGGGTTGGCAAACTAGCCTATGGGCCAAAACTCATTCACCAAGTAATTTGTACTGGCCCGTGAGGGTGGTATCAAATTACATAATATAGCCTTTGAGTTCATAAAATAGCAGAACACAAAGACATTTGTATACAGAAAGAAAAAATCAAAATATAAACATCTAAAAAGGTGATAACCTAAACACTGATAACTCGAAAAATTTGATCCTGCCAGTAAAATACGTCTTGTGGACAAACTCAGACATTGGAAAATGTGTCTGTCGGTGAACTTTAATTATATAAGGCAATGACAGTTTTTTTTTTTCTGGACTGCAAGTTTATAGACCAAAAGAGTGCGGTAATCTTTCTTGACTTTGGTTGGTCTGAGAATGGGATCGTAATGTGGACATGAATAGTACATAGATTACAGACGTACACACACACACACATTCATACCACACAAAAAAAAGAAAAACCCCACAAACCCACACTTTCCATGGCACACAAATGAAGACATTCAAAGTTGGTAACCAATTAACACAAGTTAGTGACACAATGGCAACGTCAAGAAAAAAAACCAATGGAAAATGGCTAAAAAATATTGACATTTCCAGGAAAGATGGGCTACAGATTATATAACGATATATATGTGCATTTAATTTGTAAAGAGAATGTTTCAAGTATTACAGAATTTAAAAGGAAATGCCATTTCTAATCCAAATATAAAAACTACAGTTCAATGGAGGGACAAGAGAAGCAAGATGAAATTGCTGATATTAAGAAATCTTGTTAATGCCAGCAGTGTGAGATTTTCAATACAAATAGATTTTTAGAGAAAGCTGACATATTACTGAAGAATAAACTGCCAAGAATTCGAACTTTCAAAGACAATTTTTTCAGATCATCAAAAACTGTAATTCTGAAAAAAAAAATAAATGATTCTATAAGATATACAAATGTCACAGCCACTCAACAACATTTTGAATCAAATACTACAACCAATAAACTTAACTATCAACTTAACCAGTCTTTACAGAGATCCCTGTGGATTGTTACTCGGCAGGGAGTCAGCCATTATCTGCAAGGAGACTGAGTTATATGGGATACAGCCTATGCAATGAAACTAATCCCCTCCACTTCGGTTTTACCTCAGCCACATAAGAGATTACCTATCCGAAGATCCAGCTCTTGCCGCACATCAACAGCTGCATTCACCCTGGCATCTGGTGCTATTAAATTGTTCACTGCCCTCGCTACAGCCCTGCACAAATGAAGTTTACAAACAGTTACGCAATATTTGTGTTATTAGTTTACAAAAGATTTATTTCAACTCTGAACAAATATTATACATTGAAAGACACTGCAGTAAGTTAATGGTTTTCCTGATAACTCAGTATAATTTATATAATTTTATATTTATTAACTGCTAATTATTTCTTTTGATTTAGCTGTAGATATGAAATTTAGAAAGGAATGAAACATTTATATAGTGTATTAAATAGAAAACCACACAGTATGAGGCTGAAGATGGAGAGCTTATTGGGGTGTCCCGAGTGCTGTGATGTCAATTCTTAATTCAACAGTATGATGTGGCAAGAGAAATGCTAGGAAGAGCGTTGTTGAGAAAGGCCAAGGGGTGTTGAACTGGTTTCTATGCATGATAACTGAAAGAATTGTACAGGATAGGAAGGAATGTTGGAAGGGTTGTGAGACCTATGGGCCATATAATGACAAAACAGGATGATGATGACTAACATGACAGATTAAAAGACAGAGATAAAATAATGAATACACTTACTGTGGGGTGATCTCTGAAAACTTGGCTCTATAGACTTTGATATTTGGTTTCACTGGGGAAGTAAATGAAACACTGTTGTGCACACACTTATGTTACATGATTTCATTTAAATAGTTAACGAATAGCAGAAATGGAATACAGACTGAAAACAAAGGAATACAATAACAAAACATATATGGTTAATACCTGGCGGAAAGAAAACTCATTCTATGCTAGTGTAAAAAAAATCTTCTCCATCGAGTTCACCAGCTGTAAACTTCTGTAAAGTTCTGGTTGTTCAACTACCTCTGGACTTTAGACTTGTTTCAGAACCTGAGTGTTGTGTGCACCTCTGTTTCACAGATCTGACTTATTTGTATGAAGACTGTTGTTTTCTAGCCTCTTAGACTTCAAAGAAAGCCGCCAATAAGTTGACTCTTATGAAATGCTTGTTGGGGAGACAGAGGGTCTATTTTCGTTTTCTCCACAATGAGGCCCAAGAACCGACAAGGGGATAGAAAAAAAACATAACGTCACAGTTACAACAAGAATTAACTCACATACTAACTTAAATATGTAACTTCATACAGCTGGAACAAGAATTAACTAGTAAGCTAGCCTAAGTTTGTAACTTTCTACTTTTGGAAGAAGAATTAACTGGTAAGCTAGCCTAAGTTTGTAACTTCCTACATCTGGAAGAAGAATTAACTGGTAAGTTAGCCTACGTTTGTAACTTCCTACTTCTGGAAGAAGAATTAACTTGTAAACTAGTTTCAGTCTGTAATTACAGTTAAAACAGCACCTGGTAATCTAAATACTGTAAAAATCTAATCTATCCTATGACCACCAGGTGGCTGAGATCGTGAAGCTCAAATCATTACATAAGGAAAATGTGATAAAATGAATGAGAAAAACAAGAAAATGGTTCAAACCTGCTTGGCAAACTTGAATAACTTCAAAACCAATATTTTCTCCTTCCCGATCACAATCTGTCCATATGATGAGAGACTGACACCCTCTGACCTCCTGCTCTAGTGTTCTCTGAAGGATACAAATGTTGAACAGAAATCATAACTATCCATGAAAGCGGCTAGCCAGCTAATTATCTCATCATGCATCCAGCAACTGACCTATTCTTAAGTAGTGAACTTTAATTATTCTTTCGCCTGTTGTAGATTATGTGAAGGAACAAATCTGGGAACCCAGTTGTGTTTATTTTCTCTTCCTCAGCTATCTCAGCAAAGTGATACGTGTAGATAAAAGAATCACCTGTGTGCCCTTTATAATGCTCTGTGTAAGTTGGTTTTCATTTCTCCAAGGTTGTTCTAAATGCTCTGATTCCATCTTTTGTATTGTCCATTATTTAAATATTCCGTTTGTTAATAGCTTCTTACATTTTAAAGTCTGAGATCAGAAAATGTGATGAAAACTGCTGCAGACCATGAAATGTGCAAGATAATTAAATTATGATGGTAGATTACTAGCACTCAAATTGTGCACACACCACAACGAGCTTACAAGTTTAATCTGAATGAGTACAATGTTCTTGCTAGGATTAGAGCAAGCCATTAACAATCAGACATGTAAAACATCTGCACAAGAGAACCACTCTACTATATCACTAGAAAACCAACCATTCCACATCACAAAAGAAACACTCTACATAACAACAGAACCAACCACTCACAAGATACCCACCCAACATCACAAAAGAACAATCCTACATCACAAGAAAACCAATCACTCTACACCACAAGATAATCACCCTACATCACAACAGAACCACCCTACATCACAAGAGAACCGCTCTACATCACAAGAAAACCACTCTACATCACAAGAGAGCCAACCACCCTACATCATAAGAGAACCATTCTACATCACAAGAGAACCACTCAACATCATAAGAGAACCATTCTACATCACAAGAGAACCACTTTACATCACAAGAAAACCACTCAACATCACAAAAGAACCACTCTATATCAAGAGAACCACTTAAAATCAAAAGAGAACCTCTCAACATCACAAAAGAACCACTCTATATCATAAGAGAACCACTCAAAATCAAAAGAGAACCTCTCAACATCACAAAAGAACCACTCTGTATCATAAGAGAACCACTCAAAATCAAAAGAGAACATCTCAACATCACAAAAGAACCGCTATATCATAAGAGAACCGCTCAAAATCAAAAGAGAACCACTCTACATTGCAAAAGAACCAACTACTCAATATCACAGCAGGAGATCCACCCCACATCAAAAAGCTCTTTACAATCTATAAAAATCATTCTGCAGCCAAGACTCCGTAGCTTATACATACCTTTATATCCAGATAATTAGGAGGGCAGTACTTCTCCACTGGAACACTAAACAAATCCACAGGGTTACAGCTGTTCCTGTAGACAGGAAAAACGTAAATTAGTCAAAGAAGAAATCAAAATAGCACCTCTTCTTCTTCGCATTCACCGGCTATAAACTCCGGTAGAAAGTTCTGGTTATCCACTTTAGACTTGTTCTAGAATCTGAGTGTTGTGTGCAGATCTGTTACTGCAGATCTGTTTTATCTGTATGCAGACTGTTAGTTCCTTGCTTCTCAGGCAGTGGCACTCTCACTCTGAAGGATGCTCTCAATTAGACTACTCCTATGACATGCTTGTTAGGAGGCAGTGGGACTATTCTTGTTTCACCCACAACACGGCCCCAGAACCCTCAAGGAAGAAAATATACGAAATGATAACACGACAAGCTGGTTAGTGCTGCTGGAAATAAGCAAGCAAACAGAGTCAATCTGTTTTTGAAGAAAATGTTTTATGATGCTAATGCAAGGCCTGAAGTAAAACCTGGTGAAGCATGTCTATTTGCCTTCAAGGTCAAGACAGGAAGCACTGTATCTAGCTACTTTTGGGAAGTTAGTAGAAGTACACTGAGATGGCTGCTGCATCAGAGGAATGAGCATGCATGGGAATACCATGGGAACATTCTGATGAGAATTACAGCCAGGCTGTGATATCTGCACTTTTCGGCTCAATGCATCTGATTTTGGCAAACCCCTAATTAGTCTGTTAGTAACAAAACAATCTGTAGTTGCATCCAGTTAGCCTCAGCTACATAAGAATCTATAGTTACATCCTCTGTTATACAAATGTTAGTTTCCCCAAACTAAGCAGGTCACGTTCCATTCATAAGTTTTTTGGGCTGGTCTACTTTCTTGCAGGTTACGGGTGTGCCGCTCTGTTGTTTGCTTTCTGGGTTGTCTTGCATTTATGTTTTTATTCCCAGAAAGAGAATGTTTGTGACATAGGTTTCTTCACTGTCTAAAGGTGTTTGTGTTAGACCCAGTTTGTCGATGTTTTTGGAGTGTTAAAAGCGCTGGCGTGCTGAAATATACAACACCCGATATCAATGGCATTGCGGGAAACCCCTGTAACCTTTTGGCAAGGTAGTGTGGCTCAAAGTCAACCAATCAGAAGTGAGCTAGTGTGTAACAATGAAAAAATGGGGAGACTAATGTTTGTATCACCACATCCTCTTAGCAAGGGTTACTAGCAACACAAGAATCTACAGTTGCACCCAGTTAGCATGGGCCCCTAGCAACAAAAGAATATGTGCAACTGGATCCAGTTAGCATAAGCTTCTAGCAACATAGGAATATCTACAGCTGCACCCAGTCAGGGTGGAATACTGGCAACACAGGAATATCTACAGCTGCACCCAGTCAGGGTGGAATACTGGCACCATAGGAATATCTACAGCTACACCCAGTCAGGGTGGAATACTGGCAACATAGGGATATCTACAGCTGCACCCAGTCAGGGTGGAATACTGGCAACATAGGAATCTATACTGTTGCCTTAAGTTAGCATTAGCTACTAGCAACCAGCAACACAAAATCTATACAGCTGCATCCAGTTAGCATGGGGTATGACGGTTCACACTCATATGATCACCATAACCTGAATTTTGGTCTGGGTTTTTGAGCAAATTCTACTATTTGATCACACTCTTTTCTGCTATTTTCCCTCCACAGAGCACACACAATCAACCAACTTGCATCCTTTTCATCTATATCTGTATTTCTCTTCTTTGTGTGTGTGTCTGGTCTCCCTGAAGCTCTTAGCCAGCTATCTCTAGCTATCTCTGTGCCCATTAGGTTTACTACATCTGGAATTAAATTACTTCAAAGTCAATATAGGAGACAATGTAATCAACTTCTCACGGAAACAATCAGCAGAGGCAACTTTGGGTGGCTCTGCACTGGAGGTCTCTGCATGCATGGAAATGTGCAATGTTCAGTAATGACAAATATTATACCATATTATAATATGACAAAATAACAAATAATAAAGACATCATAAACAGTTGAGCAACTCAAGCACACACAATGAAACTAAACAGTCACCATTTCTTAAATGTCCCAACAAAATCCAGGCCTAAGAGATGTCCAGAGACAGAGGTCATTGCCATGGTGACTTGCTGGTTCATCAGCCTGTACTCAAATTCATAGATTTTGTTGAACTTGGAGAAACCTTCTCGCTGGGGAAACAGAGATACCAGTAATTACTTTCATTAAACATGCCAAACAATTTTCTTTCATGCATTCCTAATTGTTGTTGTTGTTCTTCTTCTTCGTCCATTTCTACTTCTTCTTTAGCATTCTGAGGACTTGAAGTTCATTGAAGTCCTCAAATTTTCCCTCTTCTCGTAACATGACCAAAAAATTATGACTATTTATGATGTTTGTGATAAGTTGTCTTCGATCATTATTTTGTAAAACCACATCTACGAGGCCTCAAGATATTGATCGGCTTGTTTATTAATTCCACTGAATATTAATTCCATTTTTCACTGTACATTTCACTACAGGAGTCAAAGTCTACAGTAATACACTCCAGATTTTCTCTTTCTTGCACAGTCGCCTTCTTCCATATCTAATAAAGGATTAATGCTAAAGGTGTATGGATAATGTCTGCTCTGTTTAAGGTGTATGGATAATAACTTTTCTGCAGAAGGTGCATGGATAATGTCTGTTCTGTTGAAGGTGTATGGATAATGTCTTTTCTGCAGAAGGTGTTTGGGTAATGTCTGTTCTGCTGAAGGTGTATGAAAAATGTCCTTTCTGCTGAAGGTGTATGGATAATGTCTGTTCTGCTGAAGGTGTATGGATAATGTATGTTCTGCTGAAGGTGTATGGATAATGTCTGTTCTGCTGAAGGTGTATGGATAATGTATGTTCTGCTGAAGGGGTGTGGATAATGTATGTTCTGCAGAAGGTGTATGGATAATGTCTGTTCTGCTGAAGGGGTATGGATAATGTCTGTTCTGCTGAAGGTGTATGGATAATGTCTGTTCTGCTGAAGGGGTATGGATAATGTCTGTTCTGCTGAAGGGGTGTGGATAATGTATGTTCTGCAGAAGGTGTATGGATAATGTCTGTTCTGCTGAAGGTGTATGGATAATGTCTGTTCTGCTGAAGGTGTATGGATAATGTCTGTTCTGCTGAAGGTGTATGGAAAATGTCCTTTCTGCTGAAGGTGTATGGATAATGTCTGTTCTGCTGAAGGTGAATGGATAATGTCTGTTCTGCTGAAGGTGTATGGATAATGTCTGTTCTGCTGAAGGTGTATGGAAAATGTCCTTTCTGCTGAAGGTGTATGGATAATGTCTGTTCTGCTGAAGGTGTATGGAAAATGTCCTTTCTGCTGAAGGTGTATAGATAATGTCTGTTCTGCTGAAGTTGTATGGATAATGTATGTTCTGCTGAAGGTGTATGGATAATGTGTGTTCTACTGAAGATCTATAGATAATGTCTGTTCTGCTGAAGGTGTATGGATAATGTCTGTTCTGCTGAAGGGGTGTGGATAATGTCTGTTCTGCTGAAGGGGTGTGGATAATGTCTGTTCTGCTGAAGGGGTGTGGATAATGTCTGTTCTGCTGAAGGTGTATGGATAATGTCTGTTCTGCTGAAGGTGTATGGATAATGTCTGCCCAGTTGAAGGTGTATGGATAATGTCTATTTAGCTGAAGGTGTATGAATGTCTGTTCTGTTGAAGGTGTATGGATAACGTCTGCTCAGCTAAAGGTGTACAGATAACTAATCTGTTCAGCTGAAGGTGTACAAAGTTTAACTTACTGGACTCTACAACATGATTGGTATTACCTTCCTGCAGCGTCCCTGTGACAGCATATTAGCGAGAGACTTTGCGGCATCATTCTTTTCAGCAACATTTAACACACGGACCATTTGTTCAGGGACTGCCTTGACCAGTGTGCTAAATCTTGAAATCCTCAGCTTGACAAACATGTGCAAGCGACTGTATTCAAATTCCAAAGCAGCCTGTAATATATTTACGCAGCAATGTACAAATGTGGAAGTAAATTTGCAGGGGTAGAAATAACTGCATTGTATAGTTAGTTGCATATCATTTACTATATGCTGCAGAATCAAATCCAGCATTTTTTGTTTTGTTTTTTGCTGTTTGATTTTCATAGGCAACTTTATATTTATTAGTTTGCCACTGCTTTCTCAAAAGTCAGGTCTCAGTATCATTGTCACAATCAATGCAAAGCGATCAACTGCTAAACTGCATGCAGTTTGAATAGAACCAGGCACCTCAGAACTACCAAATGTGTTTGCAGATGTTGACTATGATAACACTGCACTGCATAGATAATGTGATTAAAAAAAACAACCTAGTAAGTCCCAAAGTGTTTAAAAAATTCATCCCCAGTGACAAAGAAAAATTATTTATCATAAAACATTAACTCAATATTTATAAACAGCACAACCTGTCTTAGTTGGTTGATGACTTATGTTTCAATGGGGGATAAAAGATAAAACAGAGAAAGTATGCCTACACTGTGGTAAACATTCTGAATGTGAATGATAAGGAGAGAGAGAACTATATGGGAGGATGTTCATTAACCCTTTTAGCACGGGAAGTTTTCAGAGGTCTAGCCAAAAACACGGAGCATTTTTTCAGTGAATTTGGTTATTACTTTTTTTTTTGGACAGATTTCTGTTATTCTGACCCCCATGAAATAATATATCTATTTGAAGGATATAGATTGAAGTTCATGATTTTCACAATATCGTTAAAATTAATTGATGTATATGCAAATTATCTCATTTGCATATCTAAAAATAGAAAATATGAATTTGAATTTTTAACTTCAATGCTTGAAACATAAAACTAAAAACAAAATTTTCTTTTTATTTGAAATCTTTTTATTGATCTTTGGCCTTTTTGCAAATGTTGTAAGCAATTCAATAGTCAAAAACAGGTATATATATATATGAAACAGAAATAATATCTTTAGGTGACATGTGTTTTTCACCATCAGTCAGCACAAGAAATGGATGTGCCGGAGTGTGAACACCTTCGGGTGGATATACCCTGAGCCATGGTTGGGCTGTGGTCTGAACACAACAGAGTCCCCATCTGATTCCCACTATTACTACTAACACTAAATCCTGCATCAGTATCAACAGAATTAGTGTCATCACTTGATTCAAATGTTTTATCAACATCAAGTTTAGGGGCAGAAACATACGAGTCAGACATACTTTTAGCGGTTCAGGTCACTATCTAAAAAATTCAACAACAATTTTCACTTCAATACCAAACACTCGAAAGTCGCCATGTGTAAAGCTGATACAGCAGTTAATTTAAATGAATCACTTTGTGTTTCAAAATAGGAGATTTCTTAACGGTTCCAGACGAAACACGATCGGGCCGATGATCGGCCGTTCCGTGTTTTTGGCCAGACATCCGCCGGCCGATAATCGGCCCGTCCGTGCTAAGAGGGTTAACTTCATGTAGTATTTTCTCTACAAAGTATCATCATCATCATGTGCTTTGCCCAGATGCAGATGTTCAGGCATACTAGATGGATCATTTGTATGTGATGTTTCTCCCTACCACTATCCCAAACTATCCTCCAGCACTCCTGTATATCTGTCTCTAACTACACAAAGCCTCTTTCAGCAGCAACAGCAGTCCGTTAAGCGTTATGAATGTATGAATGTTGGTTTACATTTCGTTTGGGCTCCCGGAGCTCTTAACTCTGTGCATCACACCAGGGCTTCTGCAGGTATCCTCCTTTCACTAATGTTTTTTTTTAAATACATACACAAGAAGGATAGCGGCAATAGAGACAGTAGGTACTGATAGAACTTCAATGTCAGCTTAGAAGTCCTAGTTTACAGACAGGGAAGAAACAACAAATGAAATACCCAGAGAACTACAGACCACAGATAGGGAAGTGGTGTGAGGAAACAGGTTCCATCATTACCCCGGATAAAGTGGCAGAATTGTTGAGTTGGTTAAAAAAAATTATATTGTTAGCGATGAGGTCTCAAACATTACAATGAATGACAATAAGATCAACAGAAAAAATGCCCTCAAATATCTTGGAATCACTTTTAACAGATGGCTGTATTTCAAGTATCCTATGGAAGAGGTGGTGTTAAAGATCAGAATGGGATGTAATACTCTAAAGATTATGGCATCAACGGATATGGAACAAAGATTTCTACACATACTATACCAGCAGCTAATTACTTTAGTGATGAAGTATTGTCTGGGAAAACTCACAGCCAAGTAGAGAAGCTGGAAGTCAGGTACAATAAAGGTATAGAAGTCATTCTGGGCCGTACATAGGATACACCAATTGTGGGAATGAGCACATACTTGCCTTGCTCTCTGTATGTGAAAGATACAGGGTGCTTCAGGCAAAATGAAGTTGCAACAGACAGGGAACATTTTTTTTTTAAGATCAACCAGTCATCTCCTTGTTGGATGCAATTTTTTTGTTATTTTGAAGCCCTACCCTGGCTCTTGCCAGGGGCCGCAATATAGCCCAGCCATAAATATGGTCTAATGGCTGAACGCGATCTCTTGAACCTCTCCACCGGTGATCCTCACCCACATGGTGGCACTTTATGTCATCGTGTGTTTATCGCTTTTCTGATGTCCTGGTGGGGTACAATCTATTTAGCGACTACAGTTTCGACAATTTGCGGTCTTTTTGGCAATTTCCGTTACCATGGAAACCGTTTGAAACTTGTTTGGGAAATGTAGGCTGGGGTTTCGGGATGGGTCCTAATCTCTCATGAAATTTTGCGATTGGTGTGATTTTCACCAGCTATGAATAGCTGAAAACAGCGGGAACGAACCCGATTAACAGTGCATGTCTTCGCCAGCCGGACGTCCTCTGTTTTTCTGTTACATCAGTTTGATTGAAAATAGCGATAAGTATTCAAAGTTGGCTTTAGGCTTTAACTGTTACTATACATGGCAATGCTAGTTATAATTGAATTCTTCGTCCAATTTTACATTTGTGTATAAAATTTCTGTCTTTTCAGTGTGGCTAGTTCGATTTACAGTGACATTTTTTCAGGCAATCGCTATTATATGGCTGTGTCTGAGAAAAATTGTCTCCCATCTTGTCTAATGAAAACAAAGCCAAAACGAAAGTGCGCAGTTTGGTTGCGCAGATAAAACTTCTTGTTTCTGAGACGCAAGTTTTCCACAGCTGTTTTGTACATCTCATCGCCACAAAAACCTACATATCTCAGCTCAGAAATAACATACAAGCCTAAATGAGGTACCGTTGGAAAGAGATTGTTTACAGCTATCTAACTGTGCTGGTTTTATTAGTGTAGAGGGCATTTTAAAAATTTGACTAAATGCGACTTCACTTACTAGACTAATTTTTATTTTTCCCCAAGCAGGCAGCGGAAAGTCAAGGTGTCGTACTCGAATTATTAATTCGCAGTAGTGCAAGATATTTGAAATAATAATCTATAAAGTATACTTTATGATATGGCATAAAAGATTATTTGATTTTTTACGCTGTCATATAAGTACCTGACAGAAGACAGTTACAGCTAATACTTAAGCGGTTCTGTGTTGTCCAATGTTGTCAAACTTGACCACGGATGCCGCCATTTCTTGGGGTCAAGGTTGAAGAAATTTGTTATTATAAAAAGCTGACGAAACTTTAAAATACATTACAGAACAAATAAATGTATAGGCAAGGCAGATTTTCTGCTATAAATGGATATTTCTTCTGAAATATAATATGGACATGTAACCATAACGTTAGTTTAGGCCTTTAGTAGCACATTAAAATTAAAGGATGTAGTCTAAATAAATTATATTCAATATAGTTAGGTTTACTAATTATCTCGCTTTCAGATGTCTCTGTGGCGCAATCGGTTAGCGCGTTCGGCTGTTAACCGAAAGGTTGGTGGTTCAAGCCCACCCAGGGACGTTTATTTTTTTTTCCCCAATTTTTGTAGACACACTTTTCTTCTACATAATCCCCATCTGTAAACACCAGCGGCAAGTTCTTGTTGCTCGTCAACCTATGAACTTTAATTTTGTACCAGAACTTAAATGTTGCATGCACAATCTGACTTACAGATCTGACTTTTTTTATTCAGACTGTTGGTTTCTTGTCTCTCAGGCAGATGCACTCTGACTTTAAAGGAAGCACCCACCCCCTTCCCCAGTTAGTCGACTCCTCCGACATGCTTGTTGGGGAGGCAGTAGGTATATTCTTGTTTCCCTCGTAAAAGACCCTGAAACCCACACGGGGACTTAAAGACACATGTGTCCTAGCATCGGATTCGCAGAACTTGCATAGGAGGACGGCTCACATCAATCTAGATGTCGCAGATATTGAAAGTTATATGGATATTTTGCCACAGCTTTGCAGGCGTGTTTTGAGAATGAGCATCCAGATAGGTTGGCTGAACTGGCCCCACTTGGGTGGGTGCAGAGGTGATCTCTAGCCTGTGGAACAAGGTAACAATAAAATAAAAGATTTGGAAAACCCTTACCTGGAGAGCTATAGAAAGATATATAGCTATAGATATATAGCTATAGAAAGATTCTCAGAATATCTTGGACAAAGAAGAGGAGAAATACTGACATCTTGAAAGATCTGAACATCAAGGAAGCTTGGCTAATAAATAGCATCCTGTCTCGGAAGCTGAAATATTTTGGTTATATCGAGCGCCACGACGGATTGGAAAAAAATTACAGCAGAATGCATGGTACCAGAAAGGAGGGGCAGGGGCCGACCGACACGAAGATGGGCACAGGATATAAGTGACTCCTTGAGTTTGAAAGCACATGAGGCGGGAGAACGCACAAGAGACCGAGTTTCTTTCAGGCAGACTGTGATGAGAGCGACGTTCTGCAAAGGATCTGCTAAATGATGATGATGATGGCCTGGAGAGAGTGATGTGGCGGGGAGTGTCTACGGGCATTGAGCGTACCTCCAGACTCGGCGGTAGAGAAAGACGAGCAGTTAACCAGATAACGCGTACAGTCAGTATGCAGATTCTTTGCTGACTGTTGAAGAGCATACATTTAGGCTAACATAATAGAAGATCGAAAAAGAAAATATTACAAGAAAGAAGTGGATGAGAACATAAGAAGACTCACAAACAAGACAAAACATTTAACATAATATGGTTGTATCAGAGAGCAGATTGAGAAATTAAAGCCGATAAGAAAGACATAATTTAAATGTGGACTGAATAAACAGACGACATATTTTGACACAAGAAAGGTATCAAATTAAAACTGTTCAATCTTAGGATGGACAACATGTTTTATAGGCTGTGGTTGAAAAGGTTATTACAAATATTAAGCATGGAATCTATATATATATATAAATAAACGTACCTGTAACTGTATACTTCAGTGGTGGTATCAGTGCCTAAGTCAGCTAATGACTTTATAATCTTCGTCATTTTATCAGGGCATGCAGCTTTTCCACGCGTATTATTTATAATTATTTACACTGTTTATATTCCAACGGACTTTAAAACGTATATTTTCGCCAAACTGCCCAATAAGTCAAAAGCTGTTGATTTTAAAGACTACATACCGATTATTTAATTAGCCATATAATTAAAATGCTTCTTAAGATCACACAAGATAGAATTTACAGCCAAATAAATAATGTCTTTTCTGAAGAACAGTCTGGTTTCTGGAAAATCGTTGCGCTATGGAAGCGATAATTTGTCTAAGAATGCTGACTGGAAAATGCATCGAATTTCGCAAAATAAATATTCATGCATGTTTTAGATATTAGAAGGCTTTCGCAGGGTAAAACACGAAAAACCTGTTGCACGCTTTCAAAATTACTTGGAAAGGATATCAGAACTGGAATAACCAATACTGGAAACAAAAAACAAAAAACAAAAAGCAACAATTGGACACAACAATTTCGATTTACCACTGCTATAGATGAAAAGAGGAGTACGTCAGAGATGCGAGTTATTTCTAAACCTTTTCAACTTATATACTGAGAGAGTTTAAAATGTGACTTGTGAAAGTATTACCGTATTTTGGTCTTGTGCTTACAGTAGAACCTCGCTTAACGAGTACCTCTCATAACGAGTAATTCGCATAACGAGCAAAATAAATTGTAAAAAAATGACTCGCTTAACGAGCGACGTTTCGCATAACGAGTGGCGAGGAGAGGGGAAGTCCCGAATTGTGCGCATGTTAAATCAATCTGTGTTCAGCACTCGTTCCAGTTGTATCGTAGTGTCGCTTGTGATCACACATTTACTCAAACTTGTGTTTTTTTTTGTGATATATGTACATGAATCCTCCAGGCCTACAAGATGACCTCCCTGAAGAATTTAAATTCCTCAAGATCCAGTTTCTGCCTCCCGACACCACTCCGTTACTCGAGCCTATGGACCAGCAAGTTATTTCTAACTTTAAGAAGCTCTACACTAAAGCACTCTTCGATCATTGTTTTCAGGTGACTAAAGGGACCAACCTCACTCTTAAAGAGTTTTGGAAAAATCACTTCCACATCGTTGCCTGCCTCAAGATGATCGACACGGCGGGGGAAGGGGTTAACAAGAGAACCCTAACTTCTGCTTGGAAGAAGCTTTGAGGAGTTCGAGACAGTACCTGCGGAACCTTTGGTCAACGAGATTGTGTCTTTGGCCACTATCTTGGGATTGTAGGTGGATAACAGTGATATCGAAGCGCTTGTGGAAGAGCACAACCAAGAGCTGACCACCCAAGAGCTTATGGAGTTGCATTGTGTTTCACAGCAAGAAGTTTGGAAGGAAAGTTTTTCAGAGGAGGAGGAGGAGGTAACAGAAAAGCAACAATCTTCTGGCGAAAAAGGAGAAATGCTGAAAGCATGGCAAAATGTTGCATCTTACACTGAGAAGCATCACCCTAATAAGGAAGTAGCTATGCGCGTTGCAAATTTATTTAATGATAAGGCTGTGTCGCATTTTCCCAAAATCGTGAAGCGTCGGCAAAAACAGATGTCTCTGGACATCTTTCTAGTAAACAAAATAATTCGCTATATATCATGATTATTAAGATTTATTTTTTCTCCAAATCGAATTCGCAATTCCAGGTGAGTTCGTTCCGCATTTGAAGAAAAGATGAAGATGATTCACTCTCCTTAACAATATGTATATCATTTTCTTTGAATAAACGTTATACAAAGCATTTTGGAGTATTTTTTTTTTTTTTTTACATGGAACGCATTATCGTATTTTACATTAATTTATATTAGAGAAATTGTTTCGCATAACGAGTGTTTCGCTTAACGAGTATGATTCTGGAACGAATTATGCTCGTTAAGCGAGGTTCCACTAACTTAATAAACGATTTGATATATACTGAGGTCACAGCAATAATACTAACATAAAGTGAGCACGAGTTACATGACCCTGTGGATTAGGTTAATAGAGTGCATAGTATGGTTAAGGTTAATTGCGTATCCTTTACAGGACGTTGCAGAACTAACCCCAAAAGCCCCTGGCTGTTGTCTGGTTTTTCTATGCAAATTTACGTCCAGAAGTTTGCCAGTGCTTCTGGACGGTCGGCTTTCTTGAAACCACTGTCGAAACTAACGCAAGGCGCATGGCCCGCAGCTGGGATCGTACCCGGTACCCCGGAATTACGAAGCGTTCGCATCGACTTAGCCACAGAGCCGACATAGTATGGTTTAGACACTCGAAAAACACACGTTATGGGAAGGGAAGGGAGCGACCAACATGGAGCATCAAAGTAAACGGTCAGGTATTAGAAAAAAGCGGAAGTCGCCGTGGCGTTGGCGGCTAGACGCCCGCCTGAGTATCGGAAGGTCGTGGGTTCGCGTCCTGACTGAGCCTGACTTTTGCTGCCTTGACCCAGTCTTGAGTGAGTACTAGGTGCAATCCTGGGAAGTAAAGGCGGCTTACCACGTCACCCACAAAGTGCCGATTGGTCTATAAAAATATAGGCCTAGCCCTATATTCCCAATACACCTACAGGCGTTGAAAAGGGACCTTCAGAATTAGAAAAAAGTAACACGTTTCTTCTATCTTGGACACGAATAACAAATAATGGCAAAAATGAAACAAGCATCAGATGAGAATTCATTATCTTAATCACTATCATCATAAACCACCTCTGTCGTTAAGCGGCGTGGGGAGGAATAATTTGTGTTCCAGTGCACGCTGGCTGCCACTGGCTAGTGTCATGTCGTGAAGGCGTAGAGTGGCCAAATTAATGGATCTGCTGTTTCTCGATGAATCTAGTACAAGGTATCGTTCCCACAATTTACCTGATAGTTTCATTATTCACTCGATCTCGGATGATTAGTTAGACTGCTTTTCTCAGGCATCTCCTCTCGCAGTTGGTGATGGGCTTTAGTGTCCATTTATGGCACTGGTAGCTTAATGTTGGAATGAATATGCTGTTAATAATCTGTCTCTTTGCACTCATAGTTATGCTTGGATGTCTTAATAATGGTGACAATTTGTATATAAGTGCACTTGCCTTCTGACATCTAGTTTCTATTTGTCTCTCAATTCTACCATCTTCTGTGATCATACTTCCTAGATATTCAAACTCCCTTACTTGATGTAGACCACCAGAACCATTCAGCTGTATGTGTAGTGGGCCAGGGATTCTACTAACTTGCATTGTTTCGGTTTTGTTTACATTGATCTTCATGTTGTATTTACTGCATGCTGAGTTTAACCTGTTAATGTGGTCTTGTAGTCTATGTTCTTCAGCGTAGAACAAGCACTGGTAGTCAGCAAATAGTAGTTTGTTTAATGTGGGTGAATCGATAACTTCTCCTGATGTGTATACTTCCTCATGATTATAAAGATCTATGTTGTCTGTATCAGAACCCGCTTCTTCAGATATTCTGTCTATATAAATGTTAAATAAAAGTGGGGACATCACACATCCCTGTCTCACACCTGTGTTGACCATGAAAATATCTGATATGCCTTCTTGTGTTCTTATTGCATTTTGGCTTGTGTGGTACATGGCTATGATTTTCTCTATTAACAGTCCTTGTACCCAGTAGTTCTCAAGAACAGACCACAGTTTGTTTCTATCCACTCTATCAAAAGCCTTTTCCTGATCTACAAACACAATATTCTGTTGGGTATTATACTCAATGGCTTTTTCACACACTTGCCTCAGAGTGAATAATGCATCTGTGCATCCTCTGCCTTTTCTGAAACCGAATTATGATGCACTCTACTGTTGTTCAGCTATGGGTCTAACTCTCTGTTCTAGTAATTTGGTGTACATTCTCTGTTCTAGTAATTTGGTGTACATTTTCCCCACGTGACTCAGTAGTGATATACCGCTGTATGCTTCAAATTCTCTCCTATTACCTTTCCTTTTCCATAACGGTACTTCTTCTTCTTCTTCTGCGTTCATCCGAAGATGTAATTGCGTTGTGCCCGTTTATTACCTCAGCCGCGGGGCTTACATTAGACTACTTCCACCACCCTTTTCCACCACCGCGTGTAAAGTTCTGGTTGTCCTTTTCTTAGCCTTGTGTCCAGAAGCTGAGTGTTGTGTTCACATCCATTTCACAGATCTGACTTATTTGTATGGAGATTTTTGGTTTCTTGCCTGTCAGGCAGAAGCTCTCCGACTTCAATGGAAACTCATAATTAGTTGACTCTTAAAACATGCTTGTTGGGGGGAGGGGGGAGTGGTTTTTTTTTTTTTTTTTTTCCATAACAGGGCCCTGGAACCCACACGAGAAGCTGCATCTAATATCTCCAATCAGTTATAGTTTATAGCCGCGTCTAGAAGAATTTGATTACCAAGTTGTATGTGTGTGTGTGTGTGTGTGAGTTAGCTGATAATCCACTGTATTTTTTTTTTACTGTCCTAAAAAACTACATCTCTACTTCCAGCAGGTGTATCTCAATGGTTTTTTTGCTTATTTGTAAGGTAGCTGAGCATCCTCCATTACCTATGTTTATAAATTCTCTATAAAAGTATTTGTTTATACTTACTTACTTTACTTAGTCGCTGCTCTCTTCTACCTTGGGGTTTAGAGGTTTGTCACAGAGGTCGCCAGACTTCTATATCAGCAGTTTTCTTCCTGCAAGGCTATTGGTTTTGAACTATAAACAAACCAACGGATATCAAGGGGAAACCAATACTGTACCCCCCCCCCCCACCCCCACCCCCTCCCTTTCTAGTCAACATCTGAAAGAGACAATCATTAATTTTTGTTAATGTTGTGAGAAGAAGGAAACACCTATATGTTGTGACCACCTGAAAGCTTAGTGGAAAGAGGGGCGCGTGGGGGACAATGTGATAAAATTCTTGACAGCAGTAACGCATGGCATGCATGCAACACACCTCTCTGATACACCCGGTTGCAGATCATGGACAGGACACTTGACGATGATAATGAGGTTTAATGGTTGAGCAAAATTTGTTTGCCGTGATTAATGGTGTGGTCTGCCTAACTCTACGTTGTCTGTCTTTGCATGTGTGGGTTCTTTATTTCATTCTTTTAATCCTGTTTTGATTTAGAAGTTGAGTATTATAGGTATTGAGGTATATATATGTTTGCAAATCTCACAAAGAGAGTCTGGTCAAACAAAAAGCTAACTGATAATACAAAAATGAAGGTTTATGAGTCTTGTGTCCTGAGCACATTACTTTACGGCTGCGAATCCTGGACTCTCTATGCTCCACAGGAGAAAAGACTGAATACCTTCCATATGCGCTGTCTGAGACGCATCCTTGGTATATCATGGCGAGACCTTGTCTCCTACGAATGTGTGCTCACAAGAGCAAAAATACCATCAATGTATTGTATACTGAAGCAAAGACGTCTGCGCTGGCTGGGACATGTCTCCCGCATGGAGGATGGTCGTATTCCAAAAGATCTTCTATATGGTGAATTGGTAACTGGGAATAGACCAAAGCTGCGCTATAAAGATGCATGCAAACGTGACCTAATAGATACCAACATAGGCACAGAGACATGGGAAAAATCAGCTGCAGATCGACTACTATGGAGACAGAAAGTGAAAGACGGACTGTCACATTTTGAAAGAAACCGAACACAACGAGCTGTGGAGAGGAGACACCGGAGAGTAAAACTGCCTCACAACGAGGGAGTATCTGCTTTTGTGTGTATCCTGTGTGGCAAAGACTGCCATTCCCGCATCGGACTATACAGTCACAGCAGATGCTGTTCCCAAAGCCAGCGGCACATCTCCATAGTCCCCCGGGACCGACGGATGCCATTATAATAGGTATTGAGGAAATGGGGGGGGGGGGGCTTAGTCAATCCCCTAAAGATATTTCCCAGATTCTGGCGCCTATGATTCTGTCTTTGACTGTCTGACTTCCTTGTCCATATTCTAGGGCCGGGGCGAGGATCCCTGATTGCAGGCTTATCCGACTCCGACGTCTCCTGTTATGGATTATGGAACCCTGAGATTCTGAGGAAATAAAAAGTACTGGCGGTTGATATAGACTAAACCGGTAACTGGTTTCCAGTTAGTCCCGCCTTAATCAATAACGATAAACTTTGACCCACTAGCAATCAACCAATAGGGATTGGGATCACATTTTGTTTTGTTATGTTGTTTGCTGAATAAATATCTGGCCGGTGATAGGTCACAACTTATAAATAAACAATTTCTTATCTTGAG